>OX459055.1:12530974-13130974 GCA_949775005.1 Orthosia gothica
TGCGAATCAAATTTTTGACGGTTTTCTGCGTTATTGCAAAGTCAGGTTTTTTTTTCATCATTCAACTTCATGTCCACTTTTCACACACAACGAAAAAAAAACGTCCAGCACTCACTTTGATAATGTAGAAACGATGTCGGCGATGCTTTCCGAAGTCTAAATTGTCCAATTTCTTAATCCTTCGGTACATAGTGATAAGAGTTTAAAATTAGCAAGTTACTTGCGAGCCGGCTGGGTGGGGGCACCTTGCTGTGCTTACACTGTTTGACAGGCCAGCCGTTGTTGTGGCGATATTATAAACGGTGCGTCAATGGAGAACTCCAACTAATACAAATAAAAGTCCGTGTGCGCAGTGCGTGTTAGTACACTTGTGATAATGATGATGATAGGAGTTCCAAATACGAAGTAAGGAAGTTACTTGCGAGCCGGCTGGGGCACGAGGGCTGTGTTTGCAATGTTTGACAGGCCAGCCGTTGAGGCGATATAGTAAACGGCGTTTCAATGGAGAACTCCAACCAATAAAAATATAATCCGAGTGCGCAGTGTGCGTTTAGTGCACTTGTGATGATGATGGATGACTAAGGGCCTGCAGATGGACCATGTAAGGCTGTCGAGGTCCTCCCTATTACGCATTCCCATTTGGGAATACGTAATAATAATATGATAGCGATTAATGCAAAGAAAAGATGGATGGACTGTGTGAGGAGTGATATGAAAGAAAACGGAGTCACTGATAGCGTGACAGGGGACAGGACGGATTAGAAAAAAAAAACGTGTTGCGCTGGCCCCCAAGTAACAGCAGGCAGGAAGATGATGATGATGATAGTGATTAATGCAAGTATTTAAAAGAAATAAAATTGCTACAAAAGGCGATATTTTAGGGTAGAGTGAGTAGACCTATCAGTGTCGGCATTCCAGTTAGCACCCGTTATCAGGCGGCTTGTTTAGCACCTTATTTGGTACTAAATCTAACAATGAAATGGCATCGAGTGTTTTCACTCGTGAGTGCCACATATCCCTGCGCTTTAGCAAACACTTTTTTACCTAAGTCGATTACTGCTGTATTGAGATTCGCCCCTTGTAATTTATGAACTGTGACAGCCCAGCACAAAATTACCGACAGCACCCTGCGTTCGATCACTGTAATGTAACCCTTTGTTCCTTGGAAAGTGGCAACTACTGGAGGTATAGCTACACAGCCATCGCTATCTTTCAGTGTGGCCATCGCTATCTTTCAGTGTGCTTTCTATAATTTCATCATCAAATTTTACTAAAATACAATCGGGTAGTCCCCTGTAGTTGGTCCGCAGTGATGGCTATTTTGTTTTTTTTTTTTGTATTCCGTACCCGAAGGGTCCAAACGGAGCCCTATTGCTGTCACTGACGTGTATGTTCATATGTCTGTCCGACTTCTGTCACACATGTTTTAAAGCCAAACGGTTGGAGCTAAGTCTTCAAATTTTCACAGTATAAGCATCTTGTTGACCCAAAGCTAAACAAATGGTCAAAAATTATATTTTGCTTTTTAAATTGGTGTCCCATACAGCTAAAGGGACGTGACATAATTATCTTGACCCCATTAAGTGGGGTATCGTTGTTTAGACCGATAGTAGATAGTAGTAGTAGATCGTTGAATAGATAAATAATGTAATTTTGTTTTAAAACTATTTGTAAACAAAGGAATGAGAAGCAACCAAAGTCGGTACTAAAAAAAAAAACTGAATAATTTTTAACTTCCCATTGACCAATGAACTTCAAATTTGGTGATAATGTTATTATTACGTATATTTTACTAACAAATAATAGATAAATCACAATTTTCTTTGAAATGCCCTCATTATTCCTATTACAACCTTAATTTTGCGGTTTGGAACAGCACCCTAAATGTGCGAAGTCCGATACGCACTCGGGCGGTATTTTTTTACAATACCAATAGCACCGTTGGCGGGGCCCTATGATACTGATATGTTACTTCTCAGCATAGCACGGTATTCGGTAGCTAATTGTTAGTGAGATAAAAGGCCACCACAATTGTTGATAACTTTCGGCAAAATTTTATTATTTTTAGAAATTGGAATGAAATAACGATACGAAGTTGACAAAAGTAATCTAATCAAATTAATAAAACAGAAACACAAACACAAATTTAACAAACGAATCTAGTATTAAGGTTACAAAATCAAGAGAACAGAATCAAAGGGAACAGTTAGATAAGTGCGCGCCGCCGGATGCGGGAATGAGCCCTTGGCCACGGTGCGCGTTGGCTTATATAGGCTCGATCACATGCTCCGGGCTTTCTGGCGGGGTGTAGGTTGGAGACGTAGCTAACACGGCCTCTCCTGACGTGCCGGCGTCCTCGCAGGCCTCAGCAACCACCGGAGCGTCTACAGCAGGAGCAACCTCCGACTCGGCATTACGTGGTGTCGCCGACGAAGTGCTCGGCTGTTCGTCCACTTCATTCTCCTCATCATCTGAACCTGAACATCATAAACCAAGAGTGAGCATCTAAATGTTACATGTGACAGCAGGAAACTTTTTTTTTTGTTTTCTATTTCTTGGATGAAAGAGATTATTCGATCAAATGCTAATGAGGCGTGAATTACTTCTTAATACTAAAATCCACCCTGATAACGAGTACCCAGCAGCTGCACGAAACACATAGCCTTACGAACTCAAAACCTCATAAAGGCCATCAATGAGCTCACTTGCCATAATACCAACCAAAACCTTATGCAGCTGCACCAGGCTTACATGGTATAAATGGCAAATCTTGTCCTCGGGCTTTACACAGTACTTTGCCAGTCACGCCCCGAATGTCAGAGATGGACACGGGTACTTTCTGGGTCACGACTGTTACCAACTGGTAGGAACTAAACTTGTCCTCAGGATTTACACAGTACTTTGCCAGTCACGCCCCGAATGTCAGAGATGGACACGGGTACTTTCTGGGTCACGACTGATACCATTTGGTAGGAGCAAAGCTAAAGGCGTAGGTTAAAGTGCAGCTAACATGAGAACCCGCTATTTAAGTGGTTCACGTCTCAGAAACAAAAAACAAAGATCTTACACAAGCAAAGTTCTTGAAACGTAATCTTAGATCAATAACCATAGCTCGGTTCATAAGCTTATCAAAAGTTGAACACTTGAGAGGTTTGTTTAGTTAATTAATTCTGAATTTATGAACAGCATACTTTAGACTCAAGTTCACTGTGACACTTAGCCACATAGCGATAAGTGCTGTGCGTCGTCGTATTGCGGTTTAAGCTGCGTCACTCACATAACACTTCAATCAGTGAATATTTATGTCAACTTAAATGTATGTCAACAAAGAGGTTTAACGTACCTACGACAAAAGTGGATGAAATGATCAACACATTAAACACACAACACATTTAGAACACTAAAACTTACATTCGAAGAATGCAGTGACTGGAGCTCCCACCGACCATTTGGTAGGACTTTAGTGATACGATACGGTTCCCGCATACTACTGTCTAGCTTTTTCCTGTTCGATACTCCAAACCAACTTAACGCCTATACGTGTTAGGGCAGCGAAAGTTGTTGTCAGTCAAAGTGGCATACTGCGAGTATGTACCGTCTAAAATACCCGGCAAGGCTGAGTAATTGACGCACTTGTTTAATTGTTTTCGGCGTCGGCGATTTAGATAAGGCTTCTATTTTATGATTGCTCGGCCTAACCTGACCATTGCTTATGGTTCTACTAAGGTACACCACACAGCCTTGCGAGTCGTCACGGTTTGCTGTATCACCCTTAATTTCAGGACAAAAATTTACATTGGATTTATTGCGCGACTCCGATCGCTGTTTTGCAAAACATTTTCTTCCGTATGCACCATATTTTTTTTTACAAAAGTTACACTTAAAGTTTTTCATGTTCGGCGAATTTGAATTGAAATCAGTGTTCTGACTATTAATTCTGGTTTTGAAATTTGTACTGGTATTACTATTTTTAAATCTATTTTTAGATTTGAGACAAGTGTTACTCTTAATGTATGGCCGTGAGCGTCGCATGAAAAACACTTCACAGTTTTTTTTAACAGACACTCTAGCACTACGGCTGCTACGGTAACCGTTATCGCGACAGCTAGGAGTTCGATTAGAATGAGAATGGGCATCAACATTGTTTTTGTTCATATATGCAGTGGTTTTACTTGGCATGACATAAATTGATAAACATTCCACAATGGTTTCGGTAGTTTTTTGCATTCATAGCTGCAGCACGAATCTGGGGGTCTTTAATACCGCGCACAATGATTGCACACAAAAGGTCATTACTAAGTCCTTTAACAATACGCAAACGCAATAAGGATTTTTTTTGAAGTATTGAGTATTGAGTATTGGATTTGCGCGCGTATTCCGCGTATGTGGAATATTTATCTGATTCAGTGCACATAACGTCATACAGGATATTAGCGACATCGACACGTCGTGGACAAAGCGATTTTAATTGTAATTTAAATGTAGACCAAGTACGATCCGTTTCGGTCCAATCGCGTAACCAAGAGTGAGATGCACCCTTCAGACACAAACCGATACGGGCCAGACATTCTTTGTCGTCCCACCTATTTTGTGTCTTAGCTCGGTCAACTTCCTCACACCATGCTATGACGTCATGAACATTAAGGTCGAAGTCAGAGACGTAATAATGGTTTGATCTCACCGGGTTTAAGCTCCTTAGCGCATCGATGAGACGCTCTGCGACGTCCCCAGTAGCCGACGTTGAAGGCGAGGGCGACAGCGACAGCGCCGGTGCCAGTGGCGTCGGGACAGTTCGCGTGATAGCAGGAGGGCTGGCCATGCCGGTGATGGTAGGGCGCGGCTGCTGCTCCACACTCGATCGTGGTTCTGAAATTGAACTTCGCTCCAAGGCTGAGACCCTATTAAGTATTGCGTCTAAGGTGATACTAAGATGAGTTAGGTCAGGCGGCGGTGGCGTGCACACACGTTTACGTTTTTTTCTGGGGCCAGTATTATTCGACTTTTTTTTTTTATTTAGTTTAGTTAAGTGGGCAAACGAGAGACGTCCCGCTTCTGATTTTAGAAATTGGAATGAAATAACGATACGAAGTTGACAAAAGTAATCTAATCAAATTAATAAAACAGAAACACAAACACAAATTTAACAAACGAATCTAGTATTAAGGTTACAAAATCAAGAGAACAGAATCAAAGGAAACAGTTAGATAAGTGCGCGCCGCCGGATGCGGGAATGAGCCCTTGGCCACGGTGCGCGTTGGCTTATATAGGCTCGATCACATGCTCCGGGCTTTCTGGCGGGGTGTAGGTTGGAGACGCAGCTAACATTATTGTATATTGTACACCACAAAAAAACTTACTGGACAAATAATCACATACACAAGTGTATAATGGGCGGTCTTATCGCACTAGGCAATCTCTTACAGACAACCTTTGGGTGGACTGAATGATGGGAGAAGAATTCTGGGCTGTCAGTGTACAAAATATCAAAAATAATATTACTTAGACTTAATAAAATACTATACAAACATACAATGAGAAAGGAAAGAAAGGAGAAGCATAAAAATTATAGTGAAAGGTAATGCTCCTTCACCATTTTCTTGAACGTTGGCAGTGTTTGAGCACGTCTTTCTTCAATAGGTAATACATTTCACAACCGAGCTGTTTGAATCGTGAAAGATTTGTCAAAGAAGGAAGTTGAATGCATACGAATACTTAATTTTAGATTTTCCGATGATCTCTAGGACCTAGAATGGGTGTCACAGAGGAACTGAAAGCGTTCTTTGAGATAAAAAGGAGTGAAAGTTTTAAATAACACATTATATAGCAAAGAAAGTATATGGGCATTCCGGCGAAGGCGAATAGGAAGCCATTTGAGCTTAGTACGAAATTCAGAAACGTGATCATATCGTTTTGAACTGAATTATGTGTTGGCGTTGTGCGTTCCTATACACCTTGCTGCAATGATTTGACATTGTTCGGTCGAATTTTAAACCTAAACTTCGCAGCTGATTTCTTGCTTATTAAAACTTTAATTTCGTCAGTCAGCCATGGCGCTGGAAGACGTTTAACTTTCACGGCTCGAACAGTTGCATGTGTGTCGTAAAGCTGAATGAGGAGAGAAGAGAAGACAAGATTTCAACTTGTTCGCCGACGGACGATGATGTACTCAGCGGCGTCCAGTCAATATTACTGGCATCCTCCTGAAGACGACCAATGTCCATGCCATCAAAATTGCGAAGCAGAAGAGTTTTAAACTTATGCTTAGGAGGTCGAATTTTGTAGGAAGTGGAAAAGGCGTTATCTTTTTTAAAGAGACATGTATTAATGTCGCCCATTGTGATGCTATGACTGTAAGAAGGAAATAAAGCTTCCAAAATACGTTCAAAAGAATAGAAGAAATTAATTCGAAGAGAAGGGCAGTAATACACCCCAAGGAGAATCTTAGAATGATGCAGTTCAACTTCCAGGAATAGATGTTCACCGGCGTTCGGTGGGGCGGCTGTGTGGACATGTTAACAAGTGTAAAGGGAATTTATTAACGAAGATAAATGGCCACCCCGCCACCACGACTGACCGCGCGGTCATGCCTGATAAGCTTAAAACCTGGAAGAGAGTAGGAGGAAGATGGAAGACAATGTTTCAACCATGGTTCAGAAATAAGAATCGCATGAATATTCTTACAGTCAAAGCTTGCCAGCATATCGGGGAAGTGGGCCGGAATATTCTGGGCATTTACGAGTATGTGGACTACATTAAAGTTCCTGGAGACATCGCAAAAAAGTGAAACAAGAGTGTCGGCTAGACAAGGAACACTCTCGAAGCTTACGTCATCACTATCCAACGAATAAAACGCAGAATCACTGCTATAACCAGGGCTGAGCATAAATATAAAAATATAAATAAATACCTACTTAAACAAAACAATAATAAATTAAGCGGTTAACAATTTTCTGTCAACCTGCCTGTTGTGTTTAACATAAGAGTACAAAATAATAAAACATTAAAATTAAATATAATTTCGTAGTCCAGGTATAAAACAACGTACCTGCCTAGGAACAAGCATAGAGTATAGTATTAGATTGGGAATAGAGAACCCACTCCAGTTTTTTTCTGCAACCTTCAAACGATATTTGAAGCGCCATCTGGTATTATGTGTCCATACCTCTCTATACGCAGACTAGTGTAATGTATAGTTATAGATATTCTATTTAAACCTAGGGGTAATGGGTATTCGTTCATTCCTATTAAGTACTTAACAAAATGTACAATTATTTATTGAAATATGGAAATACAACGGAACAGAACAATATTATGTACATTTTGAAGGTACTTAGTAGACAACCTGGAATGAAACAAAAATCATATTTATTTATGTTTATTATAATATATTTGTGCTGAAAGTTTAATTTCATCATCCTCACCATGGTATTGGATTTTACCAGATAAAATTCGATTTATTGATCGGCACCAACTATATACCAAGACATTTATTGTTGTATTTTCAAAAACATTTTTCATCTCTTTCATGTGAAAGGATATTCCACAAATATGTCCAAAAACATTTAATTTTTTTCCTTTAGCTTAGTTTTGGGCACATTTTTTTCAAAATTTCGATCGTAATGTTTTGGATTTCTTTGCCGCCTCTTGAGTGGTATATAACAGACAATGTCTACCTTTTTAGGGTTCCGTAGCCAAATGGCAAAATACGGAACCCTTATAGATTCGTCATGTCTGTCTGTCTGTCTGTCTGTCTGTCTGTCCGTCCGTATGTCACAGCCACTTTATTCCGAAACTATAAGAACTATGCTGTTGAAACTTGGTAAGTAGATGGAGTCTGTGAACCGCATTAAGATTTTTACACAAAAATAAAAATAAAACAATAAATTTTGGGGGTTCTTCTACTTGAAACTAAAACTAAAAATATTTTTTTTCATCAGACCCATACGTGTGGGGTATCTATGGATAGGTCTTCAAAAATGATATTGAGGTTTCTAATATCATTTATTTCTAAACTGAATAGTGTGCGCGAGAGACTCTGCCAAAGTGGTAAAATGTGTGTCCCCCCCCCCTGTAACTTCTAAAATAAGAGAATGATAAAACTAAAAAAAATATATGATGTACATTACTATGTAAACTACCAGCGAAAATTGGTTTGAACGAGATCTAGTAAGTAGTTTTTTTGGCTCATTCCCAGAGGTCCACGATTCTATTGTTCTCGAAAAAATTTAATTCATACTTTAATTCCCAACGGGTCCACGGCATTTTAAAATATAAAATATTTTCTTTCCCAACGGGTCCATGAGAATGTTTGGTACAGTCAGCCATAAAAGCTTAGCGAAGGGGTAAATGTTTATTATTTATATGAAATAAAAGACAGTGAATATAGATAACTAAGAACTTTAATATAACTAAGAGTCTGTATCAAATGAATGGTCATAACAATTAAAAAATCACAGTTTTTTGACAATAACAGTAAATAATTTTCATCTTAAACTAAAATAGACTTAAGTATTATAAAAATCACAGCTTCCGAATAAGTACAGGCATCTTAATCTTATACTAAAATAGATTTAAGTTTAATAAAAATCACAGTTGCAGAATTATCACAGTAAATCATCTTAATCTTATGATAAAATAGACAAGCATTATAAAAATCACAGCTTTCGAATAATTATAGGAATCTTAATCTTATACTAAAATAGATTTTAGCTTTATAAAAAATCAAGAAGAAGATTAATAAAAAACACATTTTCAAAATAATCGTAGTTATTAACTACCTATCTAAAAAATTGTTGCCAACTGATTAAGAGCATCGACGGTGCTTATTGATTTTCGTTTATGTTTTTCACAGATTATTTTAATTTTCAAATCTTTATTAATTGAGTGCCTGGTTCGGTTTTTTTTATTTATATGATATTTTTCAAAATATTCAGCTTGTTCCTCAAGCGTATGTAATAAATCAAGTAAGCGGGGCTTCCTATTCAATTTGCTGTTTAAGGTTTTGTGCCATGCCTCTACTAAATTTGTAGTTCGATGTCTTTCGCCTTCACAATCCCAAATAGAAATTGGTATTGAAGGGTTGGCCAGCCAAAAATCCACAAAATAATCGTTGAAACGCATAATTTTTTCGTTTTCTGGCGCTATTTCCATAATGGCTAACCAACCATCTTCGACATCATTCAATGGCAAATAAGCCAAAGCAGCACATCTGTTCACATGATCTTTTTCGTCTTTTGTAGAAATATTGAGTTTTTTGGCGTGTTTCTTTAAAGCCTGTTTAAAATGAAAATTACACCCTTTTATTTCAACCTCCGGTAAACATGTTTGGATGGAATTTATTACCGCTAATTCAAAATCCACAATGATTTTGCGTGGTTTCCAACCTGGTAAATTCACCTTGATTGAATTTAACAATATATTATAAGTCGTCTCCAGTTTATTTGGTAAAAGGGCAAATAAAACAGGCATTATATTTGTTTCACTCTCGTTGCTTCCAACATCAACATGCATCGAGTATAGTTGGTAAAATGGTGACGAACAACTATAAAATGTACCGTCCATTAAGAAGACGCTTCTCTCTTGGATTATTTGTCTACCAGCCGTTGAAGAGAAAATTAGTATACGGTCGTCCTCATTGTGATCATGCAACAAGAAGTGTCTGAAATTTGCAGGGATTTCCACCTCTTTCCTTAGCTTAAATGTTGTCTTTGTAACATCGAGACTTTTATTTCTATTTCTGTACAATGAGCTTTTGATACTATTAAATGAGGGAATGTCATCCACCAGGTTAAATCCCGCATCTACATATTGTTTTACTGCCTGTTGATAGACCTTTGTAACGGGTATATGACTGCTTGTAACATTTTTGTGACAATCTTTCATGAAACATTCAGAGGCAGCGACTGCATTTTTAGGCGAACAAGTGTGACGATCCTCACGTAGAATATTTTGTCCCAAAATTTTCAACTTTGCACCACAAGTTTTAGTGTGCTTACACTTCCACATTTGTGTTCCATCCTTCGAGGTGTGGTGAAGGAAATGGTTTCGATTGCCTCTAACGAGTTCTTTTTTATTATCTGAAACAAAAAAGATAATACTCTATATAAGGATCTAAAACAGCGACGTTGCCGCTTTGCATAACAACAGTTGTTGTTATGCAAAGCGGCAACGTCGCACTCACATTTTGAATGTAAACAATCGCGGCGGCGTGCGAAGTGGCAACCTCGCACTCGTAGAAGACATAGAGTTTCTAATTTGCAAGAAATTTCTTCGTAAATAAACCGCAAAAAATAATTTTATGATTCATATAACAGTTTTATAATAAATATAAGTAGGGGTTAAGTTTTTATGCTATTTCATTAACTCGTTGCGTCTTAACTAGTAAAAAAAAGAAAACAAGAAAAGTAATCTTTATAAGTTAAGTATTATTGGTAAATATACCAATCCTATAACTTTACAACCAAGCAGTGGCCACAACAACTACATGAACTTTTACAACAGGTATATAAAATGAATCTGTTTTAGTTTGTTCAAAAGTTTCTATCTATTGTTCTTATATTGTATAAAAAGAAACATTATCATCAATAACTAGGAATATTGTTAATATTTCTAATATTAGGAATTAAAATAAAAACTACTTACTGGGACCATCGATAAAAATGAACTCTGTGGGCACCCTAGGTCCAGCGCAAACGCCGTCATCTTGATTTGCACTCATATTTTAATATTATAGACACTCACTTCATAAAAATCCATGCATTCCACTTTGCATCAGGGATAATGCCCGCGCGGTCAAGTATTATTATCTATTCCGTACCGCTGCACTCTTGCAAGGTGAAAGATCAACTGATAAGAAATTGCATTATGTTGTCGGGTTGCCAGGTATAAAAAAAATGTTCGATCGTACACCACTTACATGGAAACCGAATGCCTGGGATATTTTTAAATACAAAATCGGAATTGTTTTCACTGACTGTACTTTGGATATATCTCGTGGACCCGTTGGGAATTCATGTAGGAACATTTAAAACGATATTATAATTTTTCATGGACCCGGTGGGAAAAGAAGAACAATAGAATCGTGGACCTCTGGGAATGAGCCGTTTTTTTTTAATACGTCATAAATCGTAAACCGCAATTTATCAAGTACGGAACCCTTCGTGCGCGAGTCCGACTCGCACTTGGCCGGTTTTTATTTATATTCTTTTGCCCTTATATACTCATTTGATTGTAATTGACTGTCGCCATTTATTTAATATTTGCAGTGCCTGCATGATTGGGAAACGTTTTTCAAACATTTAGCCAGCACCCACCCACATACATAATTAGCCTGGCCAGCATTAGTAGTCTCAGTGTTTAAATTAATAAAATGCACCACAATTTCATCATTTTCTTCATGCTGTAATGGTAGTGCCTCATTAATGGGAACATTAGAAGTGTTTTCTATGGTGTCTTCCAAAAAGAAACTTAAAGTATGAAGACAGTCATTGTCATCACTTTCACAATTAGCTTTTAGAGAATGGGGTGAGTTATAGTTATTTAAAAGAAGTGATTTAAAGGCACCTTCAAAGCTAATAGTGTTAGGTGCCGTATTTGTCACCCCAAAACTTCTAATGTTTCCAAAAAAAAAAACCAGTGGGTCCTGGTTAAAGTTTCTAGTCAACATTGAGTCAAATAAATATTTTTGGGATAATACTTTCCACAACTGTTGCATGCCCTAAATAGTGCGGATAATTTTTTTACAATGCATGTCCTCGAAAAGAGCGGTGTTCCAAGCAGCCAAACTGTGCGGAAAGTGCCACTTTTTTTCACTAGTGCTTTTTACTTTCCTGTACTTTTTAATTTTTCACTCCAACGTCAGCCCGACGCATAGAGTTTTTATTATTTGAGAAAAGTTTTAAAAATTAGTTATGTACAGATTATCATTAATATAAAAGGTAAAATAAAACTAATACTTTATTTTAGGCGTTTTTAATTATTCTAGATTTAGATTTTGATCAATAAATTAATTTTAAATATTCATTATATATGTTTGGCAGAACGTATATTTTGCTCGTGCCTTATTGCGTTACGATGTGACAGCTATTCGCACATGCGCAGTAGATATGCCCGAGGAACTATTAGTAAATCTGTGGATATGCTGAACGCGCTTGAATAAGCCCGCCATTTTATTAATTTTATTTTATTATTTTATTTATTTCCTCGCACAATGCATAGTAAAATGTTGTATGACACACGTACGTAAGATGATTTCCGACTCGTGTCGATTTATCCACTCACTCGCTTCGCTCGCTCGTGAATAAAATGCCACTCATCGGAAATCACCTACCTTCCGCACTTGTAGCATAAATAACTATTATTGATGGTATGGAACTCGTTTCAATCAATCTTATTTTATTATCCTTTCCTTTTTTAATTTTAATAAATTTCACTGTTCTTAAAAACTTTTTGGCATTTATAAGCATTTATCCATAATTCGTGATGAGGAGAATTGTTGCTTACACCACATTTATACATTTTACCATGAATTATATTAAATGTGCTCGCATTTAATGAATCAAATAGATTATCCATCATTTTGGTAAATGTAATTATTTGACGGCACTCATTTGGTATATTACCTCTTGCTGATAAATGTTCTGCAGCTACAGCAACACTGTGGCAAAAAAATTGGGCTGCATCTTTTACTTTCATTTTTTTAATCTTTTCAACATAAATATGTTCGTCAGTTAAATTGTGACATATTTGTAACTCTCCATACGATTTGTCCCCTTCATAAATTTTCTGATAATATTCCCATTTAACTATCTTTTCGACCTTTTCTTCAAAGTCGAAATATTTCATTTCTTTGGTAAGCAGATTGTTTCTTACCCCTTTCAATAAATGAGGGACATAAAATAGTGGAATAATTTTAGATTTCCCTACTTCCATAATTTCGTGTCTCCATTCCCTTTTTTCTTTTATGATTTTTTTTCGAGTATCTTCGACGATTTCATTTATCACACTCACATTTACAGTGCTTTGATCACATACTGTGCACAAAATATTAAGCCCGGTAGCCTGTACATATTTAATGACCTTTATAGTCAAGGCTTTTTATTCAATTTTGTTTATGGAATTCGTAAAGTAGTATGCAACAGGCTGCTTAAATTTTCGTTTTAATTCTTTGACCATGAAAACTAAAACATGGTCAGCAATTTTTTACTACATCAAGCAAATCCTTTTAATTTATCTTTTGCTCCATCATAATGGATCTGCGGCGATATTGACATCTCGTCAAAAATTAAGCAGCAGAGGCGATCTTCTGGACTTCAATCGTTCACAGTCTCTCTCATTTTTATAAATAAAGACTTATTCAACCCTGACTCTATTTCGACTTTTGTTAGAAGCCTTTTCAAAGACTTGATAGAGGGCAAAGTAAAATATTTATATAAAAGAGCATAACTTTTGGGACTCCTTTTGTACATTGAATGGGACAAAACTTTTGCCTTCAAAGTGAATCTCCGGCCACGAGCTTTCTTGTGGGTTTGAGTGTACTGCATATTTGTAAATATTTTTGCAGCTGTCGTCATATACCTCGTAATTTTTTTGAAACAATTTTGTTTGCTGATTATATCAGCGCTGGCTAATCTTGCTTTCAAACTTCTACTTCGCTTACGTAATCGTACAATTTCCATTTTCAAATTCTTCATCTGGAATCTTGAAATCTTTAATTGAATTCTCCAGCGAAAAAGTAGATTTCAGCGATTCTGAAGAAAAAAAAACTATAGTACTTTACACACATGTTTTATTTTGCACGGGTGCAATTAAGATGTGAAGACGGTATCCAATTATCATTTATTTATATATGTCGCCGCGTAGGCGTGAATTTGCTAATTTATTATCCTAATTAATCATTTTAAGGGTCAATGTCTATTTAAGTTGGGTTTTGAGTTCAGCGCCATCTATTGGCTCACAGTGGAATCAGTATTGATTCATAATTCGTATGCTAATTTCAATGTTTAATTAATACGAGATGTTTAAATAAAACAGGAACACTTATTGTAGGACTTTTGGATTTGTTCTCATTTTAACTATTGCACATTTGACTAAGTAAATGTGTTTGATTATGTTATTCAGATTAAGTTGTCAAACAATGGCGGATGTTATAATTTCTATGACCAATAACCAGATTTAATAATTTAATACGAGAACTAAACAAATTTGAGTAAATGATTAAATACTAAGAAGTCATAAGACTATTTTACACAGCTATGTAATAATGAGAAACTTTCTGATTAGTAAGATTGTTAGATCACCGGAAACTTGAATAGGTTTGTTATTAGATGACTATTTCAATAATAAACTACAAACCACTTTGTATTTGTGAGTATTGAGGTTGTTTAATGTTAAAATAATTAACTGATCAGCATTTTAGTATTGTTTGCTAACTTTACTCAACTATCCAAGTAATTAGTGTCTAAACAAAAACATTAAGGAAGTCCCGCCCACTTAGAACGCGGATCGCGCGGACGGTGTGTAAAAAATAATACTGATGAATAAATGTAATTGAAGAGATGTTTGAAAACCTAATAAACATGTAACGTTAATTGTCATAAAGTGATTGTGTAATCTATAAAAACATTTAAAAAGAGTATCCTGGAGTTTCTGGCTAGGTCTTCTCCAGCGACCGACGAAAGCTTTGTGACCTAGCAAGCCACACGATGTGGTTTTAGCTTCAAGTTCATTTGAAAACTCAAAGTGCCTGTAACTAAATCAAATAAACACTCTGAGTTTCAATCCAGTGTTGTGTATTATTGAAGTTAACCCGCTCCAGTCAAGAATAAAGGAATTGCCTCTAGACATTGGGGTTAATGATGGCGGTCCTACGATTCATAGGTACTTCGACGTGACATCAGAATTGGGCTCAGCTCCCACTATCGCCTTCTGCCCATGCTATGAAAGCCAACCGAAGAATTTCGTACAACATCGCCAGCGCCGAGGGCATGGCAAAAGATTTTCCTATGATAATTTCCAAGAGTAAGCGATGCCCAGACATAGGCGAAAATAACTGGAATATTTTTACGTGAACGATCTGGTTAGAAAAATCGTGGAGGCCGCAAGTGCCAATGGAAACGAAAATTAAAGATTATTGCAATAAAATATTTTTATTTTGTGACGACGCACAGAACTCTATTGAAACGACAGAAGAAGCTACTGACTAGTGGCATGGATGCTGTCCTACACCATTGTGGCCAAAACTTTATAGAGCACAGAATGACCGAAGCAGCTAAACGAACAACTTGATCTGTCCATTGATAGATTCCATCATGGTTGAGGGGAGTATTCTGTTTTTTTTTTTAATTTGGTTCTTTTGTCTTAAGAATTGTAATGGCTCAGTTATTTGAGAAACTTTATTTTATTTGAGGAGTATGTAAGGATCGTAGCAAATGGCAATCTGTGGTTGCTGCCTATCCCCATGAGGACAAGGTGTGAGTGTATGAATGTTAAACAATTCTTAGTACCTACGTTGAGTTTTGTACCGGACAAACTTAACTTATTTTTATAGCATTCATTACATTTAGGTAGCTAAAACAAAAGTTTAGTAGGTAGATAAGTTAAGTAAGTTACAGAATGTATGTGCAACAGAAGTAGTAAACATTTGGCAGAAAGTGCCATGACATATTCATGTTGACGCTGTAATTGGCATTTTTGCAATTTATTGTTTTTTACCCGACTGCCAAACGGGGTTTATTATTGAATAATGTGGAACCCGTTGCATGTCATACTTTTTTTTAAAGTAAAGTAAGATAAGAAAATGTACTAACACATTCCTTAAACATGAAAAGCACAACAAATAAAATTAAAATTATAGTGTGCTCAAGAAAATACTTGCAACGATTTGCATTTAAGTAGCTCTAGACCCCACACTAGGATACCCTGTGTCATGATCTAGTTTTCTTGTCTTTAATGTCATAGTTTACATGCACTTAGTGGTGAGAAAAATAGTAAAAGGTTTTTGTAGAGTGTAGTATGCATCTAATATAAATGTATTTGTATGAATGGTTGAAAGGGTTGTGATACACCTGGTTGAGTCATTACGGACTTTATAATCAGGGTAAGTATCAGCAGAGCTTCTGTTCATGCATAATCATAATATAATAATAAAAAGTCATAAGCTGATAGCCACCTGGTAACTTTTAATTTACAAGTACGCTTAGTATGTGTGAGTAACCTATTATGTATGGACCTTGTGACTTTTGGTAAATTAATGGTCCTGTGTATGTAAGACATATTTGAGTGAATCTAATGTGATTACTGTGTTCCATCTTATCTGTCTACATGATCTGGTAGATTTGTTTTGGCTATGGGGTTCTTGACAGTGATAGCGCTATAAGTTAAATCTAATTAAAAAATTGTCTGACCCTACATTCTTGGTACAGACTGTCAGTTGGATACTGATAGGGCCTTTTATAAGCTCTTAGATTTATACTTGTTCAAGTTAAGTTTGTTATAATAAAGTTTATTTAATCTAAAATAAAAATTAAAATATTTGAGAACCTTCCTAATGAATTAAATCTCACAATGGGTTTAGTTGAATTTTACTCATTATGGTACATGGGTGTAAATAGATTAGTTATTTCTGACAGATTTCAAAGCTTGTTATTGGGTGCACTTGCACAGAATAAAAATAATCAAAAGACAGGTTTGTTTTTTTTGATAATTTGTCACTTTTACATTCAATAACTCTCTTTTCTTTTTGCAACTTTTTACCTAGCTTGTATTCAAACATATTCACACATAAATGTTTTGTAATAGGTGTGTAAATAGGTTGTTGTGTGTGTGGTATGCAAACATGCATCATTAAAAGTAGTTTACAACATGTTTTAACATTAATCTTTAGCTAGTGCAAACACCGTCATAAGTAATGCAGCAATCTTCATAGTTATTCATTTCAGTGTCATCTGATTCTAGTTAACTTTGAATTACCTACTTACTATTTAAAAACAATAAAATAATTTATTTGTTATCAGTACTAACTCCTACTTATTTAAATATTAATAGGATCATCTTTTCTTTTATTATTATTTATCTGTATACCTTCTCACATTCCAGATTCCTGGTAATTGTCATATCAAAAATCAAAATGATTACCTACATAGCCAAGTATTATCAAGGATGTGGAAACAAAACTAAAAATACCTGGTTTGCAAGTGACCGTGTCGCCGGGTCAGGACCTTAGAAGCTACCAACATACATACATGCCACCAAATAGAGGTCAGCTGAAAAATTACTTCCAGCCCAACATAACTAAAGTAAAAGGTGAGAAGTTTTCAAACTATCTTCTACTCACCTCGCTAACTGATATGGTGTTGTTGTATCAGAAGGCTCAACACAATAGCCATGTTGACTAACTCTACATGATGCTTGTGCATGGTACTAGTTACCATGCAACAAAGTACTTTTAAATTATTATTCCTGGGTTCAATTCCTAGGTCGGGCAAAATGTGTTTATGGGGTTTTCCATTAGGGATTCCTCTGTAGCAGCCCAGAGTTTTGAAATTGGTGAACCCCCATGCTTCAAAAAGCATGTTGAGCCATTGGCCTTGTGCACCATAGTATCTCCCTATGCAGATGGCTCAACAGTCAGGAGGACTACTGTTATTATTATATTTTTGTAACTCGTTACAGTTTATGCTATTCTATTCTCATATTTAGTCAATTATAAAAATGAATAATAAAACAAGCTCTAATTATTGAGATGTCCAATAACCTATAGCTCTGGAGGCACTTAATAAAATAATAGGTTATATCAATACCAAACTATCAGCATCCATGGAGATGGATTTGAGGTAATAATGAGAACACAATAAACTATCTTATTATGCTGTGGAAGCAACTAAGATTGATAACACAACAAACTATCCTATTGGTATGCTGTGGAATCAAGTAATAATGATAACACAACTATCTTGTTGGTATGCTGTGGAAGCAACTAATAATGATAACACAATAAACTATCCTGTTGGTATGCTGTGGAAGCAACTAATAATGATAACACAATAAGCTGTCTGTTAGTAATCCGTGGAGGAAACTAATAGTGATAATACAACACACAATCTATTGGTTTGCTGTGGAAGCAACTAATAAAGATTTAATATCCATTGGTTAGGCGTGGAGGCCGCTAATGAACAATCTCTCATGTTATCCTGCTGGGTCCACGATGTACAAGACCACCCAGAGCCTGGTTCCTTATATCCTGTCAAATCAAAGACTTCGTGCCTGTCACGGAGCAATGATCCTAAACTCCTTAACCTTTAATCCTGTCAAATCAAAGACTTTGTGTCTATCACAGAGCGGTGTTCCTAATCCTATCCTTTAATCCTGTCAAATCAAAGACTTTGTGTCTATCACAGAGCATTACCGTCCCGTGAGAATGAAACTAAACAAAAAACAGCTGATCACAATACTCCTACACTACCTACACTATACTTACCAAATACAAGGTTGCTATGTAAGCCTTCTTATAAGTAGGTATGTGCTCATTAATGCATCAAATATTTTCATTTGAGATAAACTTAATAGTTACCTAATTTCATAAGTATTCAGTGATAAATTGATAACTTAAACTGACTATTACCTATTACAAATCAATGAATATTGTAAGATAATACAAACAATAACATTCTGCAAACAAGATTCAAATTGGACTAAATAAGCCAGCAACTGATTATTACATGTCAAAAATCTGAAATAGAAATTGTATGCCTTCATTGACATGACATGTAGCAGTTAGTTGTTTCCTAACAACATTGGTCTTTACCAAAGCAAGTAGAATACCTAAAGCATATAGCTGTGGGTGTAAAAATACATTCAATATTTCAAAAATAAGGCATACACAGCTTAGATTTATTACAAGCTGTCAATGATAAACAAAATCAGTTGTTATCAGATCCTAAACTTAATTAATACTGTAGGATGATAAACAAAAATAATCTGCCGACAAATATTTCTCCGCTATTACAGATAACAACCAAGAAACACAGAGACTGAGGACACCGGAAGGCTCAGAGCCCGAGCCTCGGACAATGGCCGTGTCGCCGCGTAGGCGTGAATTTGCTAATTTATTATCCTAATTAATCATTTTCATTTTCAGTTCAGCGCCATCTATTGGCTCACTGTGGAATCAGTATTGATTCATAATTCGTATGCTAATTTCAATGTTTAATTAATACGAGATGTTTAAATAAAACAGGAACACTTATTGTAGGACTTTTGGATTTGTTCTCATTTTAACTATTGCACATTTGACTAAGTAAATGTGTTTGATTATGTTATTCAGATTAAGTTGTCAAACAATGGCGGATGTTATAATTTCTATGACCAATAACCAGATTTAATAATTTAATACGAGAACTAAACAAATTTGAGTAAATGATTAAATACTAAGAAGTCATAAGACTATTTTACACAGCTATGTAATAATGAGAAACTTTCTGATTAGTAAGATTGTTAGATCACCGGAAACTTGAATAGTTTTGTTATTAGATGACTATTTCAATAATAAACTACAAACCACTTTGTATTTGTGAGTATTGAGGTTGTTTAATGTTAAAATAATTAACTGATCAGCATTTTAGTATTGTTTGCTAACTTTACTCAACTATCCAAGTAATTAGTGTCTTAAACAAAAACATTAAGGAAGTCCCGCCCACTTAGAACGCGGATCGCGCGGACGGTGTGTAAAAAATAATACTGATGAATAAATGTAATTGAAGAGATGTTTGAAAACCTAATAAACATGTAACTTTAATTGTCATAAAGTGATTGTGTAATCTATAAAAACATTTAAAAAGAGTATCCTGGAGTTTCTGGCTAGGTCTTCTCCAGCGACCGACGAAAGCTTTGTGACCTAGCAAGCCACACGATGTGGTTTTAGCTTCAAGTTCATTTGAAAACTCAAAGTGCCTGTAACTAAATCAAATAAACACTCTGAGTTTCAATCCAGTGTTGTGTATTATTGAAGTTAACCCGCTCCAGTCAAGAATAAAGGAATTGCCTCTAGACATTGGGGTTAATGATGGCGGTCCTACGATTCATAGGTACTTCGACGTAACATATATATATATGTTTTTTGTATTTATTTATGCATTTCTTTTATATAGCTTATGGAATAAACTTTATTGGTACTCACTTTTTTCTCCTTTAAGTTTCTGTCTTTGTTGTCTCCCATTGTTACTGCAATAATTATGTTCTGCTGCTATAACACCAGCATTGGGAGGCACTGCTGAAAACAAAATAAAAATAATTAACCTTGTGTCAGTGAGGTAAGTAGTAAACTTTATTAGTGTAAATTACTTGAGGATTATTTAACTAAATTATCTTTACAAATAAATCAAAATAAAGTGTTTGTTTGTTATGAAAATATAACAGCTATTTATTACTAAATGCAAATGAAAGTAAATAGTCATATACAGTACTTGCAAAGAAAAAGGAGTTAAACATAATTTGAAAATGTAGGAAGACAAGCATTTACGCACCAGTGACTATTTGCTTTAAAGTAGAAGGCAGATTCCAAATATGTTCAGGCACAGGAAGTTCAGTTGGTAATACAGCAGCTTGTGTTGGAAAGTCCGGAAATAACAAAAAATAAATAAAATACAAGTTTATAACGGACAGTAGGAATAAATCAATAGGCTTAATTAGCTACATTACGTAGCTTATGATATAATCAGTAACTTACTTTTATTTTTGAAAAAGAGAAAACTAACTGTTGCCCACGGTTTTTCCCATGTGGACTCACACGGGCAAAACCACAGGCAGCAGCTAGTTTAACATAAAACATAATTAAAATTAAACCAGACTTTGTCCCGGAGGGCATCATCCAGTTTGAAGAGGATCGGTCGGGGTTCGTTAGATACGCTGCGCCCCATCCTGACACCTCTTGATGCCAGACACATCTAAGTCAAGCTTCAGACGCTGTGTGACAACTTGAGCCACCACCTGTGCACCTCTTCGTCTTGCTGCTCTGACGCTCCGTGCAACAGTAGGATCTTACGCCACCCACGCATCTCTATGTTGGCGAGGCTCTGCGCTAACATAGCAGCTTGCTGCTGAAGAGAACCGAGTGCCTGAAAAATAAATGTCCGGAATGACAAGAACTCGGCTGCCAAACCTGAGGTGGTGATTGGTGTGGTTTACGGTGTCTTTTGCAACTCCTTTTCAAATTATGACATTCTTAGACTGAACAGATTGGTCATATCTGTGATTGTGCGGTTGGTTGCTTTCATAGTGAGGATGTGAAAATAAATGTTCAGTTTTGGGGTTGAAAACACTTGACTGGCAGGTTGAGATGATCAACTATCAATAAGTACCATTAAAATATATATTTTTAAACTATTACTATTTTTAATTAAATTTTCTAGTGAAGAGATAAAATTTGGCTGTTTGAGTTTTGACTACCCACGAAACGACTTTGTCTGGAGGCTTCTATAAATTGGTAGCTACTTCGCTGTACTCATCGATGGAACAATGGCTGTAAACTGTTGAGAAACTCTTAACGCTACTAAACCAATTGAGTGTCATAAGTCATTTATTTCGTAACAAAATACATTGTGTCGAAATTAGTGGTAAGTAAAGACCACTAAGACATTACAGTAGATTACAATTAAATTAAAAAAAAAATCTTTAAATAACAATAATTTTCAATAAAAATAAGAATTGCAGTCTACAAAAAAAAAAACTGTGCCAAATGTTACAAGCCACACTATATTCGTAAGCTCTTTGAATAAAAGCCAGCACACCAGTCGTGCCAGCTTATTTTAGCTGGCACGACGCAAAGCCAATTGAGCATGCTAAGCAAAGCTGAATTGGCTTCAAAACTCACTGAATCGGCAATTAGAACGTCAGCAATAAGAGAATCAATTCTCTTTGTTTTTAGAGACATAAGATTTACATTTCATAGGACACCTTAAAAAGTTTCGTACAATTGGAATGCATGTCCACAATTGGGACAATGATGGGATGGGACAACAAGCGTGTTCTGAGACGGGATCCGGCTGACAGCAGACACAATACACGTTCCCGTCAAACGTACCTCGCTGCGTGCGAAATATACCCAACAACGACTGCACGGGCGACGCACTACATCAACCGCGAATGGCGGACGCAAATACAATACAGCTGGGTTGATTATTTAACGATTATAAATAATCAAACCAGAACCCGATTTCGCGTCGCACGCCATCACACAAATTTTCTACACAAGTGTGAAGTGTCAACTCACGTCAATAATAAGCTATCAAAATCGCTGACAGCTAACTGACATGGTGTTGTAACAAAATACCAAAACTAATAACGGAACGTTTTGGAACGAAACATTCCCCCGTCTCGGGCATAAGAAGTTTTGTCCGCTAATAAATGGGCAAGCGTGCTGAACTCGCCACTGCTCGCTTCAAAACCGAATCTTCGACCATAACCTCCGCAACACTGGGAACTCCGTCAGACCCATAAAATAAGTCTACAATGCGTCTACAACGCCAATACAAAGGCAACAAATTAGATTATTTAACAAGTACAAGGTCTCCGACTTTAGGAGGGTCAGTTTTGTCAGTCCACTTAACGCGCTGCTGCAAAATATGCAAATACTCCAAAGACCAACGATGGCAAAAACTTTGTGACATCTGTTGGAGCAATTCAAAACGCGTCAATTGCGAAGATTTAATTTCCCTGAAGGGGTATTCCGGCAGGGCGTTGAGAGGCTGACCAATCAAAAAATTACCAGGGGTCAAGACTTCCAGGTCATTTGGGTCTGAGGAGATCGGACAGAGGGGTCGCGAATTGAGGATGGCCTCAATTTTAAGCGTACAAATACCGTAACAAAATCCTCAAATATGAAAATAGTTTCACCAATAACACGGCGGAGATGCGGTTTTGCTACTTTAACAACGCTTTCAAAATTGCCACCCCAATGTGGGCAGTCTGGGGGGTAAGTAATATACGATTTAATTACAAAATCTCTAATATTTACAAGATATAATAACTGTGTAGGGGATTCAGGGGCAGGGTGGATTGGACCTGTGAGTTATTAACGAAAACGATTTCTTGAGAGTGGAAAAAGTTATATATTTTGTACACAAAGGTTTTAGCAGATCATTAATGTGCAGCAAGAGTAATGTTGCCGAGAGCACTGACCCCTGAGGGACTCCGGAGTTGATATCTAACTGACCGGACGAGCAGCCATCGATAACCACTCGGATGGATCCATCCCTCAGGAAGTCCGCAATCCAATTACACAGACCACTAGGCAGTCCGAACGTGGGAAGCTTACCAATGAGGCTTTCGTGCCAGACCCTGTCGAAAGCCTTCGAGATGTCGAGGGAGACGGCTAGCGCTTCCCCGTGTTTCTCAATGGCCTCACTCCAGATGTGAATGGCATACGCTAGAAGATCCCCAGTGGACCGATTTCGGCGGAAGCTGTATTGGCGGTCACTGAGAATGTCGTTCGCTTCTAGGTATGCCAAGAGCTTTCCGTTAAGCACACGTTCCATACTTTTACAGAGGATGGACGTTGAGCAGTGGTGGCCCAGTGGTATCGGCCGTGACTTACAAGTTGTAGGTCGTGGGTTCGAGCCCAGGCAGGCGCTTCACTTTGTGTAAATTATTTCATCACCCCTGCTCTCAGAACGGTGAAGGAAAACATCGTGAGGAAACCGGCATGTCTTAGAACCAAAAATTCAAAGACTTGTGACATCCACCAACCCGCACTGGGCCCGCGTGGTGGATTACGGCCCATTCCCTCTCACAGAGAGGAGGCCTGTGTCCCAGCAGTGGGAACATTAATAGGCTGATGATGTGATGTGTGGACGTTACAGAGATGGGTCTGTAGTTTGCCGGTTCAGCTCGACTGCCCTTCTTGGGCACAGGCTGTACGTTGGCTTGCTTTCAAGCCTTCGGTACTTTTCCAGTCTCTATCGAAAGGCGATACAGGCGAGTCAAGCTCGGAGACAATTCAGGCGCACAGGTTTTAAGCACAATTGCTGGTATCCCGTCGGGGCCACTCGCTTTGTTCACATCAAGGCTACGCAGCACCCTACGCACGTCCTTTTGATGAATGCGAATATCCGACATACTCGTCACACATCCATCAGGAGAAGGAGGAGGCTGCGCGCCATCAGAATTCAGATGCGAAGATTCCGCAAAAAGGCTGGCAAATAAGTTTGCCTTCTCCTCAGCGGAGTGGGCCAATGACCCATCAGGTTTCAGCAGTGGTGGTAGTGAGGGGCGACAGAAGTTTGATTCGACCGACTTAGCCAGGGACCAAAACGCTTTGCTACCCGCTGGGTATGAAGCTAGTTTGTGCCCAATTCTGCTAATGTGGTTAAACCGTGCTCTTTGCATCACCTTTTTGCAGGACTTGGCAGCCCTGTTGAAGGCTCTCTTCTTCTGATTCACGTCATTAGCCTTGCGTGTTCGAGCGTCGACCCATGCCTGATAAGCCTTGTGTTTAATCGCGTCGGCGCGGTTACACTCGGCTCCATACCATGGTCTGTCGACGCGAGACATTGCTACGTCAGAGAATGGAATATAGTACTCCATTCCCCGACGCAACACATCTGTCACAGCGTCAGCGCACGACGATGGATCATCCGAAGAGAAGCAAGAGGGCTGCCAAGGATAGCATGCGAAGAAAGATCGCATCCCATCCCAATCTGCTGACCTGTACCGCCATACCCGCCGGGTGCCTCTTGGGCTGGGATCGGGCGGGGAGTAGACGGACACAGACTTCACCAGACAGTCGTCAAAACTACCCCAAGGTGAAGATATTGACACAGAGTATCTGTCTGGATCTGTTGTCAGCAGAAGGTCCAAGTAATTGGCTGTGTGTGCGAATCCACATCTGGCACCCTCGTCGCCCCCAGGACCAGCAGGGTGAGATTTAGTGCTAGCGCAAGCTTGCGCGTCTCTCGTCCAGCATGATCAGTGCACTGGTATGGGAAAAGCCACTCCTGGTGGTGGGCATTAAAGTCCCCCAGTAACACTAATTGGGCGGAAGGGTACCGCTGCTGTGCCGTATCAGCCGCCTCACTGAGGTACTCTGTGAGCCTGGTTGTCTCCTGATCTTCACTGTGCGAACGGTAGACACAGGCGTAGATAATCTTATCCAACCCTGTGTCCACCAGAGCCCACAGCACTGAGAACCTGGAGTCTTCAAGGTTACGGAGACGCCGACAGCAAGTGTCGTCTCGGGCATACATGCATACACCCGCGCGTGGTTTTAAAGGCGTGCTCTTGGGTAAACCCTGGGTAGGATAAGTACAATACGTCTGTCGGACTTCCTATCTGCGTCTCCGTAAAGAAAAATAGTGCTGGCTTTTCAGTCTCCAGGTGATGGTGGACTGAGTTGAGATTGGAGTGAAGACCTCTTATATTAGTGAGGTGCACTTTGCTTTTTTAATCTTTTCTTTCTTTGCTTTCTTTCTTTGCTTAATGGCATTTCCACATAAATTACATTTGCTTGTGTTATTTGATGCATCAAACACATAATAACGATGCACAGCATCTCGCCTCGGCTGTGGCATTTTCACAGAATGACAATTCTTGTTGTAATAGGTATAATAGAGAAGCTACCACACACACTTAAACATAAACACTGCTAAATTGCTTTTACGATGAAAATAAACAAGTATAGACACGAAAAAATAAATATTATTACAATGTTCAGCATGTGTGACGAGCAAAATTGAACTATAAGATCATACAGACAATAGTTATTTTTCCATGTTTACAAGTCGCTCGAAAAGTCGGTACACGCAATATGTCTTTTATGCCATACCCAGCCTTCACTTCCATACATAAGTGTAGGCACCAGCACGCTGTTGTGAACGGCGAGTCGAGCTTCCGGAGACATCGACTTGCTGGTCACAACTGCATGCATAGCACCATTCACTTTATTCCCTGCATTCACTCTCCTTTCCACATCCTCTTCAATCTTTCCATCCCTTGTGAACATACTTCCCAGATATACAAACTCGTTCACTTGCTCCACACTCTTATCATTTATTTTCACTACACACTTCGATACATCTTCTTCTCTTTCAAACACCATTACCTTAGTCTTGTTCACATTTATACTCATCCCTTTTAACTTAAAAGCTTCATTCATCACAGTCACCATGTCTTGCAACTGTTCTGCTGACGATGCAAGTAGAACTTGATCATCTGCATAGAGAAGGCATTTGACAGGCAACTCATTCATCCTCAATCCGCACTCATGCTCTTTCAAACCTATCAGACAACTATCCATGCACAAGTTGAACAACCACGGTGATGCTACACAGCCCTGTCTAACACCCCTTGAAATGGAAAACCAGTTCGTATACGCCCCATTAATCCTAATACAAGCACTGGAATCCCTATATAGAGATTTCAGTGCCCGTACCAAGTGCCAGTCCACACCGTACCCAGATAGCGTCGACCACAGTTCATCCCTCCACACACTGTCATAGGCCTTCTCCAAGTCCACGAAAGCACAGTAGACTTTTTTGTGCTTAGCCAGATGTTTTTCAGCTATGCTCCTCAAGGAGAAGATCTGATCCATACAGCCCATTCCCTCTCTAAATCCTGCTTGCACGTCCCATAATTGTTCATCCGTCACTTTTACCAATCTATTTATTAAAACTTTCGCATATAATTTGCCGACAACACTCAAAAGACTAATGCCGCGGTAGTTTTTACACTCCTGCTGTGAGCCTTTTCCCTTATATAGTGGTACGATTACAGCCTTGCACCAGTCATCCGGCACGCGGCCATATCTCCAACACATATTAAAGATCCGGCACAACAGGCTTGCTACCACCCCGTCACCGCCCTTCAGCATTTCAACAGATACTCGGTCATACCCTGCAGCTTTACCAATCTTCATCCCACTCAGTGCTTTTATAATCTCATCCATTCCTATTTCATTCTCATGCTTTTGCTCTTCGTCCGAGTTTGGGTCTTGACAACTTGCCTCTGCCCAGTTACCCACTCCTTGCACACTATCCTGACAACTAAATAAACTTTCAAAATATCCCTTCCAGCGTTCCAAGACCTTACATTCTTCACTCAGTAGGCACCCATCTTCTGCTCTTATTCCATTCATGCTCGATGTTTTTGTCACTCCGCGAGCCAATCTTACCTGTTTCCAGAACAGCTTAACATTGGCTCTGAAGTTATCGGAGAACTTCCTGTTATATTTTTCTTCCTTTTCATCCTTCTTAATTTTTACCACCTCTTTGACTTTCGCTTTCATTTGCTTGTACGTTACTTTCACTCTTGCCAGATCATCCGTCACGTTTGTTGCCTCATTCATTCTATTTTGGGCCTTACAGGCTAACACATTAAGCCAAGCCTCTTTCTTCTTCTTCACCACCTCTTTTACTTCATCATCTACCCAAGTATCATTCGTACTACTACCACGTTTCCTCTTCGTTATACCACATAACTTTGCGGCTACGTTCACCATACTACTTTTCACTATTGCCCACACATCCTCTAAACTGAAATCATTCATACCATCAAATATCTTATCCGTCTTCAGTTTTACTTGCCTCTTATATTCCTCCTTTACTTTTAGATCTTGTAATCTTTCTACTTTTATTCTTTCTAACGCGGTCACAGGAACTTGAACTCGATGACGCCAATGCTTGAACAGACCAGCCACCCGACACATAACCAGATAGTGATCAGTCCCCACATTAGCACCCCGATAGGCTCTTGTATCTGCAACTTTGCTCTTCAATCTTTCATCTACAATAACAAAATCAATCATACTTCTACTGTCTTGCCTTTCCCACGTATACCTATGATCAAACATAGTGTTCATTACACACAGGCCCTTCTCTACACATACTTCTAGTAAATTCCTCCCATTCTCATTCACTCTATTGTCCCCGAATGTCCCTAATACTCTTTCGAACCCATTCCTCTTCACACTAACCCAACTATTAAAGTCGCCGAGCATAAAAATCTTCTCGTTAGACCTACATTCATTCACTATATCTCCTAGACTTCCCCAGAATTCTTCTCTCTCAGAAAGTGAGCATCCCATATCGGGTGCATACACGCACAAAATAAAATTAGGGTGTAGGCCCACCTTAATTCTCACGCAAAGAATCCTAGGGCTCACACAAGCGTAATCTTTTACACAGCTCATTATCCGCTCTGAGAGAATAATCGCCACAACCTGACAGGCCCTCTGTGTGTCTTGAACACCAGACCAGAAAGCGGTCAGGGACCCGTGTTTAGACATATCCACTCCCTTTCTTTTTGTCTCATTCACACATGGGGAAGGGCGAGCGCGGTGAAAAGCGCGGAACGCGCGCGGCGGGTGCCGGCCAGCCAGACTCGCGGCGCGTATATTTATTTACATTAGGTCTTTGCAAGTTGCAACACTTGCAAAAGTGCGTACGTTATTTATGATGTATTTGATTGATTAATACACACTTGCACTAAAAACTTAACTAAGAATTAGTTGCTAACACGAGGTTAAATTGAGAATATTGTATAACAAACTGTCAATTTAACCTAGTGTTAGCAACTAACTCTGAGTTAAGTTTTTTGCGCAAGTGGGTCTTAAAAGTTAGTTATGAAGCCGTGAAAGACTAAATTGGAATATAATCTGAATTTAATAAATGTGTAATATCGACACCCAATATGAAGAACATTGTAACTCAATATGGCATAGTTTTCAACACAGTTTTTTTTGCAAGGTTTTTTAATTAACTACTGCAGGCATAAGTTGTTCTGTACAATTTTAGGTTTCATGTTAATAGTTTCAATTGCTTTCTCAGTTTTAATAAAACCACTGCAAGTATGAGATGATTTTTGATTTGATATGATTTTTTGATGTACAGATTTTAAGCATTTTTAATATGAAAAGCATTGTAACTACCGTTAAATGACGACGATAAAACATTTGAATGATTTTTTCTGTGAATATTATTATATCTTATTGTGCGATTTCGATTATACCTACCGACAAAAAAATCTTTGATAAATATTATTGTAAGCAATAATTAAAATTAGTGTCAATGTTACATTTGGATAAAACAAGAAATGTTGGTACTATGGAAGAGCTAATAAAACGATTTTTAATAATTATTGTAATTCAATCAATATTCACAACGCTTCGCGTTCTTGTGGACACAGGTCTGAATAAAAGTATATATGCCTGTGTCTACCGTTCGCACAGCGGAGATCAGGAGACAAGCAGGCTCACAGATTACCTCAGTGAAGCGGATGATAGGGCGCAGCAGTGGTACCCTTCCGCCCAATTAGTGATATTAGTGAACTTTAATGCTTACCACCAGGAGTGGCTCTTCCCATACCAGTGCAGTGATCATGCTGGAGGGTGAGCGTCAGAATCGCAGGTCAACAGTCTTATTTAGCTTTCAAATTGTGCCTAAATATTACTTGCCAATTGCTTATATTTGCTTACCATAATGAGAGAATTGCTTATTTCATCTATTAAAAGAATTAAAACGTTTAAGATTGACCGACCATTCTGATATCAGAATGGCTGGTCAATCTCTGTAGAGTAGTAATCATGTGGAATTACTGAAATTTTAATGTGCCAAAGATTGCTTATTAATTGCTTATTTCACAATTTATAAGCCTTGACCCAGTATATCCTGTTATTCTATCTATAAGCTAGTCAAGAATTTAAAATCCCCTGTGCCTGTTGAATTTATGAGAGCAAAGTGTCGTATGTCGAAAATTGCGTTTATATATCAAAAGGTTTTATTACTCGTTTCTTTATTTTCTGAAATAACCGAATGGGGCCTAGTTTCTATATTTGGCTGTATTTATTAACTTTGTATATCTTGCTGACATAGAATACTTATGTTTTGAATTGTGGCTTAACCGACATTTGGTTTTAAGTTGTCTGCCAATAAAGAGATGAAATTAATCTGCCGTACATTAATTTTTATAATTTATTGTCGTCGTTTTTTTATGTGCGTGTGGACTGAGGGACCAAACTGGTATATCGCAAAATAAAAATCGTAGGATTTATTATAAGACTTAAAACTATTGTAGAACAAATCTGGGAATTTGTTATCAAATACATATATTAAAAACTACAGCTGCAGCAAACTTAAAGTGTGGTCCCTCAGTCCTCACAGATTATCAGCCAGATCTCGAAAAGTATCTGAAAACCGGCCAAGAGCGAGTCGGACTCGCGCACGATGGGTTCCGGACCATTATCGAAAAAAACCGCACAAAAAGCACGTTTGTTGTATGGGAGCCCCCCTTAAATATTATATTAATTTTATTCTGGTTTTAGTATTTGTTGTTATAGCGGCAACAGAAATACATCATCTGTGAAAATTTCAACTGTAACTATCACGGTTCATGAGATATAGCCTGGTGACAGACAGACGGACTGCGGAGTCTTAGTAATAGGGTCCCGTTTTTACCCTTTGGGTACGGAACCCTAAAAATTAAGGTGTTGTGACTACAGACTTTTAGTAAAGAATTTGTAAAGATATTAACTAAATAACAGACCACAAAGCTTCAAAGATAAAATATATGTAACGACTAAACTGTGGTCCCTCATTCCACACAAGAAAGATACATATTTTAGTGAATATTATCGAATCAAATAAATAAAATCACTCTTTTTCTACATAAAGTTTTAAAATGAGACTTGAAACATTTTGTAAAAAAGAAATGGAAAAGAAATATCGCCGCAATTTTTAGATAGCAATTATTAAAACTTGTCCCTCAATCCTCACATCCACTGACATATGTGCATGTACTAGCTGCTTGACGAGAGGAATATCAGAAAGACTAGTGTACTTAACTTTTAGTAAAAAGTTTCTACTATATAATAGGTATCTAAAATTGTGTTTTTCTTACATCTTAGCTGAGATAATATTAATTTTGAATCCTATGAAAATAGAGTAGTGTGATCACACAATAAAACAAAATATAGACAGTACTATTATACTTTATACGGTTAATTTTATTTTATTTTTTATGGCGTATGTGAATTTAATGAAAAAAGGTGTGTATTCAAGGAAAGTCTATTTAATAAAAAGGCACGATAATAGTATGAGAATTTGTTTTAAGGTAGGTAGGTAGCATTAAACAGAATCTACACATTTAGGCTGCGTTTCCACCAGAGATGTGCGAGATAGCTGAGCGGTGCGAGGATGCGTACCGACGCTGTGAATCGGTGAACAGATGGGTGGCGCGAGGATGTGTAGCGGGCTCGTTTCAGATAAAGTGTGGAAGCAGCGGAGCGTGCGCGCCATTACCCGAGTGCCCGTGTTGCCCAGTGCTGTCGTTTCAGCAACTTTGTCGCTAGTTCTAGCGGGGTTCATGAGTGGTTGGCGACCAAAAAATATGCGTAAGCCACAAAAAATAATTCAACGACTTTTGAACCATTTTCAGGGTTCCGTACCCAAAGGGTAAAAACAGGACCCTATTACTAAGACTGCGGTCCGTCTGTCTGTCTGTCACCAGGCTGTATCTCATGAACCGTGATAGCTAGACAGTTGATATTTTCACAGATAATGTATTTCTGTTGCCGCTATAACAAAAATAACAAAAATTGAATGAAATACATATTTAAGTGGGGCTCCCACACAACAAACGTTAATTTTTTTGGTTTTTTTTTGCGATAATGGTACGGACCCCTACTTGCGCGAGTCCGAGTGGCACTTGGCCGGTTTTTTAACTTTGATATTTATTTGAACCAAATTTTCTTTCTAAGCCCTGGGACCCCATGGCCCAGGTTTGCCCTATGCTAACCTAACCACTCATAAAATCCGCTGGAACTAGCGACAAAGTCGCTAGAACGGCAACACTGCTCGCGCCCATCCCTAGCACACATACCTCGCAACACATTCCTCGCACACATCCTTCTTTGTTTTGTATGTACAAAAAGCTTTCACTAGAACTACGCTGAGAGAGCCTGGGTGTTTACCCGGCCACAACAAAACAACATCAACCAAGAAGAAGAACCAATAGAATCACTTTGTTTGAAGTAATGGTTCTTAACAACACATCCCTTGCTACGCATCCTAGCACATCTCTGGTGGAAACACAGCCATATCATACCTACATAAAAATTATAGTAGATTAATTTAATGTTACTTCAAGATTGCGTTCAGAAACAGCTTGCTAATCAACTTTTTCTATTTATAATAACGAGCAGCAAAAAAAAAAAAATTAAATGCTATCAAAAACAAGAAATACATAATCTGCCTTTATCTACTGATATCACTGTTTTATGAACGAACGTTTAGCTATGATGACCAATATTTCAAAATTAGTGTAAGTGCTGACTAGTATTGCAATAATTGATAAGTTAATTTTGTAATCTATTGTTTTATTAAATACATTTAAGCCATGTAATATAACATAAAATTAACCGTACAAAATATAAAAGTACTGTCTGCATTTTGTGGTCAGACTACTCTTATCTATTTTCATAGAATTCAAAAATAAATTTGTTTAGAAATGCCCAGATTTGTTCTACAATTCTTTTAAGTCTACTACTAAATCCTACGATTTTTATTTTGCGACATACCAGTTTGGTCCCTCAGTCTACACGCACATAAAAAAAACCGGCCAAGTGCGAGTCGGACTCGCGCACGAAGGGTTCCGTACTTGGTAAATTACGGTTTACGGTTTATGACGTAATAAAAAAAAACTACTTGGTAAATTACGGTTTACGATTTATGACGTATTAAAAAAAAAACTTCTTGCTAGATCTCGTTCAAACCAATTTTCGCTGGTAGTTTACATAATAATGTACATCATATATTTTTTTTAGTTTTATCATTCTCTTATTTTATAAGTTACAGGGGGGGACACACATTTTACCACTTTGGCAGAGTCTCTCGCGCAAACTCTTCAGTTTAGAAAAAAATGATATTAGAAACCTCAATATCATTTTTGAAGACCTATCCATAGATACCCCACACGTATGGGTCTGATGAAAAAAAATATTTTTAGTTTTAGTTTCAAGTATGGGAACCCCCAAAATTTATTGTTTTATTTTTATTTTGTGTGAAAATCTTAATGCGGTTCTCAGAATACATCTACTTACCAAGTTTCAACAGCATAGTTCTTATAGTTTCGGAATAAAGTGGCTGTGACATACGGACGGACAGACAGACAGACAGACAGACAGACATGACGAATCTATAAGGGTTCCGTTTTTTGCCATTTGGCTACGGAACCCTAAAAATGACGACAGTAAGTTATAAAAATTAATGTACGGCAGATTAATTTCATCTCTGTATTGGCAGGCAACTTAAAACAAAATGTCGGTTAAGCCACTATTAAAAACATAAGTATTCTATGTCAGCAAGATATACAAAGTTAATAAATACAGCCATGATTAAAAATAATATAGAAACTAGGCCCCATTCGGTTTTTTCAGAAAAATAAATAAACGAGTAATAAAACCTTTTGATATATAAACGCAATTTTCGACATACGTCACTTTGCTCTCATAAATTTAACAGGCACAGGGGATTTTAAATTCTTGACTAGCTTATAGATAGAATAACAGGATATACTGGGTCTAGGCTTATAAATTGTGTTATAAGCAATTAATAAGCAATCTTTGGCACATTAAAATTTCAGTAATTCCACATGGTTACTACTCTACAGAGATTGACCAGCCATTCTGATATCAGAATGGTCGGTCAATCTTAAATGTTTTAATTCTTTTAATAGATGAAATAAGCAATTCTCTCATTATGGTAAGCAAATATAAGCAATTGGTAAGTAATTTTTAGGCACAATTTTAAAGCTAAATAAGACTATTGACCTGCGATTCTGACGCTCACGCTGGAGGGGACATGCATAAGCTTTTTTTAGCGCTAATCAGCCAGCTGGTTCAGCGGGCAACGACAACGAGGGATGTTGATTCGCACCCGGTAAATTGCTTGGACCTTCTGCTGACAACAGATCCAGACCGATACCAGTGGTGTCTTATCCCATACAAAGAAACCGTGCCAATGTACTGTACTGATTATACTGATTATTTAATGTACATCATCAATTCCGTTACACGGATATAGATGGTGATCTATCAATCGCCGTGGAACCGAACCGAACGCGATCGATTTACAAAAAAAATATGGTATAATCAGGTGAAAACGCTAGTTACGTCGGCACGATTTCTTAGTATGGGATGAGGCATCAGTATGTATATAATACTAGATTATATTATCTGTGTCGATACTCTGTGTCGACAAGGTTAACCTTAGGTAGCGACTAACTTATGTCGGCAAATAAGGCCTTCAACAACGCTGCCAAGTCCTGCAAAAAGGAATTGCAAAGGTCTCGGTCCGACCACATTACTAACATGCCACATAACTACAGTCGAATAGGGACATAACTTGCTTCTTACTCAGCAGGTAATAAAGAGTTTCGGTCCCTGGGTAAGTCGGTTGAGTCGAACTTCTGCCATCCCTCACTACCACCACTGCTGAAACCCGACGGGTCACTGGCCCGCTTCGCTGAGGAGAAGGCCAACCATACTTGCCGTTTTTGCGGAATCTTTGCGTCTGCATTCTGGTGATGCGTGGCCAATTATTTCTCCTTATGGGTGTGAGACATTTATCGGATATTCGCATCCATCAAAATGACGTTCGTAGAGTGCTGGGCAACCTCGACTTGAACAAAGCTAGTGACCCCGACGGTATACTAGCACTTGTTCTTAAAACTTATGCGCCCGAACTGTTTACGATTTTGACACTTCTATTTAGCCTTTCGTATGAAACTGGAAAAGTGCCGAATGCTTGTAAGTAAGCTAACGTACAAGTCCAAGATGGACAGTTGAGCTGACCCGGCCAATTACAGACCTATATCTACGTGTGCTTAATATTAAGCTCCTGGCATACCTAGAAGCTAATAACATCCTAAGTGATTGCCAATACGGCTGCCGCCGAACTCGTTGTACAGAGGATCTTCTAGCGTATGCCATTCACATCTGGAGTGAGGCAATCTAAAAGGCACGGGGAGGCGCTTGCCGTCTCCCTCGGCAACTCGATAGGGTCTTGCACGGAAGCCTTATTAGTAAGCTTCTTTCATTAGGTCTGCCTGGTGATGGTATGTGTGATTGGATTGCAGAATTCGAGTGGTTATAGATGGGTGGTCGTTGGACCAATTGGATATTAATGCTGGGGTCCCTCAAGGTTCACTCTCAGCAACGTTATTTTTGCTGCATATAAATGATCTGCTAAAAACTTGGGTATGCAGACGACAGCACTGTTGCCGAGAGGTACTTGTCCATCCTTTTCCTTTGTGAGGCTATCCTTGAAGCCAGTATCCAAATGTGGTGATGCCAATTTGCCCAGGTTCTATGCTGCTAAAACCCAGGCGTGTCTTTTCTCTGTTAAAATGAGCCAATTCCACTCGGCTCCTTCCTTCCGAGGTGTAAACGTGCCGATAATGGACCATCTTGAGCTCCTTGTCGTAACTTTTAACACGATCCTCAATTTTGGTCCATACATTGAGGCAATGGCTCAGCTGGCTGCTATAAAGTTGGGTATTCTCGCAAAGGTAAGACGATTCTTCACGCCAGAATAGTTGCTCAAGTTTTATCAAGCGCAAGTTCGATGATGTATGGAGTACTTCTCACTTCTGGGACGAATCTGCCAAATACCAGCTTGATGCACTTAAGTTGATAAAAAAAACAGGCCAAGAAGCGAGTCAAAGCTCTAGAGCCTTGAACATCATTGCCAGCATATCGGTTTTTTTATCAGTTGCATTTCGGGGAGTGTGCAATGAAATTACATGATCTCATTCCACCTAGCCCGTTTCGTTCCATTCCCGTTCCTAGAAAATAGAGCAGTGATGGCCCAGTGATAATGGACGCGACTTACAAGTAGTGGGCTCGAACCCAGGCAAGCGCTATACTTTATGTGTACAAAACGTTTTGGGGACACTTTCATTATGCGTACAGCCACAGATAATATAATACTAGCATACAGATGCCTCATCCCATACAAAAAAACCGTGCCGACGTAACTAGCGTTTTTCATCTGCTTAATCTTGTTATTTTTGTGAGTACATCAATCGCGTTTGATCCCGTTTCACGGCAATAGATGGTGTTAGCAGCGACTTGCAAGTAAAAGGGTTTACGAGGTTCGTGAATATTTTTTTCTTTAAATACAGTGAAGGTTCGTTTTATAGTATTTTTTTGCACGTTTTTACAGTATTTTTGCACCAATATGTGTTTAAATGCAAATTTTAACAATCGAGTGGAATGCCTCAGAAATTTAAAAATGCGCCATCTATGGCATCAATTTTAAATGATCCGTTCAAATAATCTTTGAAATGTGAATTAAGAGCCCAATATTCCATAATTTTGTACTTAGGAGAGTTAATTAAACAAGAACATACAATGTTTATGTTCAATTCCAGATAATGTTAATTTTTAACACAATTCTATTGAATTTTGTGTACATGTCGCGTCATCTAGTGAGATTTATTTGAACCAAATATTCTTTCTTAGCAATGAGACACCGTGGTACAGCTAAGGAGTGGAATTCCCTGCCGGACTCTGTGTTGCCCGATAGCTACAATCTTGGGGTCTTTAAGTCAAGAGTGAATAGGTTTTTCTAAGCAAGCGTGCTTCACCGTCGACCACATAATCGCTTACCATCAGGTGAGATAGTGGTCAAGCGCAAGCCTATAGAGGAAAAAAATAATAATTGTAAATTGTTTCATTACCACTGCTCTCAAAACTATCACTATCACATGTAACATCCATCAAACCACACTGGGCCCGCGTGGTGGATTACGGCTCATTCGCTCTCACAGAGAGGAGGCCTACACACACAATAGGTTAGGTTAGGTTTTTTTTTTTTATATACTTCTACCCCCAACATGGTCGGAGTCTATTCTGATCTATACATTCATTCCAGTTCTCGCATTTATTCCTCTCGCACTTTCATTCCTCATACTAGATCTTTCTCTCATACATCCTCATTTGTGTCCGTTATGGGTGGGATTCCCAACTATTTCCTAGCTCACTATCTATTTATTTTATTAAAAGCCAGGGATAAAACTTTTATTTACCATTTCTTACATTTATACTTAGCATAACTTAATCTATTTTACAATTTCTTATGTCTAAATAGTTTTACTTTACATAGCTAAATTCTTATTTAAACTAACAGGATCTTACAGATTCTTATAACTAGTTTTAAGCTATTATTATTCTTAACTTTTTTGTTTTCCTAAGTTTCGCGCTCGGTAATGCTATAATTTTTCTCAGCTGCAGTCAGTGACTTACTCATGTATGCAATTGGGTGTTCTTTGCCATCTATGGACTTAGTAAGCATTGCGCCAACGCCATAACTACTAGCATCCGTATGCACTTCAAATGGCTTAGTATAGTCTGGACATGAAAGAACTGGCGCTGAAATTAAGCATTCTTTAAGTTTTTGGAATGCAGAGTCGGCTTCCGGAGTCCATTTAAAAGGAGGACTGCCTTTCTTGGACGAAGTTAGTTTATTTAAGGGCCCAGCAATGGTACTGAAATTTGCAACAAAACGTCTGTACCACGTCGCCGTTTCAAGAAAACGTTTGAGGTCCCTACGACAAGTAGGTGTAGGATAATTAAGTATGGCCTCAACCTTGGCCGGATCAGTACGTAAACCAGACTCATCTACCACAAAACCTAGATATTTTAGTTGAGAACTAAAAAAAAATACATTTTTCAAGGTTAATGGATAGTGAGGCCAAAATCACTACGTTTGAAACGAAATGTACCCCTGCCAGGAACATAAAAAGCTGTTTTGTCACGGTCTTCTGAAGCGATCGGGATTTGCCAAAGAGCTTTGGATAAATCGATGCTAGATAGGTAGCGAGCATCTCGAAGGTTGTCTAGGATCTCAGAGATATACGGGAGATTATAGGCATCACGTTTAGTAACATTATTTTCCGTAACTCATTACGAGTATATGTGTTATCAAATTCCTTAGCCATAAAAAAACTATTGTTTGTATGGAAAACCTACAATATTATGCCGCGATATAAAAAATAAGCTAATGTAATTATTACTGCTTCGCAGACGAAGTCGCGGGCAACAGCTAGTACATTCATAGACATAGTTCTATCACACCCACACTACATTAACCTGTGGTTTCTGCATCTTTCTATTAAAACCAATCAATTCCATTTAACCGTGTAGGTAATATTGCAATAAAATTTCAAAACAACAAGTCACATAGCATAGACTTCAAAATTCATAACAGCACTTCACGAAACCGTACGTTTCATCAAAGAAATACAACCAATGAGGTAATAAAATGGTAACGACTCATCGGGGATGTCACCATTCCTCGTTCTCACTCAAACACACTGTTTTACATCTTTGTCAGTCTGAGAACATAGGACAAGATAGCGGAAAGCTATCGCCATGTCTTCCCATGGTATCATACTCTAAAAAATGGGAATCGAACCCAATCGGATTGTTTGAGCCTCTCTATAACGCTGACCAAGTAATTAACACGCGAATAGGTATCAACACAACAATGTAATCCACATAATATCAATTCTCACTGTTTACACTCATCAGGAGATTTCTCAGCCCGCTCGTATCTCACTTCTGATGTCAGAATTCAGGTCGTTAGGATATCTGTAGGATCTTAGTGACATACAGGTATCAGAATTATAGTCGTGGGCGCAGAATTTGGGATACGGGTAAACTAGAGAAATATCTCCTGTAACTTCTACACAGTTTTAATTAGTTACAGATTAAATTACTATCACTATGGTACTCAGTACTATTCTAGACTTAAAAGGAAACACTGAGCAGTTTCTAGGCCATAGTATGTGTCATGTCACGGCCATGTCCGAACGATCACTGTCGCCCCCTCCGTGAACCATATCGACGCCACAACTGAAACCAACCAAGGAAAGGTACTTGTGTCCTATTTTAAGTAAACAAATCATGACAAGATCCGACATATATATGTCGCCGCGTAGGCGTGAATTTGCTAATTCATTATCCTAATTAATAATTTTAAATGTCAATGTCTATTTAAGTTGGGTTTTGAGTTCAGCGCCATATTGGCTTATTGTGGAATCAGTTATTGATCTGTTGGAATGAAGATCTTTTGTTATGCTAATTTCAATGTTTAATTAATACGAGATGTTTAAATAAAACGGGCACACTTATTGTAGGACTTATAGATTTGTTCTCATTTTAACTATTGCACATTTGACGAAGTAAATGTGTTTGATTATGTTATTCTTATTACTCAGTTGTCAACAATGGCGGATGTTATAATTTCTATGAACAATAACCAGATTTAATAATTTAATACGAGAACTAAACAAATTTGAGTAAATGATTAAATACTAAAAAAGTTATAAGACTATTTTACACAGCTATGTAATAATGAGAAAGTTTCTGATTAGTAAGATTGTCAGATCACCGGAAACTTGAATAGTTTTGTTATTAGATGACTATTTCAATAATACACTACAAACAACTTTGTATTTGTGAGTATTGGGGTTGTTTGATGTTAAAATAATTAACTGAGCAGCATTTAAGTATTGTTTGCTAGCTTTATTTAACTATCAAAGTAATTAGTGTCTAAACAAAAACAATATTAAAGTTCCGCCTACATAGAACGCGCATCGTGCTTACTGTTTGTGAAAAATAATAACTGATTAATAAATCCAATTGAATAGATGTTTGAAAACCTAATAAACATGTAACGTTAATTGTCATAAAGTGATTGTGTAATCTATAAAAAGATTTAAAAGAGTATCCTGGAGTTTCTTGCTAGATCTTCTCCAGCGATCGACGAGGGCTTTGCGATCACGACGATGTTGTTTTAGCTTTAATTCAAGTTCATTTGAAAACTCAAAGTGCCTGTAACTAAGTCAAATAAATACTCTGAGTTTCAATCCAGTGTTGTGTGTTATTGAAGTTCACCCGCTCCAGTCAACAATAAAGGGATTGCCTCTAGGCATTGGGGTTAATGATGGTGGTCCTATGATGTGACATATATATTTGACCTGTTTATATTTTACCTTGTAATAAAAGAAAAAAATAAAATGTTTGTACCTATTGCGCGAGTTTGTGTCGCGTCAGATGGAGATTGAGGGGCTCCGGGGAACACAAGTTGTGGCGAGGCTGATGGTGGTGCAGATATTGGTGGTGGTGGGTGGAGCACTTCCAGCGGCGGCGTTAGGCGAAAACTGGATACAGGCGTGTAGGTCGGTGACGGTTGCGTTGACGGTGCGAAGAAAACCGGATAGTCAACAAGGGACCAAGCCCCTTGTTGTGCCAGCACCTCCACCTCCACCGCCGCCATGGTGTGTGGAGGCCAAGGAGCCGAATTATCACCCTGTAACATTAAAATCTAATTAATCATATTTTTTACTAAATACTCTGCTGCTGTGCTGCTTCTACTGTTAAAACTAGTTTCTAAATGATAAAATAAGGAACGTAGATTTTAGTGACAGGAAAAATATAATGTCATGTAAACAACGGTTTCTGTGTATTTTAGATGTCAATGTAAAGTTTTATAAAAATATTAAGAGGTAAACAAGATTTGATTCCACTCTTCTTAAAGTCCTACTTTTTTTAACCCTTACGCTATCAAACCAATCGGCATTGTAAGTAATACAATTAGTGGCTTATGCAATGCTTTGATCAGCAGATGTGCTAGTTGGAATTCGCTGGGAACATATTCCACACATATTTTGTCATCAGCTACGAGTTCTCTAACATAAAAATGTCTAATTGCATTATGTTTGTGTAGCTCTGGGTTATGTGAGATCTTTATGGCAGCATCATTATCGACTTTCAATTTGGGTATCACTTCAAGTTAGATATTTCACCAAAGATTCTTTTGATCCAGAAAATCTCTCGGGCAGCTTCACTAGCAGCAACCAATTCGGCTTCGGTACTTGATATTGCTACACATGTTTGTCGTCAACTTGTCCAAGATATTGCTCCTATAGAGTATAAGTATAATATACCTGATGTTGATCGTCCAGTCGTTTGATCTCCACCGTGATCAGAATCCCTGTAACATTCCAGAATTCCAGTTTTCCAACTCTTGTTAAAAACTCTTCCAAGATCGAAAGTTCCTTTGATATATCTTAGGATACGTTTTAGCTTTTGAAAATCTTTTTTTTTTGGGACCATTCCACAACACCACTGCAACTCCTGAAAGTCAGAATCAACAGGGTCGCCACTGTACCACCAGAAAAGCGCCGAGGCAATGAAGCTCGACGAAGTCCTGGAGAATAAATTTTATATATATATTTGTGGGAATTAAGACCGTTGTCTTAGACATTAACATTATATAAAGTGTTGCGGGTAGTATGCCTATCCCAGGATCAAACCCACCAGCACCTGCGGAGAATCAATTGCCGAGTGAAGTTTTTAGCACGCCAGATATCCAGAAATTGTTATGATCTATAGATAGCATTCGTATATATCATAGGTGGATCATCATATCGATCTTCACGCTGGAAGAATGGACGTTGGCGGCTGCCATAAGTACGCGCGGTATTGCTATGAGTCATTTTGTGGCTCCAGACCAGTCAATCCAAATCTAAAAGCGACGTAGTATGTAAGTACACTATATTTGGTGCATTGATACATCTTACATGCACTCATACATGCATAATATAGTGTACTTACATACTACGTCACACTATTATGAAAAAATATTGGTGTTAACTGTGGTTGTGTTTTGTGTGTGTAAATAAGTACGCCACTTGAACTGACGACAGACAAGAAGCGATGCTCTTGTTCTTTATGTCAAGTATGTAACCACTGGGATGGTTACGAGACCTGGTCACTGGGTTGACTATGGTTGTGTGAGTGGTCAGTGAGATGACTGCTGTAGCCACTGGGATGGTTACGAGACCTGAGGCCTTAGTGCGAGTTTTAACTCACGCTCAATCGCGTTAACGTAAACGAACTCTTATGTCAAAATGTATACAAAAAAAGAGGTTTCATCTTACGGCTAGACGGCGCTCATCGAGTTTCAATACAAATTGACGTTTACGTTAACGCGATTGAGCGTGAATAAAAACTCGCACTAAGGCCTCTGGTCAGTGGGTTGACTATGGTTGTGTGAGTGGTCAGTGAGATGACTGCTGTAGCCACTGGGATGGTTACGAGACCTGGTCACTGGGTTGACTATGGTTTTGTGAGTGGTCAGTGAGATGACTGCTATAACCACTGGGATGGTTACGAGACCTGGTCACTGGGTTGACTATGGTTGTGTGAGTGGTCAGTGAGATGACTGCTGTAGCCACTGGGATGGTTACGAGACCTGGTCACTAGGTTGACTATGATTGAGTGAGCGGTCAGTGAAATGACTGTTGTAGCCACTGGGATGGTTACGAGGCCTGGTCAGGAGGACTATGGTTGTGTAAGAGGTCATTGAGATGACTGCTGTAGCCACTGGGATGGTTACGAGACCTGGTCACTGGGTTGACTATGGTTGTGTGAGTGGTCAGTGAGATGACTGCTATAACCACTGGGATGGTTACGAGACCTGGTCACTGGGTTGACTATGGTTGTGTGAGTGGTCAGTGAGATGACTGCTGTAGCCACTGGGATGGTTACGAGACCTGGTCACTAGGTTGACTATGATTGAGTGAGCGGTCAGTGAAATGACTGTTGTAGCCACTGGGATGGTTATGAGACCTGGTCAGGAGGACTATGGTTGTGTAAGAGGTCATTGAGATGACTGTTTTAGCCACTGGGATGGTTACGAGACTTGGTCACTGGGTTGACTATGATTGGATCACTGAGATGACTGCTATAGCCACAGTGATGGTTATGAGGTTTGGTTTCTGGGTTGACTATAGATGTGAGAAGATCACAAGGATGACTGTCGTGATGATCACAGGGATAGCTATCCGAAGCCACAGGGCTGGCTGTGAGACTGAGGATCTCTGTTAGTTAATTGAAGTCAGAATGACCGAAGGGTATTATTCTGTGCTGGAAATATGTGGTATTGCAGATTTACACACGCGGACGTGTGCCATTTAGGATGGCCGTGTCGGATCTTGTCTTGATTTGTTTACTTAAAATGGGACACAAGTACGTTCGCTTGGTACTGTGCAGAGTCTAGTTTCAGGTATGGTGTCGATATGGTTCACGGAGGGCGACAGCAATCGTTCGGACATGGCCGTGACATGACACATACATGGCCTAGGAACTGCTCAGTGTTTCCTTTTAAGTCTAGAGTAGTACTTAGTAACATAGTGTTAAAGAATTTACTCTGTAACGAATTAAAACTGTGTAGAAGTTACAGAAGATATTGCTCTAGTTTACCCGTATCCCAAATTCTGCGCCCACGACTATAATTCTGATACCTGTAGTCACTAAGTAGGTCAAATCAAGATCCTATAGACTTGAATCTGACATATATATTAATTCATTTTTTTTCACAAAAAACAGCAATGTAAATAAAACTCAATAGTGCTACATCTGACAGCTGATTTTGTAGAGTTCACGATCAAGGTTAACGCCGCCGGCTCTTACCTACACGACTACGCACGGAACTGTGGCGGTGTGGTGCTTTATCCTTTGTCGCTCGCCGACAAATGGTTTGCCAGCAAGTACTTTCTTTTGAATTTCGCCGTGTCAAAGTAGCCGATAGACTACCGGCGAATTCACTTTGGCGGTATTGGCATTTGGCATCTAACAGACGCGATTGCCTCATAGACAGCTGAAAGTTTGGCGTGCTAATATACATTTCAACCATGCGGTTCTAATTTGGGTATAGCATATTATATTTCGAAATATATATCGAAATCTGAACCGGCACAAATATCAAGGTCTATACGGGAGTTCATTAGAAACGTTCAAGAACGAGGCGGAAGTTTTGTAAATCAGATCATTGCAATGCAAAACGCCATTTTGACCCGTCGAGAAGTGTCAGCGACAGAATGTGCTTATTGTCTTTGTTCTTACTCGCTTGGAGTTTCGGTCCATATCGACCCTAAAACTTCTTTTCAGCACGCTTGTTAGAAGTGTACTGGATTACGCATCTCCGGCATGGAATCCTATGTATCGCGTCCATGTCAATAGAATAGAACGTATACAGAAGGCCTTCACCAGGTATCTGCGCTTCAGATGTTCTAGTTGCGATCGAGACACCGGTTATCCTCAAATACTGAACCATTTCAATATGATATCTCTGGAACAACGTAGAAGTCTCTTCGATCAAATATTTCTTTACAAAATTATCCATAATCGGTCCGATGTTCCAGAGCTATTATCTGAACTTAATATCACTAGTTTGTACCTAGTTGCACTTTAACTAGAGCTGTACGCAGAACAGATATACAAACTGTAGCGTTACGTATAGCTCAGTGGAGCTATACGTAAGCCACGTTATAAAATTAAGAATAAAAGGTTAAAATTAAATTAAAGCTATGAAAATTAAAAAGGGATATAGGGTATAAAAATAAGGTCTGGCTTCATACGAAGAAAAATTAAAATAAAAAGGTTAAAATTAAGAGCCGGCTTCGTACGACGTGGGCAGCTTGACAGGCAGGACGGGCAGGAAGACGTGGCACGGCGTGATGGGACGGCTGGTGGGATGCCGTGGCGCGCTTACTGTTGCGTTACGTATAGCTCCGGAGAGCTATACGTAAGCCACGTTAATAAAATTAAAGAATAAAAGGTTAAAAATTAAATTAAAGCTATGAAAATTAAAAAGGGATATAGATTATAAAAAATAAGGTCTGGCTTCATACGAAGTGCCGTTGTATGAGGTCGGGACGTCCTTGCAGGCAACAGGACGGTCAGGAAGTCTTCAAAGTTGAGAAGGAGGCAACCGCAGACCTGGGCAGCGTGGCACGTTGTGATGCGACAGCTGGTGGAGCGCTGCCGTGGCATGTGGGCCCTCGTGTATAGCGTGTACACCCTGCGCGTACTGCTGGAGGTCTCGCGCGGCCTCAGCGCGCAAACCGACGCGCCGCTGAGGTCCTGTCAGCCGCAGTTCATATTCCACGTGCCAGAATGGCACACCTTGTTATTCGAACTGGCACATCGTAGTAATGAGCAGTAAAACATACTTTTAAGAGTCCAAGGCAATAATTTATTATTTTCAGAGATTCTATTACACTCTTTCACAAGTAGAATTCATTACAATTTTATTAGTTCATCGTAGATAAGAATATACTTTGTATTTTTAGGCTAAAACATGTCTTTCCAAAATATTCCAGGAAATGTGGTATTTATTCAAGATCTACTTACGTTTCATAACACTATACAATCCATCTTCACATCTTTTGATATTGTATCGATTTTTGTAACTCTATTATAAGTATTCTTTGATATTCTTATTACCTGTAAAGCATATTTTTAGTTATTTCTGATTGTTTCTTTATTTCTTTAACTTAATTTGTATTGCTTATTTGCAAAATTATGGAATTTTTTATACTCTGACATTTTTATCTGACATGACATGTCTGTCTTTTTTATTTTCTTAAAGCCATAGACATACCATGGACTATAATACCTAGACCTTTCCTTAAGCTAGTTGTACATTATTGTAAGGTCAGAGCAGACTGACCCGCCTTTGTAAAGCCGTTTTTATTCGCTTTGGTCTTACTGAGATTTGAATTTGAAATTTAGAAAGGATTGCAAATCGAATGAAAAACGGGTTTCAGTTCTTTTAGTCTTAGGTCTGGCCTGAACGCCAAGAGTCTGTGATACCAATACAATGTCTTTTTCTATTCTGAAACTCTTAAAACGGTGAATTATAATTTTATGTAAGACTAATATTATCTGAAGTGCTCCAATAATATATATATTGTGTGTGATATACTGAGTATCATTTGTCTAAATCCTACTATCAAGATGTGCCACTCTGGCACAAGGTGCACGTATGTACTGCAACAGACAGGAACCCAGCGGCGCGGCGCGGCGCGGCGCTGGTGCGCTCGAAGCGCGCGAAGGTGCGCTCGCAGCACGAGCTGATGCGCTCACAGCATGCGCTGGAACGCTTGCAGCACGCACTGGTGCGCTCTGAAAACAAGCGCGCCACGGCATCCCACCAGCCGTCCCATCACGCCGTGCCACGTCTTCCTGCCCGTCCTGCCTGTCAAGCTGCCCACGTCGTACGAAGCCGGCTCTTAATTTTAACCTTTTTATTTTAATTTTTCTTCGTATGAAGCCAGACCTTATTTTTATACCCTATATCCCTTTTTAATTTTCATAGCTTTAATTTAATTTTAACCTTTTATTCTTAATTTTATTAACGTGGCTTACGTATAGCTCTCCGGAGCTAAACGTAACGCTACAGATTGGAGCACTTCAGATAATATTAGTCTTACATAAAATTATAATTCACCGTTTTAAGAGTTTCAGAATAGAAAAAGACATTGTATTGGTATCACAGACTCTTGGCGTTCAGGCCAGACCTAAGACTAAAAGAACTGAAACCCGTTTTTTCATTCGATTTGCAATCCTTTCTAAATTTCAAATTCAAATCTCAGTAAGACCAAAGCGAATAAAAACGGCTTTACAAAGGCGGGTCAGTCTGCTCTGACCTTACAATAATGTACAACTAGCTTAAGGAAAGGTCTAGGTATTATAGTCCATGGTATGTCTATGGCTTTAAGAAAATAAAAAAGACAGACATGTCATGTCAGATAAAAATGTCAGAGTATAAAAAATTCCATAATTTTGCAAATAAGCAATACAAATTAAGTTAAAGAAATAAAGAAACAATCAGAAATAACTAAAAATATGCTTTACAGGTAATAAGAATATCAAAGAATACTTATAATAGAGTTACAAAAATCGATACAATATCAAAAGATGTGAAGATGGATTGTATAGTGTTATGAAACGTGAGCTATACGTAAGCCACGTTAATAAAATTAAGTTAAAAAGATAAAAATTAAATTAAAGCTTTGAAATTAAAATGATATAGCGTACAGAACTATGGGGTCGGTTTCGCACGTCGTGGGCAGCTAACCAGGCAGCAACTCGGACAGGAAGTCGTGGAATGTCCGAGGTAGGCAGGTGATCAAGCAGCAACGACGGACATGCAGGCAATCGGGCAGGTAGGCAGGTCAGCAGTCAGGACGTGGCACGGTGAGATAGTACGGCTGATGGTGCACTATCAGTGTGTGCACCTAGTCAGCAGGTCGGTAGATGAGTAGGCAGCAGGAATCTGCGCGTGCTGGAACCGGCGCGCTGTGGTCTCGCGCGTCACCGTAGACTTGACTGCCACAACGACATAGATATGCAGCTAGGTGTTTTGAGGAATCAGACAGACGTTACACGCCGCAGATATGCAGGTACGTGGTAGGCAAAATTATACACAATATAACACACATTAGTAATATATATTTAAACTAGAGCACTTCATAAATTGTTACACAAGCTCGATTTAAGGCTTTTAAAGAGTTTTAAGAATAGAAAATACACTTCGTAGTATAGTACTCAGTATCACCGTGTTTCGGCGTTCCGCCAGTTCCAAGACTGAAAAAAGCTGAAGCCCGTTTTTCATTCGATCTGCCATCTCTTCTCAATTTCAAATTCAAATCTCAATCAGAACAGAGCGAATAAAAACGGCTTTACAAAGGCGGGTCAGTCTGCTCTGACCTTACAATAATTTACAACTAGCTTAAGGAAAGGTCTAGGTATTATAGTCCATGGTACCTATGGTATGTCTATGGCTTTAAGAAAATAAAATAGACAGACATATGTCATGTCAGATAAAACGTCACAGTAGAAAAATATTAGAAGAAGAATTATAAATTACGAATATAATTTAAGTTTAGATATTTAAAACAGTCAGAGATGTCGCCGCGTAGGCGTGAATTTGCTGATTTATTATCCTAACTAATCGTTTTAAGTGTCTATGTCTATTTAAGTTGGGTTTTGAGTTCAGCGCCATCTATTGGCTCACTGTGGAATCAGTATTGATTCATAATTCATATGCTAATTTCAATGTTTAATTAATACGAGATGTTTAAATTAAACAGGAACACTTATTGTAGGACTTTTGGATTTGTTCTCATTTTAACTATTGCACATTTGACGAAGTAAATGTGTTTCATTATGTTATTCTTATTAAGTTGTCAAACAATGGCGGATGTTATAATTTCTATGACCAATAACCAGATTTAATAATTTAATACGAGAACTAAACAAATTTGAGTAAATGATTAAATACTAAGAAGTCATAAGACTATTTTACACAGCTATGTAATAATGAGAAACTTTCTAATTAGTAAGATTGTTAGATCACCGGAAACTTGAATAGTTTTGTTATTAGATGACTATTTCAATAATAAACTACAAACCACTTTGTATTTGTGAGTATTGAGGTTGTTTAATGTTAAAATAATTAACTGATCAGCATTTTAGTATTGTTTGCTAACTTTACTCAACTATCCAAGTAATGAGTGTCTAAACAAAAACAATATGGAAGTCCCGCCCACTTAGAACGCGCGTCGCGCGGACTATGTGTGAAAAATAAGAACTGATTAATAAATGTAATCGAATAGATGTTTGAAAACCTAATTAATTGTCATAAAGTGATTGTGTAATCTATAAAAACATTTAAAAAGAGTGTCCTGGAGTTTCTTGCTAGATCTCCTCCAGCGATCGACAAGGGCTTAGCGATCTAGCAAGCCACGCGATGTGGTTTTAGCTTCAAGTTCATTTGAAAACTCAAAGTGCCTGTAACTAAATCAAATAAACACTCTTGAGTTTCAATCCAGTGTTGTGTGTTATTGAAGTAACCCGCTCCAGTCAAGAATAAAGGAATTGCCTCTAGACATTGGAATTAAAGATGGCGATTCTACGATTCATAGGTACTTCGACGTGACATCAGAATTGGGCTCAGCTCCCACTATCGCCTTCTGCCCATGCTATGAAAGCCATCCGAAGAATTTTGTACAACATCGCCAGTGCCGAGGGTATGGCAAAAGATTTTCCTATGATAATTTCCAAGAGTAAGCGATGTCCAGACATAGGCGAAAATAACTGGAATATTTTTACGTGAACGATCTGAACTCTATTGAAACGACAGAAGAAGCTACTGACTAGTGGCATGGATGCTGTCCTACACCATTGTGGCCAAAACTTTATACAGCACAGAATGACCGAAGCAGCTAAGCGAACAACTTGATCTGTCCATTGATAGATTCCATCATGGTTGAGGGGAGTATTCTGTTTTTTTTATTTATGTAACTTAACATTCTTAATTATTTTCATCATACAAGGCAAGGTCAGTGACCTTTTGTGTGACAATTTTAATCAATCTGCCTAGTCTTTTCCCAACCAAGTCCGGGACAGCTTCCATTCTAACTGGATTCAGCTGAGTACCAGTGCTTTACATGGAGCAACCAAAACCCAGTAACTGGGTAACACAATACCCCTTACTGACTGAGTGGTCCCTGCTGTTGTTTGTGTGGCAATTTGTGGAATTAAAATGAATGAAACGGCTTAAATTACTCCATAAAATAAGACAGCTGACTAGGAACTCAATGTTATTGTTTAAATATGGTTCTTTTGTCTTAAGAATTGCAATGGCTCAGTTATTTGAGAAATTTTATTTTATTTGAGGAGTATGTAAGGATCGTAGCAAGTGGCAATCTGTGGTTGCTGCCTATCCCCATGGGGACAAGGTGTGAGTGTATGAATGTTAAACAATTCAAAGTACCTACGTTGAGTTTTGTACCGGACAAAAAGTAACAACTTATTTTTATAGCATTCATTACATTTAGGTAGCTAAAACAAAAGTTTAGTAGGTAAATAAGTTAAGTAAGTTACAGAATGTATGTGCAACAGAAGTAGTAAACATTTGGCAGAAAGTGCCATGACATATTCATGTTGACGCACTAATTGGCATTTTTGCAATTTATTGTTTTTACCCGACTACCAAACGGGGTTTATTATTGAATAATGTGGAACCCGTTGCATGTCATACTTTTTTTAAAGTAAAGTAAGATAAGAAAATGTATTAACACATTCCTTAAACATGAAAAGCACAACAAATAAAAATAAAATTATAGTGTGCTCAAGAAAATACTTACAACGATTTGCATTTAAGTAGCTGGGGTGAGAATAATTGTTTGGTTACAAGACTAAACAATATTTAAAATATTATCTAGAGGTTTTTGTAGAGTGAGTATGCATCTAATATAAATGTATTTGTATGAATGGGTGAAAGGGTTGTGATACACCTGGGTGAGTCATTACAAACTTTATAATCAGGGTAAGTATCAGCAGAGCTTCAGTTCATGCATAATCATAATATAATAATAAATAGTCATAAGCTGATAGCCACCTGGTAACTTTTAATTTACAAGTAGGTACGCTTAGTATGTGTGAGTAACCTATTATGTATGGACCTTGTGATTTTTGGTAAATTAATGGTCCTGTGTATGTAAGACATATTTGAGTGAATCTAATGTGATTACTGTGTTCCATCTTATCTGTCTACATGATCTGGTAGATTTGTTTTGGCTATGGGGTTCTTGACAGTGATAGCGCTATAAGTTAAATCTAATTAAAAAATTGTCTGACCCTACATTCTTGGTTCAGACTGTCAGTTGGATACTGATGGGGCCTTTTATAAGCTCTAAGATTTATGCTTGTTCAAGTTAAGTTTGTTATAATAAAGTTTATTTAATCATTCAATATTTGAGAACCTTCCTAATGAATTAAATCTCACAATGGGTTTAGTTGAATTTTACTTGTTATGGTACATGGGTGTAAATAGATTAGTAATTTCTGACAGATTTCAAAGCTTGTTATTGGATGCACTTGCACAGAATAAAAACAATCAAAAGACAGGTTTGTTTTTTGATAATTTGTCACTTTTAGCATTCAATAACTTTCTTTTCTTTTTGCAACTTTTTACCTAGCTTGTATTCAAACTTGTTCACACATAAATGTTTTGTAATGAAATAGGTTTGTAATAGGTGTGTAAATAGGTTGTTGCGTGTGTGGTATGCAAACATGCATCATTAAAAGTAGTTTTCAACATGTTTTAACATTAATCTTTAGCTAGTGCAAACACCGTCATAAGTAATGCAGCAATCTTCATAGTTATTCATTTCAGTGTCATCAGATTCTAGTTAACTTTGAATTACTCACTTACTATTTCAAAACAATAACATAATTTAATTGTTATCAGTACTAACTCCTACTTATTTAAATATTAATAGGATCATCTTTTCTTTTATTATTATTTATCTGTATACCTTCTCACATTCCAGATTCCTGTGTCATATCAAAAATCAAAATGGTTACCTACATAGTCAAGTATTATCAAGGATGTGGAAACAAAACTAAAAATACCTGGTTTGCAAGTGACCGTGTCGCCGGGTCAGGACCTTAGAAGCTACCAACATACATACAAGCCACCAAATAGAGGTCAGCTGAAAAATGACTTCCAGCCCAACATAACTAAAGTAAAAGGTGAGAAGTTTTCAAACTATCTTCTACTCACCTCGCTAACTGATACGGTGTTGTTGTATCAGAAGGCTCAACACAATAGCCATGTCGAATAACTACATGACGCTTGTGCATGATACTACCATGCAACAAAGTACTTTTAAATTATTATTCCTGGGTTCAATTCCTAGGTTGGGCAAAATTTGTTTATGGGGTTTTTCCAATAGGGATTCCTCTGTAGCAGCCCAGAGTTTTGAAATTGGTGAACCCCCATGCTTCAAAAAGCATGTTGAGCCATTGGCCTTGTGCACCATAGTACCTCCTTATGCAGATGGCTCAACAGTCAGGAGGACTACTGTTATTATTATGTTTTTGTAACTCGTTTCAGTTTATGCTATTCTATTGTCATATTTAGTCAATTATAAAAATGAATAATAAAACAAGCTCTAATTATTGAGATGTCCAATAACCTATAGCTCTGGAGGCACTTAATAAAATAATAGGTTATATCAACACCAAACTATCAGCATCCATGGAGATGGATTTGAGGTAATAATGAGAACACAATAAACTATCTTATTATGCTGTGGAAGCAACTAAGATTGATAACACAACAAACTATCCTATTGGTATGCTGTGGAATCAAGTAATAATGATAACACAACTATCTTGTTGGTATGCTGTGGAAGCAACTAATAATGATAACACAATAAACTATACTGTTGGTATGCTGTGGAAGCAACTAATAATGATAACACAATAAGCTGTCTGTTAGTAATCCGTGGAGGAAACTAATAGTGATAATACAACACACAATCTATTGGTTTGCTGTGGAAGCAACTAATAAAGATTTAATATCCATTGGTTAGGCGTGGAGGCCGCTAATGAACAATCTCTCATGTTATCCTGCTGGGTCCACGGTGTACAAGACCACCCAGAGCCTGGTTCCTTATATCCTGTCAAATCAAAGACTTCGTGCCTGTCACGGAGCAATGATCCTAAACTCCTTAACCTTTAATCCTGTCAAATCAAAGACTTTGTGTCTATCACAGAGCGGTGTTCCTGATCCTATCCTTAAATCCTGTCAAATCAAAGACTTTGTGTCTATCACAGAGCATTACCGTCCCGTGAGAATGAAACTAAACAAAAAACAGCTGATCACAATACTCCTACACTACCTACACTATACTTACCAAATACAAGGCTGCTATGTAAGCCTTCTTATAAGTAGGTATGTGCTCATTAATGCATCAAATATTTTCATTTGAGATAAACTTAATAGTTACCTAATTTCATAAGTATTCAGTGATAAATTGATAACTTAAACTGACTATTACCTATTACAAATCAATGAATATTGTAAGATAATACAAACAATAACATTCTGCAAACAAGATTCAAATTGGACTAAATAAGCTAGCAACTGATTATTCCATGTCAAAAATCTGAAATAGAAAGTGTATGCCTTCATTGACATGACATGTAGCAGTTAGTTGTTTCCTAACAACATTGGTCTTTACCATATAGCAAGTAGAATACCTAAAGCATATAGCTGTGGGTGTAAAAATACATTCAATATTTCCAAAATAAGGCATACTCAGCTTAGATTTATTACAAGCTGTCAATGATAAATAAAATCAGTTGTTATCAGATTCTAAACTTAATTAATACTGTAGGATGATAAACAACAATAATCTGCCGACAAATATTTCTCCGCTATTACAGATAACAACCAAGAAACACAGAGACTGAGGACACCGGAAGGCCCAGAGCACGAGCCTCCGATCACAATGGCCGTGTCGCCGCGTAGGCGTGAATTTGCTGATTTATTATCCTAACTAATCGTTTTAAGTGTCTATGTCTATTTAAGTTGGGTTTTGAGTTCAGCGCCATCTATTGGCTCACTGTGGAATCAGTATTGATTCATAATTCATATGCTAATTTCAATGTTTAATTAATACGAGATGTTTAAATTAAACAGGAACACTTATTGTAGGACTTTTGGATTTGTTCTCATTTTAACTATTGCACATTTGACGAAGTAAATGTGTTTCATTATGTTATTCTTATTAAGTTGTCAAACAATGGCGGATGTTATAATTTCTATGACCAATAACCAGATTTAATAATTTAATACGAGAACTAAACAAATTTGAGTAAATGATTAAATACTAAGAAGTCATAAGACTATTTTACACAGCTATGTAATAATGAGAAACTTTCTAATTAGTAAGATTGTTAGATCACCGGAAACTTGAATAGTTTTGTTATTAGATGACTATTTCAATAATAAACTACAAACCACTTTGTATTTGTGAGTATTGAGGTTGTTTAATGTTAAAATAATTAACTGATCAGCATTTTAGTATTGTTTGCTAACTTTACTCAACTATCCAAGTAATGAGTGTCTAAACAAAAACAATATGGAAGTCCCGCCCACTTAGAACGCGCGTCGCGCGGACTATGTGTGAAAAATAAGAACTGATTAATAAATGTAATCGAATAGATGTTTGAAAACCTAATTAATTGTCATAAAGTGATTGTGTAATCTATAAAAACATTTAAAAAGAGTGTCCTGGAGTTTCTTGCTAGATCTCCTCCAGCGATCGACAAGGGCTTAGCGATCTAGCAAGCCACGCGATGTGGTTTTAGCTTCAAGTTCATTTGAAAACTCAAAGTGCCTGTAACTAAATCAAATAAACACTCTTGAGTTTCAATCCAGTGTTGTGTGTTATTGAAGTAACCCGCTCCAGTCAAGAATAAAGGAATTGCCTCTAGACATTGGAATTAAAGATGGCGATTCTACGATTCATAGGTACTTCGACGTGACAGAGATAACTAAATATGCTTTCCAGATGTAATAATACAAAGAATATATATAAAAATGAGTTACACAAATTGATGCGATATCAAAAGATGTGAAGATGGATTGTGGAGTGTTATGAAATGTAAGAGCTATACGTAAGCCACGTTAATAAAATTAAAGAATAAAAGGTTAAAAATTAAATTAAAGCTATGAAAATTAAAAAGGGATATAGAGTATAAAAAATAAGGTCTGGCTTCATACGAAGTGCCGTTGTATGAGGTCGGGACGTCCTTGCAGGCAACAGGACGGTCAGGAAGTCTTCAAAGTTGAGAAGGAGGCAACCGCAGACCTGGGCAGCGTGGCACGTTGTGATGCGACAGCTGGTGGAGCGCTGCCGTGGCATGTGGGCCCTCGTGTATAGCGTGCGCACCCTGCGCGTACTGCTGGAGGTCTCGCGCGGCCTCAGCGCGCAAACCGACGCGCCGCTGAGGTCCTGTCAGCCGCAGTTCATATTCCACGTGCCAGAATGGCACACCTTGTTATTCGAACTGGCACATCGTAGTAATGAGCAGTAAAACATACTTTTAAGAGTCCAAGGCAATAATACTTGTTGTGTCCTCATCAAGAACAAACCTTGGTCGCAGTGCCCCTATGAACAGATTTATGACTAATTATAATAAAATCCACAATAGCAGCAACATTGACATCTTTGCCGACACTTTTAACCAATTCCGTCAAAAACGTATGATCCCCAACCATTCATCATAAAATTTTGATCACGTTTATTGCAGTCGTTTTACGTTCACCTATTAATCACAATAAAATTAAACTGAGCTTATCATTTGTTTATTTATTGATTAAGTAAATGATGTATTTTTTTAAAATTAAAATTATGTTTAGGTTATTTTAAATCACTAAGAAAAGTTATCTTGTATGTTTTTTTTACTTATGTTGTGTAATTCACCATACTAATAGTTAAATAAGTTCTTTTATGTAATTTGTTCTAGTGAATAAGTCGTTGGAGTACCTAAATAAAATTAAATAAAAATAAATACGCGATAGTTTAAGGAAATGCGTTTTTGTTAATACTTGTGCACCATCTCAAAAATACCGTATGTTACGAGTGGATTTTTCTGAAAATTCGGAACCATTTAAAATGTATTTGAGAGGTATGTTTTGTGGGCCGCATAATATGGAATTTATGAGCTTAGGCTTTTTTGCAATTCAGTTTTTAGACAATAACACGTATTGATATGTCTGAGTATAATCAAAATGCTGATGCTTGTGTTGTTGATGATGATAAAACCGTAACTCGACAAAGATTTATAACATTATTAGACAATGCAGGACGAATGATAGAAGCTAGGACTCGCCGAGGAATTTTACGGACCAGATACTATACGGCTTCTTCTGGATGATGATTGTATAATATTAAATCCGGGAGAGCAAGAAGAAGAGATAGAAAAAAATACACTGATACAAGATTTACTGATGAAGAATTTGAACGAGCTTTTTCCTCATTGAACATTCAGCAAAGACAGCTTTTCAGAAAAGTGTCTCAGAAGCTTTAGAATGATGATAATCAGCCTCTTTGAATGTTAAGCGTAAACGAAGTGGGAAAACGTTTACGCTAAAATTAATTTTAGAAGTAAGGAGGTTTCGTAGCAATCGTATGCATGAGAAAGCTAACATTCTCACTGCACTGCACCTACTGGTGTAGCGGCCCCATTAATAGGTGGAAGTAACCTTCATTCGATCTTTTCACTTCCAATAGAAATAGGTAGAACAGAACTCCTACGACCATTATCTGGAGAACGCCATCAAAGAGAACGACTAAGATGGAAATCTATAGATTGGTTGATAATAGATGAGATATCTATGGTATCTTACCTATCTCTTCGGAATATTAATCGACGCCTTCAGGCGTCGATTAATATTGCAAGCATAATCAACTTCGCTTTGTTGGATGTGATATTATTTTATTTGGTGATAGAATGCAATTGCCATCTGTGTCCAAAACAACTGGCGGGGCTTATTGCTATCGACAACCTGCGACGTTAATAGGTGACGTCTACCTCTGGCATCTATTAGATTTTTGTGAATTACCACAAAATATGAAACAAGAACATGATACTACATTTGTAGATATATTAAGCAATCTTAGAGTAGGACACTTGACTTTGACAGATGACTCGTAAAAATGTAACCGAGGTAGTTAGACGTGATACGAGTAGTGTATAATTGGGGGTTCTGGATCACTTGCTCTCGCTTTGCTCGAGCGCGTGATCCAGAACTCCCCAATCATACACTACTAACGCGATCTGCGATATAGTTCTTAATATAGATTGAGTATTGTGTTTCATTCAAAGTGGATCGTGGACAGCTTGATACAGGTTTGTTTTTACCAGTCGGAGCGGTTGTCATGCAAAACGTTCTAATCAACGGCGCGATGTGTACTTCAAGTTTATAAACAATAATATCAAGTTCGACTCGTTGATCAACTTATGTCTCTACATTTTATTACTTGACGAATCGACCTATGATATTCATAGGTAGAACAATGCAGAGTGCATCAATTAGTAGATCAACAATTTACTTGCATAATATGTAGTTCGTTCATTGGTCTAGCGATTTCAATTTTGCGATTGCCGAGCATGAGGCACCCAGTTCGATTTCCAAGTCCAAGTGTTATTTATGTTCTATAAAATAATTCTTAATAGCGAGGTGTTTAGATTTGCGCCCGATAAATTCTATATATTAATATTATTATTTATATTCAATTAAATAATGACAAAATATAAAACATGAAAACAAAATCCAGACCGGAACAAATACTTATTTGTTCCGTGAGGGAATCGAACCCGCGACACTTGACGCATTTAGTAGCTTATAAACTAATATTTACATTGTGATGCAGCGAGTCGAGCTCTTATTCAAAGCGCCAAACGTGTCGTCGAAAATATGGCAAAATTACTGGATCGCTTTTCAGATTGGAAGATTTACGATGATCCTTGGATGCAACATATGGTACACATTTTCCTAAATGTTTTTATTTAAACGTCGTGAAGGGAACAAACTATATGAAAAGCTAGTAAAAATCATAAAAACAAAAATCCAAACAAACCCGAACAAATGTGCATTTGTTCCGTGTGGGAATCGAACCCGCAACACTTTGGCGGACTAGTTGCAGCATCTATTAAACCTACTATTTGCATTGTGATACAGCGAGTCGAGCTCTTAGCCAATGTGTTGTCAAAGATGTGATAAAATATTGGACCACTTTGTCCTATGGTTACACAACTTAATATAGATGTTACATTAGGTAAGGAATTATGTCTTGGAAGATTAGGTAATTATCTACTATTTTAATTAAAATATTAAAAAATTAAATTCTGTTTGTTGTATTTCCCAACATTCAATATTCACCCAGCCTAATTCTGCAATATCATAATACGAATTCTATAACAAATAATAATGTTGAAATCCATTGCCACCCCTTTCCATTACCATTAAAATGAGCAGGATAGCTATATCTAGCACAGTCTTTACAACTTGAGAGCTTAAAGAATAAGGCGACATTTCTGTATACAAGACAAATAACTATCAGAGCTCTAATTTTATTGGTTTCTTGTATTGTTTGTATGTAATCAGCCAGAGTTAATTGACACCTCATTCCTTTTACGATTTTCGTCTCCAGTTGCCTCCAAAAACTCTAATAAGGATAAAGTGCTGCGAAAACACTTTCTTTAACTAGAGTAATAGGAAGCATTCACATTGTGATTTCAATATGAGAAATGAATAAAATAAAAATCTACTTTAAGTGCTCCGGTGATAGAGATGAAATTCTAGTAACAAATATTGTTTTAATTAAATATTCGAAGCAATTTTTGTTGGAAACTAACATATGACTAAGGCTTTAGGATTCAGGTCTATAAAATAAGCATCTGAGATATTATTCCTTTTATTTTTGTCATTGTTGTGCTGAAGTGCATTTCACTGAACAGTGAGTTTAAATTTGTTTGTGGTTGTTCTCAAGTGTTGCTGATACAAAGTATGTGAGTATTATATTTTATTTTAGGCGATTTTTCAATAGCCAGGTAATTTTTTACTGAAGAATAAATAAGACATTTTTGACATAATTTTCTATACAAAAGCTGTCAAGCTACCATTTTTATTCCTCAGGTAAAACCTAACTGACTATTAAAAAATCGATCCTTAATAATTTTTTCTTCGATTTATACGACGGTTTAATTACATGTATTATGACTGAAGTTACTCAATTAAGTTAAGACAATATATTAGTTTAATATTTTAAAACTACTGTACTTTTAGGTACTGTATTTGTAGTTTCATAATAATATTAATATTTTTACAAACTTTTAACAATTCTTGCTTCGTTGCTCTATCATGCAATAAACATAAGACCTGGGTTCGATTCTTAAGGTTTTTTTTGTCTGATACTGTAAATATATTATTCCCTATTCGATGAGATTTCAAAAAGTTCCTGTAAAAGTAGGGGAGGCCTAACCCCACCTCTTTATCTAACCCTTTGAAGAATACAGATGCTGTTGTTTCATGTTGCTCGAAATGTTGGTAACAAAAATTATTTATTGCATTTTAACAATGATTTCAGGGCGCAGTCGATGAATAATCCTTTTTGGGTTGAAGAAGAGGACTCCACGCCTTCAACTTCTCGAGCAACAAAAGAAAAAATCGGGGGCAGCTCAAAAAAAAAAGCTGTGAAGAGAGATAAAAAAGTGTCTCGGAAGAAGAAGGCTTTGCTTTCTAAAAGCCCTTTCGCTTCAGAATCAGAGTCTGATAGCGACGGGCTTGCAGTTGCTACAACACTAGCTCCAAAAAGAAAACGGATTTCCATCGTTTCAGACTCTGAGGTAAGATTTTTTTCAATTTTTTTAATTTTTAAACATTCAAACGTTAAATTTCCATTTCATTTAGAAACATTCATAAACTATCAGTGTTTTTGCAGTGTGCGATTTCTCCATCAAATTATACTTATTTGCTACTCTACTACTTCAACTACTCGTAGGTCCATGCGTTTAAATAGACTTTTCTAAAAGATTATTTATAAGTATTATAAAGGTAGATTAATCGACGTGGTGCCCTTGCGTTTTATTATTTTTATTAAAACTAGCTATCTTATGTATTTCAGGAGGAATCATCTCGACCGCTGGTCCGTGCTGCCACACTGAAGAGCTGCATCAGTCAGCGAGTGGCTGATGGTTATACTTTTCAATCAGACCCGGGCAGGGTTGGAAAGTATTATTTTGAATTAAGAGTTTATAATACAAACGAAGTGGAAAAGCTTGCCCCAAACGAGCGTTGGAAACAATCTCTTGTAACGTTAAAATTATCGACCGATAAAGATAATGTTGTGTGGAAGGCTTTGACACACCTTGTGAATACTGGAAAGGAAGAGTTTAAAGAAATTCAGCCTGTTCTATACAGTAAACCTTAAATTAAATTAAAATTAATTTTATTCAGTTTCTATGCTCTCTTTATGTGCAAGTTTTTTTGTAATTTGCGAATAACTTTAATATAAATTGTTTAACCTTTTTTTATATAAATCTATTTAATCTCTTTTACATATTTTTACAAACTGATTTTATATTAGATACAGTCTTTATAAAGAAATATGAGAACATTTATTTGATTTAGAATAATAATTTTAATACATGTACCTTTTTTTCAGAGTTTCGATGTAAAATCGAAATTGAAAAATAAGAAATTTAAAAACCCGAAATAAGATATTAAAAACTAAGAAATTTAAAAACCCGAAATAAGATATTAAAAACTAAGAAATTTTAAAATGAGAATTTACCATCTGTTAAATAAAAATTGAATTACTGTTATAAAAAATATAAAGAATAGAATAACTGTAATAAAAATACAAGTACATTTAGTAAAAAAAAAGCTTTTTTTGTAAATTTGAGATAAGTTAAATGAACATGTTTTTTTGTAAAGACTGTAATATTTATGTATCAAAATTAAATGTATCAAACAGCACACAGTAGAACAAATATTCATAAATCTAATCGATTACTCTGCTCTGAATTCGAAAATATTCAAATTATTGCTACTGCGTTTAAAAATAGAATCATAAGTTACAAAGTGAATCCACTTAAATCTAGTGAAGATACAATAATTCCAGAAACGTTTTTAAATCAAATTTCAAAATCTGTATGTGAAGTTATCAATCTTATGATTCAAAAACATAAAGCAATTAAAGTTAATTTTGAATTATTTGTGTCATACAATTTGCCAAAAAATAATGAAAGCTCTATGAAATCTTTCAACACTAAATATATGATAGCAGTTCCGAACACAAATATTTATGTATTTGAAATGCTCTGAAAAATTAATATCTAAATGTTTAGAGTTTGAACTTGCTGAATCTGGTTGGGCTATTAATTGTATAAACCATTTGGAAATAAACATAAATAAGTACAATCCTTTAAGAGCTGGAACATATTTAGAATTGCCTGCGGTTATAAAAAACACAAAGTCATGTTTGAATATACGCAACAATGACAATAATTGTTTTTTGTGGTGTATTATTGCTCATATGTTTCCGAAAAGAGTGAATGCTAATAGAATGAAATCGTACCCACACTATACGTTGCTTTTAAACATAAATGATATGTCTTTTCCACCAAGTTTCACTGATATTAAAATCTTTGAGAAAAATAATCCTTCTATAAGTGTGAATGTTTATGGTCTTGAAGCTAATAATCATGTAACGGGTCCTCTATATTTAACGCGTGAACGAAAGCTTACACATGCCAATTTATTGTACATAACTAAAGATGGTAAAGCACATTTTTGTTTAATAAAAAACTTTAGTCGCCTTGTGCACCGACAATTAACCAAACATAAATCTAAAGTATTTTTATGTGATGAGTGTTTTTTGTATTATGACAATGAATATAAATTATTAAATCACAATTGCGGTAAAATAAAAACAGTTTTGCCCAATGAACATAGCAAATTACAATTTTCAAACATTGAGAGAACCCAGAGAATTCCAATTGTAATATACGGAGATTTTGAAAGTTTGCTTTGCAAATACTCAGACAAAAATAAATCTCTTTTTACTGAATCTGTACAGTCACATCAAGCATCATCGTATGCTTATTATATTTGTTGTAAATCTAAACCTGAATTAAATGATTTTGTTAGTTATAGAGGTCCAAACTGTGCACAAACATTTGTTGAAACCATTACAAATGACGTAGAAAGGTTGTATACAATTTTACAAAATAAACAGCCAATGCTGCCTCTTACTTCTGATGAGTTAAACTCATTTAAAACAGCTCAATTGTGCCACATATGTAAAACCAAGTTTGTACAAAATGATAAAAAAGTTAAAGATCATGATCATTTCACAGGTAAATATAGAGGTCCTGCACACAATGCTTGTAATTTAAATTTGAAACAATGTCAATACATACCTATAATTTTTCATAATCTATCTGGATATGATTGCCATTTATTTATAAAAGAGCTGTCTGATATAATTGGCAAAATTACTTTAATTCCTAAATCAAAAGAAAAGTACATATCGTTTACAAAATTCATACCTATTGATAATAAAAATATAGTTCAGTTGAAATTTATTGATTCGTTTAACTTTTTAAGTACTAGTTTAGATAAATTGGTAAAAACGTTGCACTCGGATGATTTTCTAAACATGCGCTTGTTTTTCAATCATGATCGTTTATTTAATTTAGCGTGTAGAAAAGGCGTATATTGTTATGACTATGTAGACAAATGGGAAAGTTATGATGAAACGCAGCTGCCTGAACAGTCAAAATTTTTCAGTAAACTATCGGGAGAAAATATTTCAACTGAAGATTATCAACATGCTTTAAACGTATGGCAAACTTTTAAAATAAAAAATTTGGGAGAGTATACAGACCTTTATTTAAAATGTGATGTACTGTTATTATGCGATATTTTCGAAAAGTTTCGAGAAATGAGTTTACTTTATTATAATTTAGATCCATGCTATTATGTTTCATCACCATCGTTAAGTTGGGATGCTATGCTATTGTACACTAAAGTAGAGCTTGATTTAATATCGGATGTAGAAATGTACCAAATGCTAGAAAATGGAATTCGGGGAGGCCTTGCCCAATGTTCATTAAGATATGCCAAAGCTAATAACAAATATCAATCATCGTATAATAAGGACAAGGCAAGCACATACCTTATTTATCTTGACTGTGTGAATTTATACGGCTTTGCAATGATGCAGAAACTTCCAATGCGTAACTTCCGATTTCTTAGTGATAATGAAATAAATAAGTTCAATATAAATGATGTTAACAAAAACGGTGATGAAGGATACATTTTAGAGGTAGATTTATATTACCCCCCTAACATTCATAATGCTCATTCGGATCTGCCATTTGCTGCCGAAAAATATTCTCCTATGCAAAGCAAGTGTAAAAAGTTAATTGCAAATTTATACAGCAAACATCACTTTGTTATCCATTATGCACATTTACAAGAGTGCTTAGAAAATGGTTTAATATTGCTGAAAATATATAAAATATTATCATTCTATCAAGATAACTTTTTAAAACCTTATATAGTATTAAATACTTCTCTCAGGCAAAAAGCTAAATCTGATTTTGAAAAAGATTTTTTTAAGAAACAAAACAATTCTATTTTTGGGAAAACAATTGAAAACAAACGGAAACAAGTTGATGTTAGGCTCGTAAAATTATGGAAAGATAAGTTAAATACAACCAACAAATTGTTTGGTGCTGAAAGGTATATTAGCGCACCACATTTTAAAGATTTGTCAATTTTATCCGAAAGTTTAGTAGCTATTCAATTAAATAAGACAAAAGTTATATTAGATCGTCCTATTTATATCGGATTTTCTATTCTTGAAATTTCTAAAACACATTTATACAATTTTCATTATTCTGTAATTAAAAAAAAATATGGAAACAATGTAATTTTATGTTATACTGATACTGACAGTTTGCTTTATTTTGTAAAAACTGATGATTTTTATGAGGATATGAAAAACAATATTCGTTATTTTGACACAAGCAATTTTGAGGATAACAATATATATGGGTTACCTAAAGCCAACATGAAAATGCCCGGCTATTTCAAAGACGAATTGGGTGGAGAGATTATTTCAGAATTTGTAGGTTTACGAGCTAAGTTGTATTGTGTACGCACTGAAAATAAAACAATAAAGAAAGCAAAGGGAGTAACAAAGCCAATAACGAAAAAATTGGATATTGAAAAATATAAAAGGGCATTAATGTTTAATGATAACCTACGAGATGATATGTATGTTATAAGATCTAAAAATCATCAACTTTTTACACAAAAATTAAATAAGCTCATACTTAATAGTGATGACGATAAAAGGCAGAGAATTGAGGATTGTTTCAACACTTTACCATGGGGACATTATAGTTCAATACTTTAGTACTCTATTTGTTCTACTGAGCTAAACCTATATCGTAAGATATAAAAGCTACTTAAAATTTTAAATTTATATAAGTATGTAATATGTACATGTCGACGCAAGGCTAACTTAAACTTTAAAAATATCAACTTAAAGTTCATTTTTAACAGTTAAATGTGACTGGATAGGTCAAATTAGTTTAGATTTGATTATTGTAGTCAGTTTGCTACTTTTTAATGAAAAAAGCTGTGTTTTGGTTTGCTGTTATAGTAACCGCAAATCATAATGCTGCTTTTTACATTGAAAAGTAACAAAACTGACTACGATAATCAAATCTAAACTAATTTGACCAATCTAGCCACATTTTACTGTTAAAAATGAGCTTTAAGTTAATATTTTTAATGTTTAAGTAAGCCTTGCATCAAAATAAATAATCGAATAAAAAATGTAAAAAAATGAATGTAACTATAATCATATAATCAATAAATGTATAATCTATGTTCATAAAATGAATGTAACTATAATCGTATAATCAATAAATGTATAATCTATATTCATTTGTTTTTGTTTTCCCTTTCCGAAAGATTTTACCTCTTATTTATAAACACTGTGCATAGATGATGACATAGTTTTTATTTATATAAGTTTGTCATAACTATATGCAGTGTTTATTAATAAGAAGTTTCATCTGTTCTAATTTATTAGGCGATTAAAACACATTATGTAGAATCAATTTTAATTTATTATTACACATTTAATTAAACAATAACATATGAACTGCATTTAAGGTCTATCTGTAGGTGAACTTAATTTTTAACTAAATTTAAACATTTATTTTGCTTTACCAAGAATACATTCAAATAATAACTAAATTAACTTTTTACAATAATAAAACATTATACATTAGATTTGCTTAACTTTTGCACTATTTTACTTACTAAATGATCAGTTTTGTCAACGATATCGTCATAGTCACTTGTCACTAAATACTGCACATTCACACTCGCATTATCAGTTTCAGTGTCTATTTCTTCCATATCACGGCCATCCAGATCAAAGACCATAATTTTTATTAATTGGTGAACACGTCCTTGCTCCTTACGCATGATAAAAGAAGAGTTTTTAAAAGATTTACTTTTTTTCTTCTTCAATCTTCGTTCCTCTATTTTTTTTTTTCGACTCTCCTCACATGTTTTAGCTGCTACTTCCGCATACCAGCTCTCCCCATCTTGAGCATAGTAAAACGGATTGGTGACAGGGTCTGAGTCTTCTATCGCATTCTGAAAGAATACCAAGAATATTATAACTAAACAGCATGAACTATGGATTTAATGTTTGATTTAAGATAATCTTAATAGTTACATACCGCTAAATTTTGTGGGGCGGCCATATCTACAACGGGGCTGTACGATGGTGAGTGTGACATAATTCTGTAAAAAAAGAGATGCATTACATAATTATTATTATTAGTTTAAATAATTAATTAAATAAATTAAAAAAAAAATACCTTACCTTGAAAATATAAAATCGTTAACAAAAACGATCTGCTTATGCATAGAACACCAGCTGAGAAGTGATCGCTTATTTTTATAACACATGCAAAAATTATTTGATTTGCGATGAGTAATATGGATCATTACGTAGCTCTTATTTATACATGCCTATCTTGTAAGATGAGACTAGAACCATTCCTGTTGGGACAAGTCTAAAGATAGTCCCCAAATAAAGTATATAATTATGTTTATGTTAGTTAATAATTAAATTAATTGGCAAGATGAAGTTGATCAAACAACCCATATCACTTAACGTTAAAAATATAAATCTTGGTGAGTCTCCTCAAGAGATTAGACATAGCGCTTTGTTGCCAAATACGAATCGTTGTATAATTTGCGGCCCCTCAAATTGTGGTAAAACAAATGTTGTGATCAGTTTGTTACTGCATGAAAATGGGCTCAAATTTCAAAACCTTTACCTTTACTCGAAGACTAATTTTCAACCAAAATATTGTTTTTTACGGGAAGTATTAAGAAGAGTGCCTCAGATAAAATTTTATGAGTTCAATGACGATAAAGATGTCATATCTCCGAGTGAAGCTTTACCAAATTCTGTATTTATATTTGATGATGTTGTATGTGAAAATCAAACAAATATCCGTAATTATTTCTGTATGGGTAGACATAAGCTAATTGATTGCTTTTATTTATCGCAAACCTATTCAAAAATCCCGAAACAGTTGTTACGCGATAATGCTAACTTTCTTATAATATTTAAACAAGATGATGTGAACTTAAAGCACATCTATGAAGAACATGTCAACTCTGATGTACCGTGGAATCAGTTCAAAGATATTTGTAAAAGTGTTTGGAGTAACCCTTACAACTTTCTTCTTATTAACAAAGATTCATCATTAAATAATGGAAGGTACAGACAGAATTTTGATTTTTTTTTTAAATTTGAATGAAAGCAAATACATGTACATATAAATGAATTGTATACAAAAACATTGCTAGTGTTAGTCCTCTCTTAGTTGAACACAGTTGTGGTTACATAATATGGAGAAAAATATTAAAATGGAATTAATGAAGTCTGTTGACTCCATAAAAAATAAAATAAAACATATGAAAAATCAGGAACATGCAATGAACTTGTCACTTGATAAAATGCTAAAACCTGTGACAGATCCTCTTCAAACTTTAGTTAATTCTAATAGATCTGCAGAAAAAAATAATAAAAATGATAATACAACTCTAAAAAATTTTGGAGGAATCGAATCCGATGAAAATAATGCTAGTTCATCTATAAAGATCAATGACTATTACGATCCAAAAATAAAATCTACCCAATTAGTCGAACAAAATGCTAAAAAGGAATCGATTGATAATTTAGAATTTTCATTAGAAGGTGATGACATCTTTGGTATTTATGATGGTATTAGTATACCGTTTGGAATTAGAAGTGAAAACAATACTTTATTGATGGGTAATTCAACAGTATCATTTTCTAAAATTGATAATTTGAATAACGAAAGTACCATTTTAATTAAAATCGGTGACAAAGCTTACAATTTAACTGCTGGTCTAAAAGAACTTTTACTCCGAAGAAAACCTGATTTAAAGTTAATATCGAGCGAAGATAAACTTGTCTATAAGGATATGTTACATTATACAAATGCGCATAAAAGAGATTTTAATCCTAAAGGTCACATAAGAGGTGACAAAGGTATAAAATATTGTAAAATAATCAAACACCTATTTTCCGAATCGTCAAACGATGATAAACTTGTTCACACTAAATTTGGAGGAAACTTGCCAAAGTTAAAGAAGTACAAAACCAACACCGACTTGATATATTGGGATGATCCCAATGAATTGGTTGAGAGATTAAAATTATTAGTAGCTTCGAGAGATGCTGGCAATACCAATCATGATAATGAAATTTTATCGATAGTTGAAGAATTAAAAGAAGCTGACATAATTCAATAATAAATAGTGGAGATACTATGGTTTTTATTCAGTATCAATGGTGGGTTCAAGACAAATGTTGATATACTGAATTAAAGATATGAGTAAAGCCGACGTAGTAAACGAAATTCATAAAAATGCAAGGGTAAACTTTCCGCGAAGACATGTTATTATGAAAGATATAGATGATTTATGGCAAGCGGACTTAATTGATATGCAATCAATTTCTAAAGACAATAAAAATTTTCGATTTATTCTTGCTGTTATTGACACATTTTCAAAATATGCATGGATCTTTCCTTTGAAAAGTAAGACCAAAGATGTTGTATGCAATTCTTTCAAGATTTTATTGGAAAAAGGGCGTATGCCTAAAAATCTGCAAACTGATAATGGGGCAGAGTTTTATAATGATAAATTTAAAAAACTTGTGAGATCTTATCATATTAATCATTATTCAACCTTCTCAACAAAAAAAGCTTCAATTGTTGAGCGATTCATCAGAACATTGAAGTCTAAACTTTATAAAGAATTTAGTCTAAAAGGAAGCTATAACTGGATCGATAATACTCTTAATAAAGTTATTTATGAATACAATCACACCTATCATCGCACAATTGATGAAATCCCCGCAAACGTGGACAATACTAATAAAAAACGCATATTACAAAGATATTTTAGGCTGGTAAAAACCGATAGCATAAAAAGCAAGTTTAAAGAGGGTGATTATGTACGCATTAGTAAGTATAAGGGGACATTTGAAAAAGGATATACTCCCAACTGGTCGACAGAAATATTTAAAATTCAAAAAATTCAAAAAACAACTCCTATCACCTATTTAATTGAAGATGCAATCAGGGGCCAGCCCATTCTAGGTGCATTTTATGTACAAGAGCTTCAAAAGACAAAAAATCCTAATGTATATTTGGTTGAAAAAGTTCTTAGAAGGAAAGGAAACCGGGTTTTGGTAAAATGGTTAGGCTTGCCTTCTTCTGAAAACAGTTGGATTGATAAATCGAATATTTATTAAGTGTTCAGTCCAAATGTTTCAGTCTTATGATGGGTATTGAAGAGAGTAGTCTTCTCAATTGGATTATAAATCATTTACCATTTGAGTTACATTTACCGGGATACAATTATTGCGGGCCTGGCACTAAATTAATTAAAAGGCTTGCGCGTGGAGATAAAGGTGTTAATAAATTAGACGAATATTGCAAACAACACGACATTGCCTATCACAAGTCTTCAAACCTAAAGGATCGCCACAAGGCAGATTTAGTTTTGTTAAATATGGCTAAAGAGCGAGCACTTGCCTCAGATGCGACTGTAGGAGAAAAACTGTCAGCACGCTTAGTAAGCAGCGCTATGGCAACAAAAATCAAAACTGGTTTTGGCCTAAAAAAAGATAGCAAAAAGTGTTCTCCCAAAATTAAACCTGAAAAAGCATTAAAAAACAAATTTAAAAATGTTATTAGAAAAACGGAAAGACATATCAAAAAATTAAAACCGAAATGCAAGAAAGTGGCAATAGAATTAGCTATGGCTGCTGCCAGAAAATTAGCTGATGATTCATCCGTTAAACTTCCTCGTGTTATTCCTATACCAAAAACTGGTGGAGTATTGCCTTTGATTCCGATTTTTGCGGGCTTATCTGCGGCGGGAGCTTTAGCAGGCGGTGCAGCCGGTATTGCTAAAACCATAAATGAATTCAAGATGGCAAAAAAATTGTTGATAGAATCGAGGAGACACAATGAAAAAATGGAAGCTCTCTGCATCGGAAAAGGACTACACCTTAAACCACATAAAGGTGGACTCGGAATTTTTGTATCGAAAGAAAAAAACTAAGATATCGGCTACCCAATCGAGCCTTGAGTAATTTAGACATTTTGAAGTATGGAAATAATATTCCCTATTTCAGAGGCGTCTTTATGAGAGATAAGCTCCCTAAATACCCTTTTAAAAAAGAATGCGGTGTTATAAATTTAGATAGCTCTAAAAATCTTGGTTCTCATTGGGTAGCCTATGCAAAATACAATGATTATATTGAATATTTTGATAGTTATGGAAATCTTAAGCCTCCAAAGGAATTTATAAAATACTTGGGATCCAAAGTTCATTATAATTATGATAATATTCAACGTGATCACCCTTATAATTGTGGACATCTTTGTTTAAACTTTTTGAAGAATTTTTGGTGTAGTGGGGGGGATAAAATAAACAGGATCTGTCGAAAGAAGTCAGTATAGAAGCATGTCTACTACGTTTACCATCTCTGGACATAAATCTGAATTGGTTTCATACTTTCAACCACCGCTGCATTTGACAGATCAATATGAGTGCGGTTTGATATACTTTTCAGTATTACAATCAACACCAAATATCCCCATTATTAACAGAGGTCTGTCTGTAATCAAAATCGAATGTGATCTTGTTCACGGTTCGTATTGCAACGGATTACCAACTCATTTTATTCACGAATTCGTGTCTGATACTACTCCAGGTCATCAGTGTGTGGAAATACCGCAAAATGTTATTTACTTTCCAGTAAACAAAAATATAATTTCATTAGTATCGGTTAAGATTGTAGATCAATTTGGCCACTGTGTTAACTTTGGAGGGAAACAAATTCAGTTACGTCTTCATTTAAGAAAAACAAAATGATAGTATATTATAAAAACACTCAAGCGAATGAAAAACGACTTAGTTCTTCTGCGATTGCTAAGGTGCAAAGACGCAAGAAAAAAGTTAAGAAATTGACTAAAGTAAATAAAGATTTTCTTAAAGCTCTAGGATTTAAAATATGAATATACTACAGATTGCTGAATTACCGCACTTTGACACTTCGATCGAAAGTTATGAAGTCCATTCATACAATCCCTACAATAGCAGCTTTAGAGAAAACGATGAAATCAGAATTCCCATCCACCAGCAAGACATATACGTGCTACCATCAGCCAGTTCAATTTACATCGAAGGACAAGCGAAGCTCTTCGGTAAAGATGGGAATCCAATCAAGAAAATTGTTGCGTTCACTAACAACCCTGTTATGTTTTTGTTTCAAGACATTAGATACGAAATGAATGGTATTGAAATAGACCGCATAAAAAATTCTGGAATAACGTCAACAATAAAATCATACATCTCATTAAATGAAGCAGAAAATAAAGTTGCAGCCCTATGGGGTTGGTGTTTAGAGGGATTTCAAAGTGATGGGCATTTTAGTGCTGTAATACCACTAAATAAAGTTTTAGGGTTTGCAGAGGATTACAATAAAATAGTGATAAATTGTAAACATGAACTTATACTGAACAGAAGTAACACTAATTTAAATAGCGTTATCCTTACTGATGATGTTGTTAATTTTCAAATAGATGTGCAAAGAGTTCAGTGGAGGGTGCCGCACATAAAAGTATCAGACCGAGAACGACTGTCACTTTTAAAACATTTAGAAAAAGATAAACCTATTCAGATGGCGTATAGAAATTGGGATTTATATGAGTATCCATTACTACCTAAAACCACAAAGCATTCTTGGTCTATTAAAACTGCTTCACAATTAGAAAAACCCAGATATGTAATTTTTTGTTTACAAACTAATCGAAAAAATAATAAAACTAAAGACAGTTCAGTATTCGATCATTGCGAAGTAACAAACGTTACGCTCTTTTTGAATTCACAATATTATCCATATGAACCTTTAGGTTTAAAGTTTTCTGAGAACAAATATAGTATATTATACGAAATGTTTGTGAAATTTCGTCAGTCGTATTACAACTATCCAGTAGACCCGTTGCTTGACCTAAAGGAATTCAAAGAAAAAGCCCCTCTCTTTATCTTAGACTGCTCAAGACAAAACGATAGCCTGAAAACTGGTCCAGTGGACGTGAGGTTGGAAATTGAATGTTCTACAGCAATACCAGATAAGACGACTGCATATTGTTTGATTATAAACGATCGACTTGTAGAATACAAACCTCTCAGCAACATTGTGCGCAGGTTATCATGATTGCTATTGTGGATATTCAAGGCTTTAAAACAGAAACAAATGAATTTATAATAAAAGAAATCGCTATATTGTATAATAAAACATTACAAATATTTTTAATTAAGCCACCATTTCCATTTTCAAAATTAACGAAGCAAGAAAAAAAACAAGTAAGTTGGATTGAACGTAACAGAAAGATATGCTGGTGTGAAGGATTTGTTCCCTATTCTAATTATCAGAATTTGGTTATAGATATTTTAAGAGATAAATGTATCTACGTTAAGGGTTTAGAAAAAGTGTTGTGGTTAAAGCATATTTTAAGAAATAGTAATTGTAATATATTCAATTTAGAAGATAAAGGATGTTCAAGTTTGATAAGCTTATACAATCAATATAAATATTCTCAAGATTTATATAACTGTATTTATCATGACTCTGTATGTGCTTTAAAAAATGTATTGTGTTTAAATAAGTGGTGCGTTGACAATAAAATTCTAAAATAAATATTTTATTGTTTTTATTTCTGTAGTTAGGTGAAATGCATCTTAGTTTTCTTTCCCCTCCTCCTACTTCTGTCCAGTCTTTATATGTTGCTGACAAAAGCTGGACCATACCATTATACGTTTGTACCTAATTGAATTAGAAAGTCAATAAAACATGTCTCAAAATGAATACAAACCTCGTTATGACATGTATAACACATTTAAAATGCGTGAATTTTCATTTAATTATTACTGGGGGACACTTAATAAAAAGAAAAGATTAGTGATGGAAATGGCTGACGCAGGATTCTTTTATTATGGAAATAGTATAAATGATATTGCAGCATGTTTCTCATGTGGTGGTGTTATTGAAGATTGGGAGATTTATGATGATCCTTGGACGCAACATGCCATACATTTTCCTAAATGTTTTTATTTAAACGCTGTGAAGGGCACAAACTATATTACAAAAAAGTGTTTGGAATACTTACCCTATTAAAGTGTATATGTATAGGATGTCACATTGCACTTAAAAAGCGAGTCTGGTGAGCATCTTCGCACATTCGTTAATGTTAGCAACAAACAGGTTGATAATGAAAAATGGGAGACTACTAGACACACGCAGGTTTACAGGTGTAAATGTTATAGTAGTGTATGATTGAGGAGAACCCCCAATTATACACTACTGATACGGTGTGGCCTTGCTTGGATTCTTTGTTATCTATCTATATCTATAAAAGCGAAAGGTGACTGACTGACTGACTGATCAATCAACGCACAGCCAAAACTGCTAAGCCTAGAAGCATGAAATTTGGCAGAAAGGTTCCTTAAGTGACGTAAGTGTGCACTAAGAAAGGATTTTTGGAAATTTCGCCCCAAGGGGGTAAAAAGGGGGTTGACAGTTTGTATGAAAAATCTAATTCCTTCGACCAAAATTCTTGAAACTTAGCACAAATAGTATTCTAAGTAAATGATAAAGATTGACATTATTAGTTTTTCGAAACTACCCCCAAATAATGATTTAGGGGTTGTTGAAATTTGTATGGAAAATCTGATTTCTTGGGTCAATAAACTTGAAACTTGACACAAATACTAACCTAAATGAATAATAAAGGTTGCTTTTATTTTTTTAAACTACCCCCAAAAGACTATTTAGGGGTGTTAAAGTTTTTTTGAAGAATCTTATTACTTCAGTTAATAAACTTGAAACATGACATAAATACCATCCTAAATAAACAATAAAGTTTGTGATTATTAGTTTTTTCGAAACTACCCCCAAAACGTCTTTTGGGGGTAGTTAAATCGTCATTTAGGGTATGTTAATTTTTTTGAAGAATCTTATTTCTTGGGTGAATAAACATGAGACTTGACATAAATACCATCCTAAATAAACAATAAAGTATGTGATTATTAGTTTTTTGCAACTACCCCCAAAAGTCGATTTAGGAGGTATTACAGTGTTTTTGAAAATCTGATTTCTTGGGTCAATAAACTTGCCACTAATTTACTAATCTAAATGAATAATAAAGGTTGCTCTTATTAATTTTTGAAACTACCCCCAAAAGACGACTTATGGGATGTTAATTTTTTTGAAGAATCTGATTTCTCGGGTGAATAAACAATAAATTTGACATAAATACCATCCTAAATGAATAATAAAGGTTGCTATTATTATTTTTTGAAACTACCCCCAAAAGACGATTTAGGGGATGTTAATTTTTTTGAAGAATCTGATTCTTGGGTCAATAAACATGAAACTTGACATAAATACCAACCTAAATAAACAATAAAGGTTTTCAATAAATAGTTTTTCGTAACTACCCTTAAAATACGACTTCGGGGTGGTAAAGATTTTTGATTACTTTTACTGCACATAGCTTCTTTTTATGACGTTGGGGAGCACTTAGGAGGGGTTTTTGGAAATTTAACTTTTTAAAGGGCAGACATTTATTTGTATAAAAATCTTATTCCTTTGGCAAAATAATAAAAGATGGCATCATTAGTTTTTCGGATTTACCCCTAGAAGACGATTTAGGGGTGTTTAAGTCTCAGGTTTAATAGCAGCTTATTTTTGGTTGCCATCACACGAACGAAATCGCGGACGGAGTTAATATTATAATTGTGAAAGTGACTCTGTCTGTCTCTCTGTCCACCTTTTCACGCTTAAACCGTTGAACCGATTTAGATGCAATTTGGTTCGGAGATATTTTGAGACGCTGGGCAGGACATAGCATAGTTTTTATCCCGGCAATCTTACTTAAGGGGGTGGAAAGAGAGGTAAAAGTTTGTATGGAAAACCCACAATATTATATGCGATATAAAAAAATAAGCTATTCGAATTACCAATGCTTCGCAGACGAAGTCGCGGGCAACAGCTAGTCTTTCATAAACATTAAAACTGTCGATATCTAGATACAATTCCATAGAATTTTTGGCCTCAATATTGCCAACGACATAAAACGCTGCCAGGTACAGCAATAAAGGATTCGTGTCACAAATAAGTTCGTAGACAAAAGGATTTTCATATTTTGTATTATAGTCGTATGTCCTTGTCATGCGACAATTAAGCACACGGTGCATGTACTTAATTTCATAACTCAAATAACAGGCTGCGATTTTAATAACATCGTATAATGGCTTCGAAATTGGGATTCGTTTATATCGCATTGCCGACATGTACTCAAGGAACTTCTTAACTTTTTCAAACTGTGCATCATTGAGTTCTTTTAAACTTAAATCAATTTTCCAAAATGTTGTCAAATATGTAATCATTTCTTTGTTGGTGAAATAAAGTATTTCAAAAGATAGCTTGAACTCCTTCTGTAGAGTAGTTTTTACTTCATTATATGACCTACTTGTGATCCACATTCTTTGCTTACGATGATCATTTCTGATACATTTCAGACATTTCATGACCACGTCTGTATAATGAGGACAGATTTCATCGAAACCATCGAATAGAAAAATTATGTCTCTCTTACAATAAAAATGTAGAAACAAATTCAACTCAAACTGAGTCAGAGGGTCTGCTGTACAATGTTTCAGATACACAACATTGTTCTTTTCTTCGAGCGTAATTTCTACATTATTTTCTTTGCCAAGTTTATCGCGAAGTAAAACTTTGCACATAAACTTTATAGTCTCTAATGTATCGATGACTGTATTCTCTTTCTTCCATTTGCTGTATTCTCTCGAGTATTCCAATAAGTTGATCCTTACGATCCAGACTTCTGTTCTGAGCTCCTTTGTTTTTATCGATAAATGAGTCAGTAGAGTTGACTTTCCCATTCCGGGCTCTGCTGTTAGAAGAACAACGTCGTCTGGTATACTGTTAAAAGTTTTGACTACTATGTCGACATTATCTCCCGACTTCCTAACGCGTCTATCAACATGCAAGTGTTTTATTTCATCATAATGCCTATTGACGATTAATTTACCAACCGCAACTGTTTCTTCACTGATTATGTTATTTAAAATATCTCCATTCACATATGCCTTTGATTCTGCATCGATTATCAAGTCTAATCTAACCTCTGTTCCTTGAAATATTACTCTGGCGTTATCAAGAGTACTCTTCTGTGATTTTTCACTCATGTTAAGGAGACTATTCTTTTCATCATGTACTGGCGGATTTAGGAAATATTTCTGTAATATTTTAACAGACGCTTGATTTGTAACAACAATAGTTTTTTTTGTCAAGAACTGCTTTTACAATGTTTTCTCGAATTTTATGTTTGTCTTTTTTTAATTCAGCGCATACTAATATTAGAACTTTTCATTTACATCTCTCAATTCTCTAAGTAAAGCATTACGGTCGTTCGGGGGTAGCTTAACGATATATTCAAGATCTAACACAACATGGTCTATATTTTTGAAATATTGCATCACTTTGACAACAGTCAGTCTGCTGTTCTCTGTAATGATAACAGTATTCAAGTGTTTGTTCTGCAAGTTCAAAGAGGTCACTGCGTCTTCAGTGAATTTGTAATCAACAGGTTTTATTTTGTTCTGATACATCACCGTTATGATACTTAGCAATGGGTTCTTAATAATGTGTTTTTTCGCCCTTTGAAATAAATTACTATCTCGTGTCAGAAACGGTGCTTGATCCGGTTGCTTCCACCATTTCAGAATTTCGTCATGATATTTAGAAAATATTGCGTCACTTTGAATTTGAAGGTAGTTTGGTTGACTGAGCTGGTTCTCTTCTATTTCGCTTTTTAAAAGGTCCTCTACACCTTCCTCATCAGCTTGGTTAGAGTAAATTACAAGTTTGTTTAAGAAATCTCTCACTTTTTCTTCATTTTCATTACATTCCAATATAAGTTTAGGAAACTTGTTAATTTTAAAACAAAATTTATATTCGTACATATTGAGGATTTCATTATTTGATTTTTTTTTATTGATTAATCCAATAATTTTATTCAGTCTTTCATACAATATTTTAGCAAAATATCCTAAAGAATCCCAATTATTTGTAATCTTCATCAGTTTGGTGTCATCGTCAAGCACGAATATATTTCCAATGGCACCAGCCATACCTCCATTGAGCTGCAGGAATCCTTCTCCCAAAGTTTCATCTATAGTTACTATTTTACTAGAGTTACACTTGTCCAATAATTCGATTATTTTTGACGATAGATACTTTATTCTTTTCTTTTTTTTCTCATCACTGCCGCTAAGTGTCATATCTTTATTTCCAAAAGCAGACGGGACTCTCAATTTAAACTCAGTAGACAACAATATTTCTTTTGCAGCTAGTTCTACTGCTTTATTAACAGTTGATCGAGAAACGTCTATTGGTTTCATAAAGTCTGGTCTGAAATTGTTTGTGATTTTTTTATCAAAAGCTAACTGACCAGTGTTGTATGGTATAACGGTCCCTATCAGCTTGCTCAGTATTGAAGCATCAGTGGGCTGAGCTAAGAATTCAGACAGTAACTTTTTCACTTTAGTGGGTTCTATTTTCCTATTTTTAACCGACTTAAAAAAAAGGAGGAGGTTCTCAATTCGTCGGAATCTTTTTTTTTTTTTTATGTATGTTCCCCGATTACGCAAAGACGCCTGGACCAATTTCAAAAATTCTTCTTTTATTTGAAAGGGTATACTTCCTAGTTGGTCCCATAGTCATCAGGTCAGGATCTGATGATGGAATCCTAGAGAAATCGAGGGAACTCCTCGAATATTATAGGCAAACATATAGCGATTTTGGTATTTTCATCAACAATGCAATTATTTGCACTCAAAAAGTATCATTTGGTGAAGTAGAACTGATGAAGAAGACCACAGATGGGCACTGGAACTCCTAAATGCTAAGTATGTCACGGGCATAAGATATCTCGACTATAATGAAGCAAATACTTATAAATAAATGGTACTGATGATAATGGCACCATCGAACTGATCTGATGATGAAGCCGGAAGGAAGGCACTGGAACTCTCAAATAAAACAAAGTATCCTAGTCGTGTTTGGGCTTATTCGAATCGCCATGAGATGAACTTTGGCTATAAATTATAATCATGTTAATTAGAGGTCCCTAACTACCAAAACTAAAAATAGAAAAATAAAAACTTTTTAACAAAAAATCAAACCGACTTCCAGAACAAAAAACTACAAAGCAAAAAATAAATTTCTTTTCCGGTACAATAGACACCGACTTCGGAAAAGAAATTTATTTTTTGCTTTGTAGTTTTTTGTTCTGGTAGTCGGTTTGATTTTTTGTTAAAAAGTTTTTAGTTCTCTCTTGTAATATTTTATGTTTATGATTTCTCTTATTTAGTTTTGCAAATTTTAGGCTTTCAGAAATAGCATTACTAATTTTATCATAACAGATATTTACCGATTCGTTTGTTTGGTAATTTGCTGCCTCAGATAGTTTTAGTTTAAGGTTGTCCTTATACTTTTCTATTTCCTCTACACTTCTAAGTTGGTATAATAATAATAATAGGTAAAATAATAATAATAATGATAATACAATAGAAAAATGAATAAACACACTCAACCAATGACAAAAAAAAAAAAACATAAAGCAAATCTACAATAGTTACAACTTATACCAAAAAAATCAAGATGAAAAATGATTTGACAAGCTGAGATAATAAAATATGTTCACACGAAGCCAGGCACGAGACAAGAACACACGCCCAACATCTTCGGGTTCGTCGCTCAGCTCCGCCTCGCAGCCGCCGGGACCATCTACAATCGTGAGTCAAGTGATCCCGGACGCTGCAGTTGCGTCGAGCTCGAGCGACGAATATTTCTCTCCGCCGACGACACCACCACCTACGCGTCGACGGGGAGGACGCCGGCCGCCGGACAGCCTGGGATCTCGAGGCCCATCGGCCTCTGACAGGGTCCCCGCTCCCGGTGGAAGTGTGCAGCGCATGCGATGGACGCAACCGTTAAATGAAAACGTTATGCGCGCATACTTTGGGGCTACAGAGGGGGGAAGTAACCTGACTGCGTACCGTGGTCGGATGCTCTCTCTGTTTCAGGTGCTTGAGCCAGCTGTGAACGTTTCGGCCCAACGTCTGTCGGATCAGGTGCGGGTCATCCAACGTAACCGTATGCTGGATGATGCCGTACTTGATAGACTGCGGAATGAATCACGGAATAGCCGTGTCTCGCCTGCCTTGCCACCGGCCGTGGTGCAACTGCAACCCAGTGTTTCACCGCGACCTGATCATGATGGTGAGGATGACGACGACAGGGCTATATCTGTGAGTACCCAATGCAATGCACGTTTAAGGAGCGCTTTGGAATGTGCATTCAGCGAGTATCGCTCCACACCGCCTGAGCTTAGACCTCGACTACCTCGTCTGCCCATGCATAAAAAAAATAGGGCGCTGGTGTGTGCTCTAGATTCGCAGCTATCTAATGTTTTTGATAGCAGCAAAGATCTTGCCGATACCCACTCAATACTGTACTGTGCGGCTGCTGCGGCATGTCGTGTAGCTAAAGTCAAATTCCCAAAAAGTGACAGAACTACACGACCAGCTGTACCAGCTTGGCAGTCCAGGATTGAGCGTCGTATCGGTGAAGCTAGAGCACTCATCGGCAAGCTTATCTGCTTCAGGAATGGTAACACTCGCCCTAGAGTGATGCGCTTTGTGAGGCGGGCGTTCTCGGGGACTGATATCAGTTCTCGAGATTATCTGTCCCGCGTCACAGAGCGTATCGACTTCCTGAAGCAGAAAATCTATGCATGGGCAAACCGTATTCGTCGGTACAAGCGGCGAGTGGAGCGATACACGCAGAATCGTACATTCCAGAACAACGAAAGGTGGGTTTATAGGGCTTGGGAGCGACCCATCCAAGGTGTGACTGATGCGCGCCTACCAGATGATGACGCCATGTATTCGTTCTGGCGCAATATCTGGTCGGTGCCTGTCAGTCACACTGAGGGTGACTGGACTCGGGAGGTCGAACAAGCGTGCGATCCGATACCACAAATGGGGGCAATTACCATCAGCCCCCAAGATGTAGCTCGTGCAGTCCGTCCGTTGCCTAACTGGAAATCTCCAGGGCCGGACGGACTGCACAACTTTTGGATTAAGTGGTTCCAAAGGTCGCACGCTTGTTTGGCAACTCAGTTCCAGTCTGCCTTAGAGTCAGGATCGCTGCCCCAGTTCCTAACGACAGGAATAACCCACCTGCTCCACAAAACAGGTAGTACTGCGGAGCCTAAAAATTATAGACCAATAACATGTTTACCGACGGTCTATAAAGTTTTTACATCCATTCTGAGAGCTAAAATTAATCAACATATTGACACGAATTCAATCATGTCTGCTTCTCAGAATGGATGTAGGAACGGGTCCCGCGGTACTAAGGAGCTGCTCCTTATAGACATTGCCATTAGCCAGCAGGTTCGCCGTTCCCGAAGGGATCTGGTGACATGTTGGATAGACTACAAGAAGGCCTATGACTCAGTGCCACATACATGGCTCATGAGGGTGCTGGAGTTGTATAAAATTGATACAACTCTGCGCACCTTCCTGATGTCGTGTATGGGGCAGTGGAGGACGGTTCTTCGCTATCCAGGATGTCAACAGATTCAAGAGGACAGCGAACCTATAAGGATCGAGCGTGGAATATTTCAGGGCGATAGTCTGAGTCCACTGTGGTTTTGTTTAGCCTTGAACCCTCTTAGCACATTGCTGGAGGGTTCAGGCCTGGGCTATCGGTTGAGAAGAGGAGGTCAGGTCATATCTCACCTCCTTTACATGGATGATCTGAAGCTCTTTGCCCCCAACAACTTGCAACTGATGAAGCTACTGAAGGTAACAGAAACCTTCAGTGACGCCATCAGGATGGAATTTGGTGTGGACAAATGTGCAGTTATGCATGTAAAGCGAGGGGAGATTATGGAATCCGTGGGAATACAACTCTCGGATTCCATACACCTTCGATCCCTTTCCTCAACCGAAACTTACAAGTATTTGGGTATGTCGGAAGCACTAGGCATCAACGCTACTGACGTGAAACAGTCGTTGAAGGAACGCTTCTTTGGCCGCCTGAAAAAAGTACTAAATAGTCTTTTATCAGGCGGAAACAAGGTGCGCGCCTTTAACGGCTGGGTCATGCCGGTCTTGATGTATTCTTTCGGCATACTCAAATGGACTCAGACAGAACTTGACGCCCTGGATAGGAGAGTCCGCACATTGCTTACCGCAAATCGTATGCATCACCCACGATCATCGGTTATGAGACTGTATATCCCGCGGAAGTGCGGTGGTCGTGGCTTTTTAAATGCTAAGACCCTGCACAACCGCGAGGTATGCAGTCTTAGGGAATACTTCCAGGCCGTCGACGTGGGTATGCATCGAGATGTGGTAGCGGTGGACAAGGGCCTTACCCCGCTCTCCTTGGCTAACGAGAACTGGCGCAAACCTATAGATACTAATGACCGCAGGGAGGTATGGCAGAGCAAGGAGCTTCACGGACGCTTCTACCGGGCCCTACATGGGTCCGATGTTGATCTTTTAGCGTCCGTGGCCTGGCTGCGATTTGGTGACCTTTTCGGGGAAACCGAAGGTTTTGTCTTTGCGATTATGGACGAAGTTATGATGACGAACAACTACCGGAAATACATTGTGAAGGACGGCACAGTTGACATCTGTCGGGCATGTCACCGGCCAGGAGAATCTATCCGTCACATTATCTCCGGTTGTTCTAGTCTGGCTAACGGAGACTACTTGCATAGACACAACCTTGTAGCCAGGATTATCCATCAGCAACTTGCTCTTAAATACAATCTTGTGGAATCGGAAGTGCCTTACTATAAGTATGTGCCCGACCCAGTTCTCGAAAATGGCAATGTCACATTGTATTGGGATCGGTCTATCATCACTGACAGGACTATTGTTGCCAATAAGCCTGACATAGTGGTGATAGACCGACTAGAGCGTCGCGCAATGATTGTTGATATAGCGGTCCCCCATGACGAGAACCTCGTGAAGGCTGAGAGAGATAAGAAAAGCAAGTATCTTGATCTGGCTCGCGAGGTTGTCGACATGTGGGATGTGAATACAGCAGTCATTGTGCCGATAGTCGTGACGGCAAATGGCATAATAGCCAAGAGCCTCGACGAACATCTGAGGAGGCTCTCGTTGGGCAGCTGGATCAAGGGCTTGATCCAGAAAGCGGTACTCCTGGACACGGCGCGTATCGTCAGGAGGTTCCTCTCTCAGGAGCCCTGACCACCGGTAGCTTGGACCCTGTTCCCGATACCGGTGGGCTACTATTTTTGTATTTTTAAATGTTTTTTTACTTTATTTTTTATAGAATAATATTTAAAAATGTAAAGATATGTATATATAAAATGAATAAATGGAATAATAATAATAATAATAAAAATATTTATTTCTCTTCCACAAAGGTTTCTTATAAACTATTACATAATAGTGCATTATCAATTGGTAAATCCTTTGTGGGAGACTGGCATCTGTACTAGGAAATCCTGTCACACAGATTACCAGGCCCCCCAATAGAACTGTGATTATTAGTCGATTTGATTACAATTATTTACAACACCTTTGGTAAAGTACACGGAAAGAATGGAATACATATTATTTAAATTTTAGATTATTGTTACAATATTACAATTTTTATTAAATTCATATATTCTTAGATAATTATTACATTATTAAAAATTGATATTAAAGTATTATTAAATTCATATATTCTCAAATTATTCTTACATTATTACCAATTATTATTACAATTTTATCCTTGTTTATTGGTAAATCGGGCACTGCTTAGTTTATGTTTGGAGAGCTTTACTATTCCTCTTATTGCACGATGGTCAGACGGGTAGTTCAGGTTCAAAACATCGAGGTTCTCAAATGATTTTGGTTGGTTTGTGAGAATGTAGTCAATCTCGTTTTTGTGAAGCCCATTCGGTGAGATCCAAGTCCATTTTCGATTTGGATTTTTCTTAAAGCAGGTATTTATTAATGTCAACTTATGTTCGAGCGCAAAGTTTACAAGTTTCTGTCCTCTATTATTCCTTGCGCCATGTCCATGTTTTTTCACGACCAAATCTTCGTTTTCTTTAGGTGCTCCTACCTTAGCGTTGAAATCGCCCATAAGTATGATATGTGTGTGTGCCGTTGTTAGTGCTTTCACAATTGACTCATATATTTCGTCAATTTCAGTTTCTTTTGCATCTGTCGTAGGGAAATAGACTTGCAGAATGGATATCTTGTGGTCTCCTATGTCTATGTTGAGTATAGCTAGGCGCTCTGATATACCAATGAAGCTCTCGATATTGTTTTTTATTGCCTTGTTTATTATGAAGCCCACCCCATATTGTCCTGCTGTCTGTCCCATGTAGCAGAGTATAAAATTCTCATGTTCTTCAATTTCACAACCACGACGTCTCACCTCTGAGATTCCCATAATATCATAGTTTATACTACTTAAGCATTTTTCTAGTTCCAATAAACGTTCATATGAAGATAGAGTCTTAACATTGTATGTTAATATTTTAGTTGATAACTTTGTTTGGTGTTTGTGTTCGTTGAGATTGTGATTTTCTTTGGAGGGTTATGGTCATAATCCTCCACGGTGACCAACCGGATTGGGGGATTTGTTATGTTTTTTGTATTCAAATATTTCTTTGTTGGATCTGTGTGGAGAGGAGCAGCTAATTGCTATGCATTGTTTTTGGAGGTTTCTTTATTAATTGCAGTGTTTTTATTTATTAAGAAGTTTAGCATGCCTGGTTTAATTACTCCTTCTGAGATGCTGTGTGTTCTTCTCGCCGTGGGGTCGCACAGTGTGATAAATGCCTCCAAAATCGGACATCGCTTTTTTATTCTTCAAATCGATGGTATACACTGTTTTGAATGCTAGAGTAGAACTCCTATAATCGAATTCAACTTAGAACCAGAGATATAATTTTTTAAATATTTTATTCTGGTTATCCATAGAAATCAAAATAATTGTTTTAAATTATTATGTATGCATCATTTCTGTGTTTTAATTATAGTATTCGATAAAGCCAAATGTCTGCTATTTTTAGAAATGCAAACATTATTTCTAGATATAATCTAAAGCAAGTTACGTAATTTTTTCTGTAATTTTGAAATTATTTTTTTGCGCGGGTTCTAGAGGGCAGTAGCATTTTATTTTGAAACACATTATTGTTTAGTATTACCTTAACCTGCCTGTAAAATATCAGATACCTATCATGAAGGAATTCGGATTTATCGAGTTCAGTATTTTTTTTGTTAGGGTTATCATAAATCGAGAATCTATAACCATATTTTTTTAAGTCTTAAATTGAAGTAGGTATTAATTATTAATTATAAACTGTAGTTATAGAGGTACCCATAGGTAATTTAATGGGATAAAAGTATTTTTGGCAAAGAAATATTCTGTGAAATTCAAAAATTCCTCGTAGTGGCTGTTTGCAAGTATACTTTGTAAATTGTATTTCATTTCACGCGTACAGTTATTTGTTTATTGCATTAAAATGTAAAACTAATCTACTTATATTTTTATGATGAAGGGGTAAATGTGGTATAGGGAAGAGGTCCGCCCTCGTCAGGTTTAATAAAACTAAAAAAACTGAAGAACCCCAAGCAGACGAATATACTTCCAGCCAAGTTGAACATATTGTCACAAACTCTTGTGACAGAAAACGAGGACTTTCTTCTTTAATTGATTACTAGCTTCTGCCCGCGACTTCTTCCACGTGAAAGTCACATACTTATACCATAAAACATCTTAAAGCACTCGACAGTAGTGAAGCTCTCTATTTGTGAAGTTTCGGCGATTACCCAAATTATTATACAAATCATTTTTTTTTTTAATCTCTATAATTACGTATATTATAGACATAGTTAAGTACTGCACCCGGGCGCCGAGACCCGCGTTAAGATAGAAAATTAATTGTCTCAATAGAAATTATTAATGATTTTTTTGTGTTCTGAGAGTGCTAACCCTATTATCAGAGAAAATTTTGAAAACCATAGAATCATTATATCTTCGATTTCCTGATAGATTTGCATCTGATTTTTTTTGTAGTTAATATTACAATTCTGAAGAATATTTTAAGATAAATATTAGGTGCTACTTACAAAAGATGTCCGAGGGAAAAAATAAAAAGGAAAAAAAAAAAATCAGGCTTATTTGTTTTTCTATTATAGAAAATTATTTTCTGTTTCGCCTATAGAATACCTTTTATATATTGTCAATAAACTTCAAAAACAAATGTTCAAATATGTTTATAACTTCGTTTATTTTAGAGTTTCTCTGAAAATCCAGAAAAATCTAATAAAAATTCTAACTCTGTTTTAAAGTATATTTAAGATCCGGGAGTTCTACTCTAGCATTCAAAACAGTGTATACTATCGATTAGAAGAATAAAAAGGCGATGTCCGATTTTGGAGGCATTTATCACACTGTGGGTCGTGCTGTCACGATTTGTTCTTTTTATTTGTTTGTGTGTTTATTTCCTTTGGCATGTCCCTGGTGGATTTTGTTGGTGAGGGAGAAAGCTTTCTTTCAGATGTTTGTTTAGGTATGACCAATTTGTCATATTTTAGGAAAGCCATGTTTCCGTTTTCTCTCTCCATTTTTAACTGTTCTTGTAGTTGTTTCCTCTTTTCTAAAACGTATTTAGGGTAGTCTTCTTTCATATAGTAACTTGTGTCTCGCAGTGCTCTTTTTTGTTTAAAGATTTTGTTTAGAATCTGCTTGATCAGTGTATCTTTGAATATAGTGAGGTATTGTTCTTTGGTGTCAAAGAAATCTTGACGAAATGAGGCGATTCGGTGTCCATCAGATTGAATTTCTGAAACGTCGACTGCTTTTTGAACGAGAACTACGTGATAGCGTCGTATAAGCTCGTCAGTCAGCATCACTTGAAAATTACCGTCATCCAGTATAAACTTTGCTAATTGTTTAGCCAGTGAGATCATTTGTTCTTTCATAGCTACTTTGCATAGAAACTCTACATCTTCGTCTAGCTTGTATGGTTGCTTGGCCGTACCGCCTGTTCCAATTAAATCATTTAGAATGGAACAAAATCTACTTTCTACTTTGGAGTCATCACTAAATTCATCTCTCGCAGTCGTGTATAAAACAAATAAACATTCTACTTGATCAAATGTATCTTTAAAGAACAGTTCCTTATTACTGGGCTCGAAATGTTCTCTGACTTTCAAGTAGCTAATAAAGTAAGTAGCTAAATCGATAGCAAGTGTCTGTTTCTTGTTTTCCCTATGCTTAGCTTGTATGAAGACCAGGACAGGTCTATCAAACTCTTCAACTTCTGCTCTTAAACATATATCGTCAAAAGCACCCATGTTGTCGACATTTGAAGCTAATTGGAATTCTCTAATCCTATCGTCATGAAACGCTCTAAAATATAACAAGCTGAGTAACTTGGTTTCGAACAAGTGTCCGCTAATCCCTGACGTTCCTTCACGCTTCTTGAAGATGCTGCAGCTCCTCGTTAGTCCCGGGGGCATGAAGACTGCTGAGCTGAGGGTTGTAGTCTTGAGTTTCGATTCGATTTTCAGGTCGGACAACGTGTTATTGGGTTCTGCCATTACGAATTTCTTCGTGATAGCATATAGTTTCGAAGTAAGCAGTACGTTAAGTTGTAGGTCCTGCGTCTGACTCCGGTTGTATTAGCTTCGCCGTCCCGTTGGGTTATAATAGTTGAAGGAAGAGAAAGTGTACCTCTTATTGTGCACACACTGGTGCCTGATAATATATCTCGTGTCGATGGCGAGTCTCCGCTGATGTTGCCGAAATGTAGGAAGACTATTAGTCTTGGGGCGTTGTACTTGACATACTCATGCACGCATAGCAGTAAAATTCGAAGGTCCAGCTGGAGACCTGGACCTGTAAACAAAGAGAAAATATCAAAAACACTTTTCACACTTTCCCTGCTTTTTATGAGAGCAGACTCGTTCCATGTTGTCGGTACCTCTGCGGGCAATGTGGCCGAAATATCACACGATACGTTGCAGGCTAGCTATCTAGCAACTAGCTAGTCCGAAGAATCGAGACATTTGTATTTGTCATTGCCATAGATTTGTCATAGAGTTTTCTTCGAACTCACCGTTAGCTTGTTTTCCGGGCATCTTCTATATCCGCAACCTACTTATGTTATAGATACCAAACAATAGTAACGCATGCATGAATCGAGTTGGCTCGAGAGGTGGGAGCTATTAAAATAAAGATAACAAACTGATACTGTTTCGATAAAGATTTAAAATATATACAGTGTATAAAACTAGGTATTTACCATACGTAAATAAAACTTAAAAATAAACTACAAACATAAGATGGCGTCGGACAAGTTCCTTCGCACCGCTGTCGACAAGTAATGTGCCCAAAAGACTGGTGGCATTGTCATGTAGCATGGGAACGCTTATCGTCTCACCATGGTAAAAGACAGCCCGTGGATCATGAGAACTGCTGACCAACCTTAAAGATATGTCCTTAAACAGAATATGAGTACTAGGACCCCGCGGTCTGAGGATTTCGATCCAGAAAGGTTCGAAAATATCCTAATACTACGCCGCTTCAGATTCGTAGTTTTAAATCAAAATCGAATCATCCCGTGTGTGGCCACTGGACCTTAAAAACTTATTGGACTTTCAGAATCAGAATCAGAATAATAATTTGTGAAACATAGGTAGTTACTTATAGATCATAGGTTAATTATAATGGCCGCTATGTTTTGCCGTGATGGCGTACAAATATTGTTGACAATAAAAGCAAAAAAATAAAAGAAAATAAAAAATCTATCAGAATAAACACAAAATTAAATACTTGAGTACAAGAAATTAAATAAAAAAAATAAAAAATAAAGTATTTAAATATCTTAATAAAGTCTACAATTAAATCTAACGAAAAAAGAGAAATAGATAGAAAAAGAGAGACTTATTCTTCTACTTTTCATGTCACGATACACATTTTACAGGCATTTATATTACTTTCAACTGTCCCGCAGCCTTATTTCGTAATGAATTCGGCAAAGCAAAGGGCAAAGAGTATGGAAAATTGACTAATTACATAGACGGAAATCCACATGTGTCTAGGTATAATTAAATCTTGCATGTTTTTGACCATTTTTCCAGTACCCAATTGAGTTGAAAATTAGCACACATGTTTCATAAAAGCTTATTTTAAAATAAAACATGTTTTTAAAATCTTATTAATTGTTTGTCTATTGCAGCGACGGTGGCGTCGTTCTGGTAATACAGGGTGCAGGTGAACGGGGCACTCCACTCACACACTGTCTTATTAGACAAAAGTTTTCCTTAATTATTTATTAAGTTTACTTCAAAATATCCAGAAGAGTAAATTATGGGCTCCGCAAGTTTATGCAGAACGATTCTGATAAGCTGCAAACAGCCTTGGTGCACACCAAGTTTGTTTGCATCTATTTAAAAAACACATACACAAAAAAAAAACTTACCTGAAATATTGTATAATGTACTTAATAATGGCAGTATTTTATGACGCCTTAGTTCAAAACAACATAATCCTCGTGAAAATAACAAACAGTTAGGACATAATATTCAACACAATGTCAAGTGTAGAGGAAATAATTCATAATAAATAAAAATAAACCTTATCTACTTAGGAGTATGTTATGTTGAAGCGAAAATGATTCAAGGTAATCATCATCGAGCATCGAAAACTATTGCCATATGAAAAATATTTTTAATGTATTTTTACACGTGATAAAAATAAATGTTGGTTTAAAATTGCTTATCTTGGTTTATTAGTTGGTTTAATAGTCTTATAAGTCTAGATTGCAATTAATTATTAAATACTTACCTGATTTTTTCTGCAAGCCATTTTTTTTTTGTTTCGTTTGTCTTCTGTTTTACAGAGTTTATCGGATACACACACTAAAATAGTAAAAAGATATGTTTTTTTTATTTGCTAAATAAATTACTTTTAAACTCTAGTAAACAAATATGAAAGATTTTTCAAAATATCTTTATCAACCACGAACTTATAAAGTTACAAAGTTAATCATTAGAAAGAGAAGTACGACATGGTCTCTGAAGTAGACTCTAGAAAACGTAGAAAATGAACGACGTTTAGCGAGAGAGACAGAACTATTTGATTATAATTGGGTTGTTGAATTAAAAGAAAATGACGATTTTTTTAATGTATTTCGAAACTTTACATAACTTAAATTATATTGTCGTTTCAAAAAACTCTTAAATATTTTTTTTCTATCTATATCTATAAAAGCGAAAGGTGACTGACTGACTTGATCAATGTGATCAAGTGTGCACTAAGAAAGGATTTTTGGAATTTTCACCCCAAGGGGGTAAAAAGGGGGTTGAAAGTTTGTATGAAAAATCTAATTCCTTCGACCAAAATTCTTGAAACTTAGCACAAATAGTATTCTAAGTAAATGATAAAGATTGACATTATTAGTTTTTCGAAACTACCCCCAAATAATGATTTAGGGGTTGTTGAAATTTGTATGGAAAATCTGATTTCTTGGGTCAATAAACTTGAAACTTGACACAAATACTAACCTAAATGAATAATAAAGGTTGCTATTTTTTTTTTAACTACCCCTAAAAGACGATTTAGGGGTTTTAAAGTTTTTTTGAAGAATCTTATTACTTCAGTTAATAAACTTGAAACTTGACATAAATACTAATCTAAATAAACAATAAAGACTTTCATTGTTTGTTTTTCGAAACTACCCCCAAAAGACGATTTAGGGGATGTTAATTTTTTTGAAGAATGTGATTTCTTGGGTGAATAAACATGAGACTTGACATAAATACCATCCTAAATAAACAATAAAGTTTGTCATCATTAGTTTTTTGCAACTACCCCTATAAAACGATTTAGGAGGTATTACAGTGTTTTTGAAAATCTGATTTCTTGGGTCAATAAACTTGCCACTAATTTACTAACCTAAATGAATAATAAAGGTTGCTCTTATTATTTTTTGAAACTACTCCAAAAGATGACTTAGGGGATGTTAATTTTTTTGATGGATCTGATTTCTTGGGTGAATAAACATGAAACTTGACATAAATACCATCCTAAATAAACAATAAAGTTTGTGATTATTAGTTTTTTCGAAACTACCCCCAAAAGACGATTTAGGGTATGTTAATTTTTTTGAAGAATCTTATTTCTTGGGTGAATAAACATGAAACTTGACATAAATACCATCCTAAATAAACAATAAAGTATGTGATTATTAGTTTTTTGCAACTACCCCCATAAAACGATTTAGGAGGTATTACAGTGTTTTTGAAAATCTGATTTCTTGGGTCAATAAACTTGCCACTAATTTACTAACCTAAATGAATAATAAAGGTTGCTCTTATTATTTTTTGAAACTACTCCAAAAGACGACTTAGGGGATGTTAATTTTTTTGAAGGATCTGATTTCTTGGGTGAATAAACATGAAACTTGACATAAATACCATCCTAAATAAACAATAAAGTTTGTGATTATTAGTTTTTTCGAAACTACCCCCAAAAGACGATAGGGTATGTTAATTTATTTGAAGAATCTTATTTCTTGGGTGAATAAACATGAAACTTGACATAAATACCAACCTAAATAAACAATAAAGGTTTTCAATAAATAGTTTTTCGTAACTACCCTTAAAATACGACTTCGGGGTGGTAAAGATTTTTGATTACTTTTACTGCACATAGCTTCTTTTTATGACGTTGGGGAGCACTTAGGAGGGGTTTTTGTAAATTCAACTTTTTAAAGGGCAGACATTTATTTGTATAAAAATCTTATTCCTTTGGCAAAATAATAAAGGATGGCATCATTAGTTTTTCGGATTTACCCCTAGAAGACGATTTAGGGGTGTCAAAGTCTCAGGTTTAATAGCAGCTTATTTTTGGTTGCCATCACACGAACGAAATCGCGGACGGAGTTAATATTATAATTGTGAAAGTGACTCTGTCTGTCTCTCTGTCCACCTTTTCACGCTTAAACCGTTGAACCGATTTAGATGCAATTTGGTTCGGAGATATTTTGAGACGCTGGGCAGGACATAGCATAGTTTTTATCCCGGAAATCTTACTTAAGGGGGTGGAAAGAGAGGTAAAAGTTTGTATGGAAAACCCACAATATTATATGCGATATAAAAAAATAAGCTATTCGAATTACTAATGCTTCGCAGACGAAGTCGCGGGCAACAGCTAGTCGCTAGATAATCCACCCATCGTTATTCGGCATTACGCTCGCCAATCGCGATTTGTATTGTGCGGCGCCTGTGCATTTGGTGTGGTTTATATTTCGCGCACAGCGAGGTGCTTTTGATAAGAACGGGTATGTGTCTGCTGCCAGCCGGACCCCGGCTCAGAACACGTTTGTTGTCTCACCCCATCATTGTCCTTTATTATATATATATTGTAACGTTGTACGTTATTATTTACATAAACAACATATTGACAACAATAAATGTCAAGTCAAACCACAGATGTTATATAATTAGGGACGTCTTAAGTTACTAACGCAATTAGTTAGCTGTCCGTGTTAGTGGTGTGCGCGGTCGCCGCATTCGAGCCAGTGAATGAGGACCGGTAACCTTCATATAACCTCCGTGTACACTCGACTCACGATGACCAGCTTATTCGAATTCCTGCTCCGGGCGAAGACATACGTATTTCACTTGATCCTGGATCACTTGTGACCTTACATACGTAGTCTACACACATTACAGGCAACACTTTTTATTGACTCCTATTAGTCAACGTTATTAAATTCTGATAAATTAATTTAAATTCTGGCTGATATGATGATTAAATTCTGTTTTCGTAACCCCATACTGGGTTCCAAAGTTGCGGCTAATCTTCACGTCCAAAGTTCCGGCTACTAAAGTTCCGGTTAATCCGGGTTCACAACAAGCTCCGTGCCGGGTGGGGTACCTTTATCCCCGCGTGGCCACGTCGAGCATCTTACGGGTCTGCCGCGAACATCCGCCGACCGTCTCCATCCCTGGCGTCATCAGCTTGGCACAACCGCTGAGTCATCGTCGCACCAGGCTGAGCCAGGAGAGTACTGCGCGACCCACAGGGGAATTGGAAAAAAATAGTTCCCATAAACCTACCTACCTTCTTTCTCTTATTTCTTTAAAATATATTTCTTATGTTGACTTGGATACGTGGTCCTATTTATACCCCCACGTATACTACAAATTCCGTCACATTGGCGCCCAAAAACGTGGTTTTGTGGTCAACTCTCCAAGGCGGGTATTTTTTTTTCTCTGTTGATGTTTTTGTGTTGTTCGTTTTTTTTTTTGTAAAACGTTTCGATTTAAAGAAAGTGGGTACACAGGATATTTTTTTTTCATAAGGTGTACACCTTCTGTACCGTACCATCATCGTAGTAGTAGAGCTATGGTGAACAGCTCGGCTTAGTCGTTAAATACCCAATTCTTAAAATGCCCAACAGCTTGAAAAAGGGCTAATTCGCTAAATACCTAGTTCTGAAAATACCTATTTCTGGAAATGCCTAATTTTCAAAAAGTCTAATTCTTAACTAATCCAATTCTTAGAAAGCCAAATACTTGAAAAGACCAATTCTTAAAAGGACATTTTTTGCCAATTAGATGATTAAGTTTATTTACAACACAATTATAGGTACCATAACATATATACAATTGAAAATTCTAAAAACAAAAACAAACCTATATACTATTAAACACAAACAGTTTTAAAACACATTTATTTAATCACAATTGAGCAAAACAATATTCTGGCATCGAAAAACCGCGCGAAAAGGTACATCCAGTGTCTAGTGACAGATCGTAGTGACGGGCACGCGTCATCGATTGAGTAGTGCTGTGTAGAATCGATTTTATTTCGCTAACAACTCGGCCATCCTGCAACTCTTCGGTCCTCCGAAGAAGAAAGTAGTCCCATTGGCGGAGCATCTGCTTGAGCGGCGTCTAGTCGCAACCGTACTCAACGCCTCGTCACTGTGATCTTTAAGGATGATGTCATTCACTTCCAAAGAAGAGAATAATTTGATAGTGGCAAGGCCCCAAAGGCAACCACTGACTAACACTGTATAGGCCCCGAAGGCAAGCACTAAACCAACGCTGTAGACCCCGAAGGCAAGCGTCAACTTGTATGTGATTAAGTGCTGCGAGGCTCCGTAAGCAAGCACTGGTCAAAAGCTGAGGCCCCGTAGGCAAAGCGCATCGAACTTGTATATGGTTAAGTGCTGTGAGGCTCCGTAAGCAAGCACTGAACAAAAGCTGAGGCCCCGTAGGCAAAGCGCATCAAACTTGTATATGGTTAAGTGCTGTGAGGCTCCGTAAGCAAGCACTGAACAAAAGCTGAGGCCCCGTAGGCAAAGCGCATCAAACTTGTATATGGTTAAGTGCTGTGAGGCTCCGTAAGCAAGCACTGAACAAACGCTGAGGCCCCGTAGGCAAAGCGCATCAACCGCAACATGCCACGGTGCGTTAAGGTGACAAAAACAAGCACCGCACGCTGCGTAGGCCCCGAAGGCAAGCGTTAAATTCCTTTAGGCAAAGCGAATCAGCCGCTATATGTCAAGATGCTTTAGAGGCTCCGGAAGCAAGCACTGCACGCTGAGTAGGCCCCGTAGGCAAGCGTTATTTTATTGTTGAGTGCTGTGAGGCTCCATAAGCAAGCACTAGTAAACGCTGAGGCCCCGGAGGCAAAGCAAATCAACCACAATAAGTCAGAGTGCCTTATGGCTCCGAAAGCAAGCACCGCAAGCTGTGTAGGCCCCGAAGGCAAGCGATAAATGTCTTTAGGGTTAACAGTAAAAGTGGTATAAGGCTCCGAAAGCATTAAGATAAAAGGCACGGCACAGGGCCCACAGAAAAATGTTAGATCTGGTAAACCTGTTAAATAATAAATGTAATTAATCTTCACCAGATGATGAACTTTCATCTCTGTGACACCACACTTTAATTTTGTGACGAGCAACAATGTTTTTGTAAGCTCGCTTTCCCTTCGTGGACGACGTCACCTCAAAGCGATCGTTTGGTAACACGGCAGTTACCTTATACGGTCCCGCATATCTGGGAACTAATTTTCCACTGGACAATCCAGGTCGTAAAATTTTACGCTCAACCATGACTAACTGCCCGACTGATATAGGAGCACCCTCTCTACGACTTTTGTCAAAGCGTACTTTCATTTTAGAAGCGTTAGTCTCGATTTTCTGTGAAGAATCTTTTCTGAGTGCCTCAATATCGTCACTGTAAACTGCACATTGCAAATCATTGGCTAGTCTGGGTCTAAGGCCACACAACAACTCTAAGGGTGACTTACCAGTTCCGTGACTGACTGAAGAATTGATGCCTAGTTGTACCTTTGGCAGATAGGCATCCCAACCTTTTTGCTCCTCACCCATATGAGCTGACAACGAACTGAGAATTGTGCGGTTAAGGCGTTCCACCTGCCCGTTCGCCCGCGGAGAGGCGACAGCATTTAATACGTGCTTAATTCCGTGATCTGCGCAATAACTCTCAAACTCCTTGCCAGTGAACGCGGTACCTCGGTCACTGATAATTCGATCTGGGTGACCAAAAACTTGACTAAGTTTAGACAATGCTGTGATAGCTCCTTTAGCATTAGCACTAGCGACAGCTTCCAACCAGACGAATTTTGTGAACCCATCAATAATAGCTATGATATAAGTCTTCCCATTACTTTTGCAAAATGGGCCCAGGTGATCTACATGCAATGTGTGGAACGGTACGGATACTCTAGCAATCGGATGCAAAAGTCCAGGTTGTTTCCCAGTAGGCTTCTTCGTAAATTGGCATCCAATACAACTTGCAACATACTTCCCGACATACTTTCGCATTTTTGGAAACCAATATTTAGCTTGTATAGCTTCCAAACACTTTTCTGTTCCCAAATGACCGTTTTCGTCATGGTACAACTTCAGTATATGGAACCTTGCACTTTTAGGTAAAACAGGCTTAAAGCTGTTATCCACCAGACGACATAACTTGCCATCAACAACCTTATAGTCCTTTGAAAGTCCAGTATTCTTTTTCTTATTAGCCTCTTGTTCCAGTTTTATATTTTGAATCAATCCCCGAATGCCTTCATCTCCTTCCTGTAACGCATCAATCAAATCCTTCTCCACAATATGCTGTACCAATATAGGATTCCGACTGAGAGCATCAACGTGTGCCATGGATCTGCCTGGGCGGTGATCCACTTCAAAGTTGTACTCTTGAAGGTCGAGCCACCAACGAGCAATCCGCGGAGATAAATCCCTTTTCAGCCAGGCCATACGTAATGCAGAGCAATCCGTTACAACTCTGAACTTGATTCCGGACAGATACACCTTAAATCTTTGAATGGCAAATACCACTGCGAGAGCCTCTAGTTCAAAGCTGTGGTATTTCGCTTCGGTGGCGGTTGTCTGTCTGCTCGCATAAGCAACAACCTTGGTATCTCCACTAGGCTGCTTTTGTAGGAGAACTCCCCCAAGTCCAAGTTTTGATGCATCTGTGTGAACCTGTGTTTCTCTTTCTGGATCGTAAATGACCAGAACTGGATCTGATGTAAGTATTTGCTTAAGGGTTTGCATAGCCTGTTCTTGTTCCGATCCCCACTGCCATTCTGCAGTCTTTTTCGTGAGAGAGGTAAGTGGTCGCGCAATAGACGCAAAGCCTTGGATAAATTTGCGGAAATAACTTGCAAGACCGAGGTACTGGCGTAATTCATGAACATTCGAAGGTACTTTAAAACTTGATACAGCTGTAATTTTATGAGTTGAGGGTCTGATTTCACCATTTGAGATAACATGACCTAGATACTCGACGCTCTCAGTGAGAAAAGAACATTTACTTTTCCTCAATTTAACGCCCGCTTTCTCAATCAGACTTAGCACCTTCTCCAGATTAGCAAGACATTCTCTAGTGTCAACCCCCCATGAAATTACATCATCAATGTAAACCTCAGCGCAAGCATGAATTACTGGTTCCAATATTTCGTTCATAGCTCGCTGGAATACTGCAGGAGCATTGCAAAGACCGAAACTCATCATTTTATATTGATAGTGGCCATCAGGTGTCACAAATCCAGTAAGCGGTCTTGAATCCTTGGCAATTCTGATCTGATGGTATCCATTTGCTAGGTCTAGGCAACAGAATACTGATTTACCCACCAATCGGTCCAACAAGTCTTGTATTACCGGTAAAGGATACCGTTCTTTCTCAGTAATTTTATTTAGCGCCCTATAATCCACGCATAATCTACGTCCGCCATCCTTTTTATTCACCAGTAGAACTGGGCTAGCAAAAGGGGATTTAGACTTCTCGATAATGCCAGAATCTAGCAGGTCATCAACAACATTTCTCACTATGTCCCTCTCATGGAAAGACATTCGGTAAGGCTTGAAGTTTATCACCTTATTCTCCGTCAACTTGATGCTCATTTCTACACTACAGTTCCCTAGTTCCATTCCATTTCCAGAAAAACAATGCTCATATTTAGCTAAAAGATCATTCAATTCAGCTTTCTCATCTTTATTCAAATGTGCACCCACCTTTACATTATCTACCATCCCTAAATCTGGTTTTATTAATTCCGCTCTTGCTACACAATCTGCTTCCTTAAGTTTTAAGATCGAATTTGTTCTATTCACCAGCTTAATGACAGCATACCCATCAGATGACTCAATATTGTCAACAAGAACATCCTTTTCATTCAATGGTTTTCTCTGCTCACTCTTCTTGATGTTCATAAAACCATCAACAACAGGATCCAGTCGTACCAAAACCTTGTTCACGCCAGGAATTAGGTGTGTGTCAGTTTGGGGATATAAGCGAACCTTATCAAAACTATCACATAACTCAGTCACTTGAAAAGCCATCTCATCCTCATAAATATTCAAATCAGTGGCAGTCTTCACAACCACTAAATTTGGAGACTCTGTGAATGTCTGTCCTATCAAAACATCCACATTCTGAACATGATCAGGAACAATGTAGAACAAATTTTCCTGCTTTGCACCATCAACCACAAGAGTAGCAGTAACTGTACCTACAGGTGTAATGAATGCATCTCCGTATCCTTTTATTACAACATCATTATTAGGTTTTAAATCCAGGTCTTGTTTCTCATAAAAACTTTGTGTCATTGCATTGCAGGAGCTGCCAAAATCCAGAAAAGCATTTGCCAAAACCCCATTCACAAGTACCTCTTTAAAGTACTTTTTGTCAGAAGAGTCACAGCACACAGTTTGAATCTTTCGCACTAATCTATTCTGAGGACCAGTCTTTGACTTTTTTCGGCACTCTTCTAAAGAGTGTCCATCAATATTACAAAATGAGCAATGTTTACTAAGATTGTGCTTTTTATAACAGGTTGATTCCACATGGCCTAATTTGTTACAAAAGGAACATTTCTTATTTTCATTATTTTTCGGTGTCTGTCTGTGTTCCTTGCTCTTACGACATCTATTTGCCTTATGACCTAATTTGCCACATGTATAACATTTTATATTTTTGTTAGAGCTGACACTTTTTAATGACATCACAGCTTGGTCCTGTTCTACACTAGCATCCAAGTTGTTAATACTGGCCAGGTATTGAAGAAGAGAAGCGGTGTCGCGGCACCCGGCTGACTTCGCACCAACTTCTAACAGTTTGTTGCCAAGTGTACCAATGATAGCTTCTGTGATCACTTCATCGCTCAAGTGACATGACATGCCTATGCCCAATTTACTATAATAAAATTCGATAGGTTCTTCGCTAGGCAACCTGACTCGATTCACTAACTCCCTAATCTGTGATAATTTATTTTTAGTAAATGGAAAAGCTTTAATTAATTTTTCCTTCCACTCAGTCCAACTAATCTCATAAGATGCTTGTTGTTCATACCACCCTTTAGCATAACCACTCAACTTTGCAGTACAATTACAAATCAAAGTACGCTCATCCCATCCATGCATTTTAGCCGTACTTTCTAGATTGCGAATCCAATGTTCTACAGAAACTGATGTAGTTTGTGGATTGAACTCAGGTATAAAGTCATTACGCCCTACATAACGCACAACTGGCTTTGACGTTACTTCACTAGAATTATTCTTTAGCACGCATGCTATTGAAGAAACAGAAACTGGTGGTGACGGTGTTGATGCACTATGATAATTACTTGTCTTACGTAACTCTTTAATCAAACCCTCCAGAGCATCAATACGCCTATCTTTATCCTTCAGCTCTCTTTTGTACTTCTTCTTTCCTCTATCAGATGTGGAAGATGAACTTGAAGTGCTGTGTGACCGTTTCTTATGTTTTGACCGACCCATTGTAGCACAAGCAAAAGTACTAAAATTCACACACACACAATTGTTCTATAAACAGCACATATAGTTCAATAAAATACAATTACAAGAAAGCCTAGCAATTACTCTAAGTAACCAAAATAATTAAAATTAAGTTTTGTCAATGTAAATTGTTCAAAATATTATATGAGTCCGGAAAACTTTATAGCTCTGAATTAACTTTATGTTGCATACACAATGTCTTTAGTATTGCATAGACTTATTTCACTGCAATTTAATGTCAATTAAATCCAGACAAATAAATCAAAATGATACAGCTCACCAACAAGCAGGAACAGTAATTGCAAACTTCAGTATGTGTTATTTCATGCACATGCATCCTTCCACCTCAGGGTCAACATCTATTTGACCTTGTACAGTTATTCCAAGGCCTAAAATCATTTACCAACAAAACCAGTCACTGCACAAACTTAACAGAACTTGCTGCTAGTAAAAGTTTTTTTTTTTTTACACTTTTGTTTGGCAATAAATGTGACAGAAAACTATAAGTGCACACGCGTTAGAACAATTAACACACTATTTTCACTGAAAAGCATCCATTTGTGCAAAATACAAGCAAAATAATTAACTTATAAACAACACAACAGTAGGTAGCGTCTCATGCACATGCACACTGAAATTACTGTCAAATCGTTCAAAATATAGTTCATGGGTTTATATTTATCCCACTTCTGAACTTTATTAAACACAAACAGTTTTAAAACACATTTATTTAATCACAATTGAGCAAAACAATATTATAACGAAAAACCGCGCGAAAAGGTACATCCAGTGTCTAGTCACAGATCGTAGTGACGGGCACGCGTCATCGATTGAGTAGTGCTGTGTAGAATCGATTTTATCTCGCTAACAGTAGCATGTTTCCAAAGGGAATATGAAACAAATTGCTACCGAATTTCGTCAATTTTTCACAATCATGTTGTATTGGAACGAACGTGTATTGAGATAGCAATGAATTGGATATGGGAGTTGATTGACGCAGTTGTACTGAGGAGTTTTCAATTACTTCGTTCTATTGTATATGAAACGTATGTACCTACATGTTTAAGAAATCAAAGTTTTTTTTTAAATCCAGTGTTGTTTTTCGCAATATTACAGATTGATATGAACAGAGTTAAATTAATTAAGTTAACAAATCATCTCAGAGTGTTTTTATTAAACACATAATTTTAAGGAACTACATTACCAGCGGCCGTAATGCTCTAGTAAACTGTGATATTATTTTTAAAAATACGTTGGCACACACTAGGAATTTCTTCTGTATCGTGGCTGTATTTACAAACAATACAAAGCTTACAAATCTTCTAGTCTCTGTCTAGTCTTTTTCTACTACGTTGGGGTTCAGTTCCAGATCATTAATTCAAGTCTGATCGATGACCTGGTTAAGGTTACGGGAATCCGCTGGATGCGAGACGCACGGGATCAGTCAATGAGGCGATGCCTGGGAGAGGCCTATGTCCAGCAGTGGACGTCATGATGATTCAAGTCTACTCGATATAGCTGTATTAACAGGTAACACCTTTCTGACCCCCACAGCACAACTCCTAGTACCCCATAATTCTAAAAGTGGGAAAAACATAGCATTGTGACATCATCAACTTAATGCCTAAATTAGATGAACCATTGTGGTTCATTGTGTTCATTGTGTTTTACTGGCACTGGTCCTATTTGGCGCAGTCGTGGGACACACAATGTTATATTTATATATAGTTAAAAGTTTTCTTTTTGTTTTTCTTTATTAAATTGTGTTCACTAATGGCTTGTGACAAATAAATGTGTTTTCTTTATTTCTTTCTTATTTTTAGATAAGTACTTCTTTACTAGTCGTCTTATCACGTTTACACAGCCTATATATCATGTGCCTTTGTTATGCTCACTAAACATTTTATTGTGTCTAAGACAGATTTATCAATAAAAAAACGAAAATCTACACAAAATATCAGCAGTCTTAAAAATATATTGAACAATAAAGCCAAACTGTATACAATGGCGAGTATTTATATTATCTTTTTGTGAAATAAACGAAAGTTACAGATATAGCAACCTTTGTTACAATTCGCTATGTCATGGCTTTATCGAATGAGTTCATATTTGTACGCCTAATAAGTTACTTAGGTGTGAATATTACAATATGGTTCCATTATTCATAACTTCACTCGCTTGAAACTTTTGTTTTATACTCTTTAGGCTACACTTGACCACTATCTCACCTGATGGTAAGCAATGAAGTGGTCGACGGTGAAGCACGCTTGCCTAGAAAAAACCTATTCACTTTTGACTTAAATACCCCTATATTGTACCTGTCGGGAAACACATACTGCTGCAGGGAATTCCACTCCTTAGCTGTATGCATAATAAAAGTGTTCCCAAAACGTTTTGTGCGTATGGATGGGATTTCCACCACGTACCGATGGCGCATCGCCGTCTGTCTTTTAGTCCGATGAAGAAACGGGCTGGGTGGAATGGGATCATGCAATTTCATCGCACAATCACCGAAACGTAACCAATAAACAAGTAAAATTTCAAAATTTTAAAAACCCGCGACACATTTTTATTTCATGCTACATAATTTATCTAGAACATAGTAGATACGCTTCGATCGGCAATCTATTGAACACGTTATTATGACACGATATCTTGCGAAAACACCCCGATTCAAACAGTAAAACACCCATAACTTTCGACAAAATCGGTTCATTCGTTTAGGAGCTATGATGCCACAGACAGACACACAGATACACAGCAACACACGTCAAACTTATTACACCCCTCTTTTTCCGTCGGGGTTAAAACCGACAAGCTGGCAACTCGGCGACGATGTTCAAGGCTCTGGAGCTTTGCTTGACCAGTATTTAATTTCCGATGAGCCTCTTGGCCCGCTCTTCGATCGGCTCTAGTGCATCAACCTGGTATTTGGCAGATCCGTCCCAGAGATGAGAACTGAACAGTTCTTCATGCATGATCGAACTCGCGATTGATACAAGTTCAGCAGCTGTTCCGGCGTGAAGTACCTTCTCACCTTTGTAAAGATTGAAATTCAGCAATTCAATATCAAAGTCACACTCAAAATCATATAAAATATATCATACTATAATCATGTATATTATTTCAATTAAACCATTTAAAAGATACTTTTGAATTGTCAAGCAAAATATAAAGCTAGTTGCACAAACACAAATTTGTAGTACCTACAACAAGGCTCAAGAAGATAGGTGGCTCGTTTAGATGTCAATGTGTACGCTTTTATAATAAGCTTCCAAGCCACGTACAAGATCTAAGTCTTAATAAATTCAAATCATTCATTAAACGTAAGTTGTGTCAGAAAGCGTTTTATACTATTAAAGATAACGTTGAGGACAAAAAGGCTTGGGATTGAGCTGCTCCAATTAATTTTGTTTTTTTTTATATTTTGCACCGTGAATTTTGTTTTTAATTTTGATATTTTTTTTGTTTTCCTGCAATGACAAGAATATTTACTTTTTAAAGCATTATATTATTTTATTTTTATTATTGTGAATGTGAAGACTATGTGGATTTTTGTTTTTTTATTATAACTTAGTTAGTTTTTACTCATGGTCTGGCAGTTTGAGTAGTTTATGCGGCCTACCCGAATGTCCTTTCTTTGGTATTGTTCGTCGAATCGTTGAGCTCCGTAAATTCTGAGTTGAGCTGCTCGGTTATTGACAAATGCGTGCACTGACTGGACCGGTCCACTCAATCTGGCTGGTTCTTTCCTCAAAAGACCATTTCAGACATCTGTCTACATGGTCTTCACATGATATAACCAAGATTTTGTCAGGACTTTAAAAGAGACTGTGACCTCTGAGTTTGTTTAGGCCTTTCTTCTCAGAGTAGTCAGATAGGAAACGCCGACCTCATCTAGTTTTAAAAAATATGATCGACGTGTAAAAGTGTTTGTACAAACCAACTTACAGAAATAAAATCATTTATCATTTATCACATTCACAAGCGTCAGTAGATCTCTATGTAGAAGATCGTGTAAGAAACTACACGGAAACTCTTTACCATCCTCTTTTTATTACGGCACGGGAACGTATTCACTGGATAAAAGTATCCATTTCTTTCTCCGTGTGCCACAATTCATACAAATCCAATCACCTTTTAGAGCATGATTGACTTACATTCAAGCACAGCTTATCATTCGCAAATATTAGTAGATTTTTACTTGGTTCATCATCATCATTCATAATTTCAGCCGAAAGAGATCCACTTCTGGACGTAGGCCTCCCCCAGAGGTCGCGACATTGATCGATCCTGTGCGTCTCGCATCCAGTGCATTTCCGTCGCCTTAATCAGGTCATCGGTCTACTAGTTTAGGCCTTCCAACACATCGCTTCCGTTTCGCGGTCGCCATTCCAGAACTCTTCGGCTCCATCGGCCATCCGTTCTGCGAGCAATGTGCCCTGCCCACTGCCACTTAAGCTTCGCAATTCTTCGGGCTACGTCGATAACTTTGTTTCTCCTTCAAATATCCTCATTTCTGATGCGATCACGCAAGGAAAATCCGAGCATAATCTTCTCCATTGCCTTTTGTTTGACTTTAAGCTTTCTGATAAGGCCCATTGTGAACGACCACGTCTTGGTCCCTTAGATAATTACTGGCAACACACACTGGCCATAGACTTTTGTCTAGTGACACTGCGGTAATACTTGTCTGATAGAGGTCCTAGAGGCATCGGTTTCATCACCTCTTAATCTGCCTGCCCTTGTTCCATGTTACTTGTGATCGGTACAACCGCCACGCTATCGCAATTTAGTTTATATATTCGTAGATTGTTAATTCATCGTAATTAAGTTTAATTCATCGCTAGTTAAATACAATTGCAGGTAGAAAGTTCTTCGAAAAAACAGAATCTTGAACAAAATAATACTGACTTAAATTATTGGAATAACAGTCTGAAATAATGTCACGAAATCTCTAGTAAAGAAACAATTCCTTTGTCTCAAATAAAATATAAAGATACCGCTCCACAGCATCCCACAGCTATGCTAAGCACGTGTCCTTAGAGTCGCTTTACATGAAAATGTAAGTGGACAATTCCACTTACATTTACATGCCACAACCAAGCTACACACGGATGTGTGACCAGCAAACAAATGAATCACGCAGGTAACGTAACATGTTCTAGAATAATATGTCCAATTTCTTGAATGGCAAAAGGGTAAAATTGAGCAATGGTGGCCCAGTGGTATCGGCCGCGGCTTACAAGTTGTAGGTCGTGGGTTCGAGCCCAGGCAGGCGCTTTACTTTGTGTAAATTATTTCTTCACCACTACTCTCAAAACGGTGAAGGAAAACATCGTGAAGAAACCGGCATGTCCTAGAACCAAAAATTCGAAGACATGTGACATCCACCAACCCGCACTGGGCCCGCGTGGTGGATTACGGCCCATTCCCTCTCACAGAGAGGAGGCCTGTGTCCCAGCAGTGGGAACATTAATAGGCTGATGATGTGATGTGACGTGAAAAGGGTAAAATAATCCAAATCAGAGTCCAAATCACAAAACATCAAATTCGCAGAATGTCCAATTACCAAAATATCCAATGTCCAGAATTTCCATTTACCAAAATATCCAACCCGTTCTTAAATATCAATACCAAGAATATCGCATTTGGATAATGTCCATTCCCATTCCCAAAATGTTTAATGCCCAGAATGTCGCTATCCAATAGCATTGGATGATCGACCTTATTTCTTTATGATGTAGAGCTTGAAACGTTTCAATATCTCGCTTTATAATATGCTGAGGCATATGAATACCTATTGTATTCCTTTGTATGTCTAAAGTTGGAGTGAAATGTGTAAATAATGGGTATTTTAGGTCATTGTGTGGCTCACGTAGTACATTACATATATGCTGACATTTATAACTTTTAAGCTTCATTAGAAGACAGGTCCCTTAAATGACATTTTTAATTTCTTGTGTCGTATAGTTGGAAGAGACGATACAATAGACTTTTCAGTAACAGGCATCTACCTCTATGATACGACGCATTTATCTCTAAGGGATTTTTAGAGGTAAAATTCCCGTTTCGCCAGTAGTATTTTACAAGCTTTTATTTGACTTTGCAATGTATGTATGTAAGTCTGTTCAGGTCAAATCTTGCAACTGAATTTTAGAGCAATTTTAATGATGAAATTTTGCAAACTCAAATATTTGCATAAACTAAACGTTTAGTTTGGATGACAATGTATGGTTAGCTAAGTGACGTCATTCTAAATCCAATATGGCAGACGGCCCAAGTTGGCGGAATATTTATTTTTTGTGCACTGCTATGATATGTGATTTAAATAAAGGGAATACGCAAAAAGGTAGTGTAAAAAAAGAAATTAATGAATAATTTCGTATAATAGCGGGCAAAACAATTGCCAGTTGCAGATCTAACACAAACTGGCAATTCTATTCTATTATAGAACTCACAATTTTGGTGGCCGGGCTTACAGCCTCTCATACTTTCTTCTTCGGGCAAGTCTTTCTATCTCAATTGAGTTGAGATTGACTCAGCCGTGTCATTCAGCGACTGCTTGTCTGACTTCCAAAACTTAGCAAGACAAGTGACAGATTCAATTTAATGTTCTATATCTTATTCAATTAAATATCCATGTGGTATTAAATTTATTGTTCTAATTAATATTTAATGTATTACTTAATTGTATCGTTAATCGTATATAATGTTTTGTGAAGGTACTTGCATGATTGTCTATGTTGTATGATTATTTCTCGAGGAGCATTGGCTCCTAAAAAACAGTCCCCTGGTATAGTTTAGGAGGCAGCAGTTCACCCTTGTTTTTATCTCTTTGTACAACATTTTTTATTTAGTTTTGGCAATAGTTTCTGTCATTGTCGTTAGCGACTATCAAAGGTCTACAAAAGACAGCCGAGGGCAACAGGTGATTAATTTATTGTAATTATACTTTATTGTACACCACTTAAATAACGTGCTTAACGTGCTATCCGAGGTATCGGTGTGTAATGTAATGAACGTTCACCCTTCCAGAAAACAACCTCAGCAAGCGTTGCTTAAGCTGCCTACACAATACTGTGTCGTGTTGTGAATCTTTTCAAGCTTACGTCATATCACAACGAGTTTTGTAGCTAATCAAATGCATAATAAGACTACGCCACGACACAACAGGTATTTTTCCGCCTTTAACTTTGAAAATCGAAGCGTACGTCTGTTTTATTTAGCCACAGGTTCCTCAAACTACAGATTCAGTAAAAAAAGACGCGAAAGACACAATCAAGAGAAAAGCTATTTTTTATTTAATATATTCTCGCGCTTGACCACTATCTCACCTGGTGGTAAGCGATGATGTGGTCGATGGTGAAGCACGCTTGCCTAGAAGTAACCTATTCACTCTATACTTAAAGACCCCTATATTGTAGCTATCAGGAAAGACAGACTCCGCCAGGCAATTCCACTCCTTAGCTGTACGCATTATGAAAGTATTCTCAAAACGTTTAGTGCGTATGAGTGGGATGTCCACCATGTACCGATGGCGCATCGCCGTACGTCTGGTAGTCCGATGATGAAACGGGCTGGGCGGAATTAGATAATGCAAACTAAAAGAACTTGGTTTTGTTTTCAGTGTGGTTTTCACTGTCTGTTCTTATTCTCGCTCTCAAATTACGACAGCCCCTTGAAGGGGCTGGCCTATTGTAAGCCACATTCAAATGCCAGGGCACATTAATATAGCATCAATTTTACTTGAATACTCTTATTCAAATGCGAATGTCACGTCATGTCTCGTCAAAGCGTTATGTGTATTTAGGGTTGTCTGAATATAAAATGGGGTAGTATTAAATTTTATATGTAAAGTATAATGTCTACGGTTATATTAAATTGACAGTTCGCGAGTTTTTTTTTTATTCTTTGCTGTATGGAAAAAATATGGCGCACACACTTGTAACAAAACATCTCATTGCCAAGTCATCTCTCCAAGTCTGCATTACCACAGATTATATAATACTAGCATATATTTGCCTCATCCCATACTAAAAAACCGCGCTGATACCAGGAAGGTAGTTTATCTACAACATTTACAAGGTTTGAAATGTTCAGCCTGTATAAATAAACTAGCTGACCCAGCAAACTTTGTTTTGCCATAAAAAGACCAAACATTTATCTACCCTACCTTACACTACCTACCCTACCCTACCCTATGTAGCGTTACGTATAGCTCAGTGGAGCTATACGTAAGCCACGTTATTAAAATTAAGATAAAAGGTTAAAATTAAATTAAATTATGAAAATAAAAAGGATATAGAGAGCAGAACTATGGTCAGCTTCGCACGACGTGGGCAGCTATCCAGGCAGCAGCTCGGGCAAGAAGTCGTGGAATGCCCGAGGTAGGTAGGTGATCAGGCAGCTACGACGGACATGCAGGCAATCGGGCAGGTAGGCAGGTCAGCAGACACCACGGGTAGGTGGTCAAGCCAGGAAATCAGTCAGGTAGGCAGTAGAGTAGATAGCAGGACGGATAATCAGGCAAACGGGTAAATACGTAGGCTCCGAGGTGTGTGGAGGCCGGCTATGGCTCAATACGTCAAACAGCGAGGCCTTTGATGTCACGAGATGGCCGTTGAGGGTAAGTCTCAGGAAATAATGCTCTCGGGAACCACACAAAATATATATATATTAACTGATGCACTTCAAATAATAATAGTTTTTTACATAAGCGGATAATTCACCGTTTTTAAGAGTTCAAGAGTAGAAAAATACACTTCGTATTCTAGTACACAGTATATCCACCACTGTCCGCGTTCAGACCAGTTCCAAGACTAAAAAATATGAAGCCCGTTTTTCATTCGATCTCCATTTCTTCTAAATTTCAAATTCAAATCTCAAAAAGACCAGAGAAATAAAAAACGGCTTTACAAAGGCGGGTCAGTCTGCTCTGACCTTACAATAATGTACAACTAGCTTAATGAAAGGTCTAGGTATTATAGTCCATGGTACCTATGGTATGTCTATGGCTTTAAGAAAATAAAATAGACAGACATATCATGTCAGATGAAAATGTCAGAGTATAAAAAATTCCATAATTTTGCAAATAAGCAATACAAATTAAGTTAAAGAAATAAAGAAACAATCAGAAATAACTAAAAATATGCTTTACAGGTAATAATACAAAGAATATATATAAAAATGAGTTACACAAATTGATGCGATATCAAAAGATGTGAAGATGGATTGTGGAGTGTTATGAAACGTAAGTAGATCTTGAATAAATACCACATTTCCCCGATGACCCCAGAAAAATTTTCAACTAGAAGAAAATTTTGAGGTTTAAATATAATCCTTGCTCTATCACACAACATCTTTCATACATTCGTCAAACACTCTCATTCAATCACACGTTAGGGGATATAGTTCACATTCAATGACGTATACTCCACAAGGAAATATTTATTAAGATATAACGAAGGCTTATTTATTTTTAATAGGTGTCGTTACCCGCACCTGTTTGAAAACCCTTTAAGAAACTATTTATTTAAACAAGAGGAACTCAAAGAGGAGGAGGACTCAAGTCTATAAGAGGAGGAGGACTCAATTCTATAAGAGGAGGAGGACTCAAGTCTATAAGAGGAGGAGGACTCAAGTCTATAAGAGGAGGAGGACTCAAGTCTATAAGAGGAGGAGGACTCAAGTCTATAAGAGGAGGAGGACTCAAGTCTATAAGAGGGAACTCTTAAGTCTATAAGAGGGAACTAGGTTGAGAGGGAACTAGGTTGAGAGGGAACTAGGTTGAGAGGGAACTAGGTTTGAGAGGGAACTAGGTTTGAGAGGGAACTAGGTTGAGAGGGAACTAGGTTTGAGAGGGAACTAGGTTTGAGAGGGAACTAGGTTGAGAGGGAACTAGGTTTGAGAGGGAAGTATACAAGAGGGAAGGATACAAGAGGGAAAAAAAAAATAAAAAAAAATAAAGAAGACTCCACGCATTTGGCTTATTTTTAAAGAGTTACGGGACCGCTCTTTGCATATAAGGCTTTCCGAGTTATGCAAACCGCTCTAAAATAACACCTCATTCTTTAAGAATAAGATTCAAGGGAATTAAGAGGTTTTAAGAAGACTCCACGCATTTGGCTTATTTTTAAAGAGTTACGGGACCGCTCTTTGCACATAAGGCTTTCTGAGTTGTGCAGACCGCTCTAGAGGAATACCGCTCTAAAAATAAAACAAAGAGAAAACATAAGGAGGGAAAAAGAAGTTGCCTAATAGGTTTAAGTTCTATCAAAAGTGTAAAGAGAGAAAATGATGATGAAATGGGGCCTGTAAGAGAAACCAAAAGTTAGCCTTTGTATATACTTGTGTAAGTATGTTTTTTAGAATTTAGAGAAGGATGATGAAAGGTCGAGCCCACGTTAAAAAAGATAGAGTGAAAAGTAGGTATAGTGTGGGTGATGGGGTGGATTCAGATAATTGGGCGCACAAACAACGTTGCGCCCAATTATTTAAAAGTTGGGCGCCAAACTGTAGCGTTACGTATAGCTCAGTGGAGCTATACGTAAGCCACGTTATTAAAATTAAGATAAAAGGTTAAAATTAAATTAAATTATGAAAATAAAAAGGATATAGAGAGCAGAACTATGGTCAGCTTCGCACGACGTGGGCAGCTATCCAGGCAGCAGCTCGGGCAAGAAGTCGTGGAATGCCCGAGGTAGGTAGGTGATCAGGCAGCTACGACGGACATGCAGGCAATCGGGCAGGTAGGCAGGTCAGCAGACACCACGGGTAGGTGGTCAAGCCAGGAAATCAGTCAGGTAGGCAGTAGAGTAGATAGCAGGACGGATAATCAGGCAAACGGGTAAATACGTAGGCTCCGAGGTGTGTGGAGGCCGGCTATGGCTCAATACGTCAAACAGCGAGGCCTTTGATGTCACGAGATGGCCGTTGAGGGTAAGTCTCAGGAAATAATGCTCTCGGGAACCACACAAAATATATATATATTAACTGATGCACTTCAAATAATAATAGTTTTTTACATAAGCGGATAATTCACCGTTTTTAAGAGTTCAAGAGTAGAAAAATACACTTCGTATTCTAGTACACAGTATATCCACCACTGTCCGCGTTCAGACCAGTTCCAAGACTAAAAAATATGAAGCCCGTTTTTCATTCGATCTCCATTTCTTCTAAATTTCAAATTCAAATCTCAAAAAGACCAGAGAAATAAAAAACGGCTTTACAAAGGCGGGTCAGTCTGCTCTGACCTTACAATAATGTACAACTAGCTTAATGAAAGGTCTAGGTATTATAGTCCATGGTACCTATGGTATGTCTATGGCTTTAAGAAAATAAAATAGACAGACATATCATGTCAGATGAAAATGTCAGAGTATAAAAAATTCCATAATTTTGCAAATAAGCAATACAAATTAAGTTAAAGAAATAAAGAAACAATCAGAAATAACTAAAAATATGCTTTACAGGTAATAATACAAAGAATATATATAAAAATGAGTTACACAAATTGATGCGATATCAAAAGATGTGAAGATGGATTGTGGAGTGTTATGAAACGTAAGTAGATCTTGAATAAATACCACACCTACCCGACCCTACACTACCCTACACTACCCTACCCTACCTTACCCTACACTACCCTACACTACCCGACCCTACACTACCCTACCCTACACTACCCTACCCTACCCTACACTACCCTACCCTACCTACCCTACCCTACCTACCCTACCCTATCTACCTACCAACTTGTTGAACTATTTATTTGAATAAGAAATAATATACTACTATACGAATGCAACCAACTTTTGTTTCTACCGGCAGCGTTGATCTAATTAAAATTTAGAACATAAAAGTTGCTATTGTGAGTCAACCTTAAAAGATAGACATATGGTGTCACGGACTTTTTTTAGAACTTTTAAAGAGAAACAATTCCATCATACGTGATATTTGCGTAACTTAAACCATTTACGCAGCGCACGCAATGGAAGCTCTCAAAAAGGAATATTTTTTCCCGTTTTTGTAACATTTTTCATTTATGCTCCGCTCCTATTGGTCGTAGCGTGATGTTATATAGCCTATAACCTTCCTCGATAAATGGACTATCCAACACAAAAAGAATTTTTCAATTCCAACCAGTAGTTCCTGAGATTAGCGCGTTCAAACAAACAAACAAACAAACAAACAAACAAACTCTTCAGCTTTATAATATAATATATATATATAATATATAATATATAATATATATAAAATATATAAATATATAATATATAAATATAAAAATAAAAAATAAAAAATAATATATATATATATATATAAGTATAGATAAATAAAAAAGCCTCACGTATTTAGCGTTTTCATCTGATTAAACCGATTATTTTTGTACTTCGTTCGCGTTCGGTTCCGTTCCATGGCGATAGATAGATGGTGTTAGCAGCAACTTGTAAGTTTTACTTACAAGTTTTACTTACGGGTTACGGCTTAGTTCAGTTTTACTTACGGGTTTACTCAGTGCACGAATATTTTTTTCTTTAATACAATGAAGATTTGTTTTATAAAATTGTTTTACACGTTTTTAAAGTTTTGTTGCACCAAAATGTGTTACAATACAAATTTAAACAATCGAGTGGAATGCCTCAGACATTTCAAACTACACCATCTATTGGCATCAATTTTAAATGATCCGTTCAAATAATCTTTGAAATCCTAATATTCCATAATTTTCTGCATAGGACAGTTGATTAAACAAGAACATACAATTTTTATGTTTAATTCCAGAAAATGTTAATTTTACACACAATTCAATAACAACTCGGTGCATGTCACGTCATCCATCTAGTGAGTTTTATTGGAACCAAATTTTCTTTCATAGCGCGGGACCCCGTGGCTATGCAAAAAATATACGAATGGGTGCAGCTTGTTATTGCAGTCGAGGTGGGAGTGACGGCGGTATGAATGCCAAAGTGCTCGGTCTCACTCATATTAAACAACTTTTTCCAACACAAGTGTGTTTTGTTCAGATGTTGGCATTGATTACCAACAACATTGCCACTTGACAAGTTAAGCTAAGAGCTTGCGAGTGTCACTGGCTACATTAAAATTGGAAAATATAAAAATGGCGGCATTTGGGTGCCATATTATAGGCCACATCTGCTTTTGGTTTTGGTTAGTCAACTCGTGAATATGTATCCTTCGAGTGCACAGCAAGATTTTCTTCTTGTTTATGTCTTTTTAGTTCGCTTCTCAAGCAGTCGGTTTTTTTTTAATATTTTTTAATAACTTTCTTCTCTGTATATTTTTTTCGTTTTAATTCCAAATTCTATCTCAAATCAAATTCTTAACACAAATCACAGGATTTGTCAGCAAATGAAATTAAATTGACCGTTTTCCTATTAAAAAAACCGGCCAAGTGCGAGTCGGACTCGCGCACGAAGGATTCCGTACTTGGTAAATTGCGGTTTACGATTTATGATGTATTAAAAAAAAACTACTTACTAGATCTCATTCAAACCAATTTTCGGTGGTAGTTTACATGGTAATGTACATCATATATTTTTTTTTGTTTTGTCATTCTCTTATTTTAGAAGTTACAGGGGGGGGGGGGGGGGACACATTTTACCACTTTTGAAGAGTCTCTCGCGCAAACTATTCAGTTTAGAAAAATATGATATTAGAAACCTCAATATCATTTTTGAAGACCTATCCATAGATACCCCACACGTATGGGTTTGATGAAAAAAAACATTTTTAGTTTCAGTTTCAAGTATGGAGACCCCCAAATTGTTTTGTTTTTTTTTCTATTTTTGAGTGAAAATCTTAATGCGGTTCACAGAATACATCGACTTACCAAGTTTCAACAGAATAGTTCTTATAGTTTCGGAAAAAAGTGGCTGTGACATACAGACGGACAGACAGACAGACAGACATGACGAATCTATAAGGGTTCCGTTTTTTGCTACGGAACCCTAAAAAACCGGAAATATTGCAACGTAACTTTATAAAAGACAGTCCTGATCAGCAAAATTATTTCAATTAACAAAAAAGGGTACCGTATCATCTGACAGGGGCCATGAAAGATCCCTAATTAGGGATATTTTATAATGTGCTCCCTAACTTTAGGGTGAATTAAAGGCTGTTATCAAATCATTTCGGATTAAAGTTGAAAAGGTAAAACGGAAAGGTTGGTTAATTAGTAAGGGCTTTATTCAGTTATCTTGTTAATTTGGTTTACAGATTTATTATATTGTGTGATATTCAATATACAGGGATACAGGTTAAGTCGACTTAGATTCTTTAAGAGGTTGTAGTTGCCATCAATACTGACTGATTTGATTACGAAACATCGTACCCCAAAACTTAACCGTTTTCAAAATATTGGGCATTGAAGTTTTTTTTTAAATATTGCCGATTTTTTGTCTATTTGCCAAACTGCCTAAACAAACAGAGAGAGAAACAAGAGAGGCATGGGAAACAAGGTGGAAATTCCTTAAGATGTACTGATCAAGGAATGCTCAGTAACGTCTGGGGCGTCTGGGATGTCTGGGATCTTGCTATATCAATAGATTCACTGATAAGTTTACTCAAGTTAACATTTGTAAAGCTGAAGAATCATATGCAAAACTCGAGAGTTGTGACTGGTTGGCAGTTGATTGATAGGTGAGGTCATTTTTGAGTTTGAGTCGAGTATAAGCATTTGGAATTCGGGCCTTAATGTTCATGACTCAAATCTAATCTACCAGGTAAAATATTTGCATAAACCGTTCTTTGATTGAAACCTATTTTTTGGTTGCTCATTTAAAATTAACCTGGTGTAGAAGGTACCTCGTGTGTATTTAGAGTATGATAGGACAGTCATACTCGTTGCTATTATAAAAGTCCATAATTAAATAAAGAAAGAAACCCTAAATGGGTCGAACGGCTTTGTAAATTTATTGTTAATCTTTAACATTATTTTTAAAACAAAACTTCTCTGAATTTTATTTTATTCTAACCAGCAAAATAAAATAGCAAAAAATCCAACAAAAACGGCTAAAGTTTCTTTTCATGTTTCGATTTCTTTCAGATTTAACAAAGATAAATTGATTACAAAGACTTGACCCATTGAAAGCCCTGGTTCTTTCATAGACCGCAATAATACATTCTAGAATGATAAGGGTACCATCTAGAACGACTACAATACAAAGATCATTAATTTAAACATAAAGTGGGACTGGACAGCCCTAAGTGTTAATCCCTAGAGTGATGAGAACAATGCATGACCACTATTGTTATATTAATAACAATTATTAGTGCCAGTCACCCTCTCCCATTTTATAGCCGTGTAGTTCAACAGTGTTCAGGCAGAGGCCAGTAGCCCTCCGATAGTTTTAAGCAATCGATCCACTAAACCTACCAAACCCATAGCCAAATGCATTGTTTTTCCATATCTTGCAATAGTCCTGCACCAACCGGGGATTGTCCTTGGGTGCACTTGCGTAGTGCATTCAGGGATAATCGTCGGTTGGTGTCACATTTCCTGATACACGCCTAACAAGGCCTCTGCGAGTTGACTTCGGCCCCTCGCACGCCTTTCAAAGGACTGGGACGGGTCCCGAGATTTTCAAAATTAATAGTAATACTTCGTTATGACGTGACATTAGTACAATGATTTTAATTGATGTATCGTGTGAAGATTTTTTGTGTTAAATAACATCACGGCTGCATTCGCCGAAGAATCTCGCAGAGGTGACCAACATAGTAGGTGCACCAGGAAAAGGAAAGGAAAAGAATTCAGGAAACCAGAGAATAGTAGAAATTTCACCACATCAGTAACTGAGAAGACAGGTATGGAGATCGTAGAACCTTTTAATATTAGCACCAATTATAAAATCGTTACATATCTACGTAAAAACTTAGATCAAATAAAAAGTCAAGATGGAACGTTGCAAACAACAAGGCGGGTAAAACGACGCCTTGCCGTATACATACACAATTACACGCACACTGATTGTCAGTCTAGCTTTTTACCCGACTGCCGAAGGAGGGTAATGTGTTTATCAGTCTATGTATGTATGCAAGTATGTATGTATGTATGTATGTAAGTATGTATGTATGTATGTATGTTTGTTCCTATATGGCGTTCCAGAGACCAAACGCATTGGCCGATTTTAATTATTCATACGTCAATCGATGCGTCTTAACCCTGCGAGTGTCATAGGCTACATTAAAATGGGATAATAGAAAAATGCCGGATTTTAGGTGCCATATTGTGGGGGCCCAAATTGTTTTTCTTCCAAACCCATCGTGTGGGGTATCAAAATAAAGTGTTTTAAGAGGTGATTTCAAAAATATATAACACTTACATGTTTAAATGTATCTAATTCGAAAAAAACTAACTAAAAAGTTATAAATAAAAAAACTTAATTCAAAAAATCAAAAAACCCGACTGCATATTCGCGGGCTGGCTGACCAAAATCTGGTGTATCCTCCACCTGCACAGCATGATTTTTTCCTTGTTTACGACTTTTAGTTCGCTTTTGAAGCAGTCGGGTTTTTTGATTTTTTGAATTAAGTTTTTTTTAATATAATTCTGAGAGCTCGACTCGGCGTCACCTTGATGTTGCAACGTTCCATCTTGACTTGTTATTAGATCTGAGTCCACAATTCACGAAAGAATTTTAGATCTGTAAACAGGTCATCTATTCAATAGCCATCAGAATACGTTATCGGTAAGCTTTACAAACCAATCGATCATCTAAGATGATTTCTGCAGAAGTTCTTCACTTTATCATAAATTTTCTATAATTCACAGTTTCATTCAGAATTGATATGACCATTAAAAGTACATCAATCAATTTATTGAAGTGGTTTTTTTTCGCATTAAATAAGGTTCTGTGTCTCATTCATTTATCTTTATCTTTCTACCATATTCAATAAAAAAAAAATACCTGCATACTAGCGACCCACCCTGGCTAAGCTCGGGAAAAATTATAAACACAAACCTTCCTCGTTCATCACTTTTCTATTAGTGGAAATTGTATCAAAATTAATGTGCGGTTAAAAAGATGTAAGTGACGAAACATATAGAGGCAAAAAGCGACTTTGTTTCGTACCGTTTAGAGACTAGAGAAGAATATGTAGATAGGTATGGTAACAAATCAGGCAGTTGCTAAAGGGGCTGACTACACAGAGTGCTACACTACTGCGAATTGTCATTTATTATTTTTAAGTTAAGAAAAATAAAAAATAAACCGGCCAAATGCGAGTCAGACTTCGCACGAAGGGTTCCGTACCAATCTCGCTAAACCAACCTAAATATTTATTTTATTCTGCTTTTAGTATTTTTTGTTATATCGGCTACAGAAATACAGGATCTGTGAAAATTTTAACTGTCTAGCTATCACGGTTCATGAGATACAGCCTGTTGACAGACAGATGGAAAATGGAGTCTTAATAATAGGGTCCCGTTTTTACCCTTAGGGTACGGAACTCTAAAAACGGTCAAGCACACTGATCTGATTTTGGTACTAGAGTTAAGAAAATCCTTAGTAGAAAATGATTTTTCATGCATACTTTGTCAGCTTATAGCACTGATACCCCACGGATTTGGAATATGTGACTTAGGTGGGCTTATTTCGATCGTTCTAAGCAATATATCGGCATACAGTTTATTGGTATTGATTTCTGGGTTAATTGTGATACCTCTCCTTTTATTTGGAAATTCTAGTAGGTAGAAGTTTTGCAAAACACAATCATTCAGGCTAAACCGCGGTGCGTTTTATGAAAAAAAGTTAATTTAAAAATCAAAAACCCGACTGCTTAAGAAGCGAACTAAAAAGCTGTAAAGAAGAAAGGATACATATTCGTGAACAGGCTGACTCCCTGATCCTCCAACACAGCATGATATTAGACAATTTTGCTACAGATATCTGACAATTTTATAGAACAAAATTTTACAGATTCTGAACAAAGGCCTCACGAAACTAAACTATGTACGCAGAATTATAATCTGGACTTTAATTTAACATGTTTATGCCAAAATTATGCGCAAGTCATATGTTCGTGAAATTCTCTCGTCCCGAAATGTTAGCTGTGTTTAAAAACAGTGAAATTTATCCTGACTTACTAACACAGGATATAACAGAAGGTCGACTCCATACATCGAGCGAAAATACACGCACATATAGAAACGCTTCACGTACAGCGTGTGCAAGCGCAGCGCGAGGTATTAGCCGGTGGTATGCGTCTAAGTGTGCGTGCTCCAGTTTATGTATGTGTTTGTGTCGTTGTATGGATTTGACCACATAGCACGGAGTCACCTCGATGGCTGCTGCTAGGGACAGTATTGTCAACACTATCTACTATATGATTGGATGTCACCGTTTAGTTATAGAGAAACTGACGGCACAGGACAATTTTGTCAATTCCTGTGATAACATAAATTTCCGCTAATTGTTCATTTTGCAGATCTTTGTTTCAAGAACTGGAGTTTCTATGGGCCTCAGTTGAGGGTCTCTTGATTAATAATAACAGTCGCAAGGGTTGTTCTTCATGATTAAACAACGCTTGCCATGGTTGGAAGACCATCTGTTACAGCCCGAAATCTTTTCAGTTTATCCCGGTTGCTATCTTTAAAAGTCATTAGGATGAAAGCCGGATAGAAGCCAAACTTTTTGGAATCTACTCTATATCTAATCACTCTACATCTCTCAGCACAAAAATCAAAACTTTATTCGTAAAACTGGGGGGTAACCACAAGCTCTTAGATTAAGGTTATTTTGAGATCGAGTAAGTGACAGATGTATACAAGTCAGATACATCTGTCCCTTACTCGATCTCAAAATAACCTTACTCTAAGAGCTTGTGGTCACCCCCCAGGTCGGTACTTTACATTTTTATCTGCAAATTTATGAAAAGTTAAAAACATTATCTTTAATATTTCCTGAGTACTGATTTTGGCGGATATCTATAGTTTGGGACATCTATCCCATATAGAGGATAGTTGCCTTATACATGTAAATTACGTTTAGGATAGATTCCCCGCCGAGAAACGGGACATCTGTCCCGCAAAAACTTTGATCGCATTCTGCCTTCCCATGCAATCGCACAGAGATATGAGACACGGCCAACTTAGTGCCAGTTGGAGAATTTTTCGATAGATTAATAAAACAGCATGTGATTCATCCATAAACTAGAGTTATTACAATCGGGGCAACTATACCCCTGCTGCAACTATACCTCTGGAGTAACTATACCCCTGCGACCACTATCCTGGTTTATCCCTACAGTTAGTCAGAATCACGTAAGTATGACAACGAATCTTACTATGGGGTGCTACCTAGTAACATGTTCTAGGCAGATGATGCGATCCTTGTCGGTGCCAGCAGTGGCCCAGTGATAACGACTCCAACTTAGGAGCTGTAACTGGTGGCTTCAAACCCAAGGCGGAGCTTTAGTTGTTATTTATTATGTGTAATTTATTTCAACATCACTGCTCTCAAAACAGTGAAGCAAAACATTGTGTGGAAACTGACGTGACCTAGAGCAAAAAATTCGAAGACCTTTGACATTCACCAACATGAACTTTTTCTGCGTGGGTTGTAGACCCTCTCTCAGAGAGGAGTTCTATGTCCCAGCAGTGGGAACGTTATATGTTGATTATGCTATGCTAAGCCACGTAAAATACTGGTGGTGGTGGTGCTGCTGGTGGTGAGTGGTATGCATAGTCGGGGATACGCTAGCTAGCGATAAGTTCTAGTCGCTGCTACCGGTCCGGTAATTAATCTGTGGAATCAGCCTTCTGTAGCAAGTTTTCTGGCTTAGCAGCTGCTTTCATTAATTACTCCCGAGTACTCATCATAAACATCTGTGGAGCTCAAGAGACATGAATTAAATTTTATACCTACTTTGCAATTTAATTCCGTACGTGAGAGAAATGTGTCGCCTTTTACGTGTGTCAACGACGTTCATGTTGACTTAGCGACTTTTGCCCCCGTACCGTAATGTTACAAAACAGTACGGATTCCGTTTCTTATTTAAATTAGCATGCTTAAATTCAGGGCTAAATGTGAACATGTTTCGAAAAAGCTACAATTCTAGAGGTACCCAAATGATACTTCAGTATTGTTAGAGCTAAATAAGCTATTATTTTGTAGCTCCTACTAAATAATACTCGTTATTTCGATTATGTATAAGATTTTTTCCTATTCGAATTACTATTCTCTTTATTAGCTATTGGTGTTCTGTAGTTTCTGCCTACCCCAATGGGAAAAATGCGTGAGTTTATGTATGTATGTATTATTAGCAAAACAACGCCACCTTTGCGCTCAGGATGCTCTGACAATTGTTGAAAATGTTTATAAATATGGTTCTAAATACGTATGGCACATTAAAAACTGTTCACCTATCTATCATCATAGACCCTGACAAAAGGTCCATATTGTAGTATGAGTCCCAAGACAAATACTCTTAACTGACGGAACTGTACTAAACACTCAGGGTGGTTACTCACTACATCCGATCCTTGTCCATGCAATTTCGGTTCCAAAGTAGCCGTAGTTACTTCTCTTAGGGAAGCTTACGCACTACATCCGAACTCTATTCGCCATCACTCTCTCTTAGTCGGTCCCTCATGTCTGAGGATCGTGGTCAGCATCGGGGTTACATCTTGAGCGGATGATCTGCCTCCACTGGTTTCATTCCAGCACTTCCCTTACGACCGTGTAGAATTTGTAGGACGATGAGTTTTTCACTTGATCGGTCCATCTCATTGGTCCACGCGTCCATTTGCCTTCGGTTTTCCCAATCCCAATAAGTCACTAATTATTATCCGTCATAATCTGTCATAATTCAGAACATTTCAAATTCGGAACTCACGGACACGGATCAGATGTTGTGAGTAACTGCCCTGAAGGATTCAGGTCGTTAGTCAGAAGGCAGGATATCTGACACCAGTCTTGCAAAGCTCTTGCCAGATATTAAGTTGTGGAATTCAGAAAGGCAGTCGCTCCATGTAAAATAGGTACTCAGTTGGATCCGGTTAAACTGGAAGCTGAAACTGTTCAGATAATGAGATTTTAGGTCTTCTTCGTTCTGAAAATACCTCATTACCTACATATGATGATACATTATCGCGAGCTGGCTGACCAAAACCAGATGACTGTATCCTTCGACTGCGTTTACGTCTTTTTAGTTCCTTTCTATAGCAGTCGGGCTTTTTGATTTTTTGAATTACCTAACTTTTTTTATTTATATCTTTGTTCTGAAAATAACTCACCAATCCAATTTACTCTGCAATACATCAACATAAAACTGCCCAGTACATAACAGGATACCATAAAATATTTACTGTCCACCTATCATCCAGTGACCCTGACAAGGGCCATATTGAAGTATGAGCCTCAAGACATTACTCCAGGATTTGAACACGTCATAAAAATTGATAAGGGCAGCGACCGAGTGTTGTGCGGTGCAAGTTATAAGCGAATATTTATTTATTTAATGAAATATTTCTGTAGCTTTACTTGTGTTAAATCGTTTTAGGTGTCTTCCTTTTCTACTAAGGAATTTTCAGACAGACAGATATTTTTATTGCAAAATTCAAAACTTTCACACTATATAAAGGCGAAAGCTCGTGAGTGTGTATGTGTGGTTGTTTGTTTGAGCGTCATGTTTGCATTAGCGAAAAATTTCTCTAAATAAAGATGAAAAAAGAAAAGTGTGTTTGTATGTTTGTTTTTCTTTAGCGCAAAACCTACTGAACTGATCTGGATGAAATTTGGCACAGAGATAGATTATAGTCTGACATAACACATAGGATACTCTCTATCCCAGGAATATGTTCCCTTGGGAAAATTTTCGACAATCACGCGGGCGAAGCAGCTGGCAGAAGATAGTTATATATTTCTTTACAAATAAGCAGCGCCTTTGTGCTCTTCTGTCTTTATGTGTACTTTTCTCTTTTGAGTGTTTTGTGTGTACATCAATAAATTAAGTGAGGTTGTATGGGTAGTATGAATTTTGCTCTACGTTTAGTGAGATAAGTTAAGTTTGCATCCTTCTTTTGAATCATAAGATCTGTTTTTTACAGCTCCAACCGTGACAAAAGGCATCATCAAAAGAACACATTGCATTGTTTAAAACTGGCTTTAAATTTTTAGTAGACTTCTCTGGAAACCTCTCATAAGCTCATAACAGTAGTGTTGTGAATAGATTCCGAATTCAAACTTATCATTAACTCTACCTAATATTGACATTGTTTTTATTAAAAGACTAATAAGCTTGCCAAGTTTTAACTTAATTGGATTCCAGTAAGTAATTGCTTTTTTTTTAATCAATTGTTTTGTATTTCCACAGAAAACCCTTTCATTTGATATCCATATCATGGCAGTACACAAACAATAATTAGTACACCATCTTGGGCAGTCCGCCATATTGGATTTAGAATGACGTCACTTAGCTAACCATGTCATCCAAACTAAACGTGTATGGAAAATTTCATCTTAATCGGTGGAGGATAACTGCTAATACAATTGCAAGATTTGACCCGAACACACTTACCTACATACATACATTGCAAGTTAAATAAAAGCTTGTAAAAAGAAACACATTACTAATTTATAACCGGACACATAATCCGTACAAAACAAATTAATAAAAAGCTTTTAATAAGACATTCTACGTAGTAACCGTGACCTTAACCTTTATGTTTCACAGATAAATCCTACCTTAAAATACCTCTTCCATATTGAATTCGACCTTCCATAATTCCTAATATAATATGCAAATATTGGCACAAAATATTGCTTCAACCGCCGCTATTCTTGTATCACTTAAGCCTTACAGTATTGGGACCTTCAGGTATAACGAAGGCTATTGGAAAACCTTTTTTTCGTATCCTATAATAGTTAAATTGGAATTTATTATGGATTTAGTGGTATACAGGGTGACTGGTTAAACTTGGGACTTATTGAAAGGGAGCTCTTACATATTATTTTCAAAAAGGTAAGCTGCAGAGGTGTAGGATTTATAACAAAGAAATCAAAATTGACTTATTCAATTAGGCCATTAAGCGGCACTTTTAAACGTCAAAAATTAAAATTTAAAGTAATAATAATTGATTCTACCGTCCATTGGGAAAAGCTTGTTATGGAGAAGAACAGACAAGAAACTCCACACTTACTCTTTTAAAAAGAAGAGTTCTACAAGTATTTGGTTACATCATTCTTGTTGGAAAAATACATATTACTAGCGGACGCCTCGCGGTTTCACCCGCGTAGTTCCCGTTCCCGAGGGAATACAGGGATAAAAAGTAACCTATATCACCCGGGGATAGTGTAGCTTCCCAACGGCCAAAGATTTTTTGAAATCGGTCCAGTAGCTTTTATGTTTATTCGTTACATACAAAATACAAATATTTCCTCTTTATAATATTATATTATATAGTATTGAAGTATAGATAAGCTTTACTAAGATTTAAGCATGTCCTTTGTTTACCCCATCATACTATACGTTGTCCAACGATTAAGCTTATCGGCTTTCCTTCCAAATTTCAATACAACAGACTAATCTTTTTCGATAGGATTAAGGCGGTACCCCGAGCAAAACGCCGCGCAAGCCGTTTTTTTGTGCTGTTTTTAGGAGCTATCTAATCGTTATTTAAAAAGAAATATCAATTAATAAAAATACATTAAATTTCTACATAAGATTGATTCCAAAAGGGTAGATTTAGTTTTTTTTTAAATGTTGTAAATATTTCACTAATCTCCTTCCAAAAAAACATAAAAATGAGAAATAATTATTGATATTATGCATCTCCTCGTAAAGTGTTCATTAATTATTTTTTGTACTAACACTAATGGATAGACAATTTAATAACGAACATTTTGGTAGATTTTTTTTTTTCAAATGACCCAAATGTGATTTTATAAAGATTTTATTCTTAAATCTGGGCCTATTCACTACTGTAATTCATGCGCCACCAGTGCCGCTCGACCAATAGGAATGCTCATATCTCATGCCGATTTTTTGGTCAGGGTACCGTCTTAAAGGGAAATAGTTATTATTAATTATTGTATTCTCCTCTGTAGCGGAGAAAAGGTTTGACCTAGCAGGGTTACGGGATAAATGGCTGTTGATCGAATAGATCGACCTTTGGATATGTTAATACTCTTCAATTGGTGGTCAATCGTTTCATTTATCAAGTGTATATTGATTTTGAATTGAGGCCTATGCAAAACAAAGCATGAGAATTGTTTTTTTTTGGGTGGGAAATCATCCAAAGACTCCTCCCGCTCTGGGTGAAGTGTGTGTTCGTCACTCGTGTTCCTTCAGTTGCTAAAGCCAGACTATGATAATTGATTCTACGTTGTCATTAACCCCTATCGTCATTATTTCAGCCAAAAGACGTCCACTGCTGGACAAAGGCCTCCTTCAAGTGTCGCCCCATCGATCGGTTCTGTGATTCTTGCATCCAGCGGTTCCAAAGGCCCTCTTGATTTTTATACATTCGTCATCATCACACTGCTGGTCGTAAGACTCCTACATGTGTCCACATTGACCATTTCTATGCCTTTGCCTCCAGTGGACTTTCGCTGCCTTTATTATGTCATTAGTCTGCATCGTATAAGGAAATAGTCATCATCTTCCTGCCCTTGTCCCATGTTACTTGGGGTCGGCGCAACACGTTTTTATCTTCCATGCCGTCCTGTCCTCCGTCACGCCATCACTTACTCCCTTTTCTTTCATGTCACTCCTCACACAGTCCATCCATCTTTTCTATGGCCGTCCACTCCCTCTCCATCTATCCACATACATACTCATAACTCTTTTAGTAACATGCGTTTCATCCCTCCTCATCACAGGACCATACCAGGACAAACGGTTTCCTTTCAACTTTTCTGTTACTGGCGCCACTTTCGAACTTCTTCTAATATACTCATTTCTCACTTTTTCCATTCTCGTCACTCTGTACATCCATCGCAACATTATCATCTCTACAGTAAATTCTTTGAAAATATTAGGTATAAGTGCACTTAATTCCGGCAGAAAAAGTAAAGAATGAGTGCACTTAGTAAGTTCTGAAGAATAATATTGCATCAAAACACACCCGTTAAGTACAAAATAATGCAACCACTTACTACTAATGTAGGTACTGGGAAGCTCTCTCAGACTGCATTAAGAATATTAAGATGTCATATTTTATACTCATTTAGTAGACAATGATTTTTTTAAAGTTGTGCCAAGTATTGAGGACATTGTTACACGTAGTGACTTACGTAATCTGACTTATACAACCCAGTCACCGGGTAACACGATATCCCTGGGTTAAAAAAAATAATTTAAAAAATCATACACCCAACTGCTTAAGAAGCGAACTAAAACGATGTAAACAAGACGAAAATCATACTATGCAGTCGGAGGATACATAATTATGGTTTTAGTTAGCCAGCTCGCTAATATATATTCTCTGACTGCATATCATGATTTTCTTCTTGTTTACATCTTTTTAGGGTTCCGTATTCAAAGGGTAAAAACGGGACCTTATTACTAAGACTCCACGATCCGTCTGTCTGTCTGTCACTAGGCTGTGTCTGATGAACCGTGATAGCTGGACAGTCGAAATTTTCACAGATAATGTATTTCTGTTGCCACTATAACAAAAAATACTAAAAACAGAATAAAATAAATATTTACAACCACCAACAACAAACGTGACTTTTTTCCCGTTTTTTGCGATAATGGTACGGATAATGCGTATTATTTGCTGACGATATTTCTATTATAGTGACATCTAATAAAAAACTAAATACCATTTTAGAACATGAACTTGAAATTAATAATACAATTGACAAATTATTGCATTGGCTTGACATTAACCATTTGATGATAAATTTAGATAAATCCATTTTCATCCAATTTAATCGATCAAATAATTCCAAAAATAACATTAAACTCAATATTAATAAAATCAATGAAGTAACGCGTACCAGATTTTTAGGTGTAATAATAGATAAAGACATAAACTGGAAAGAGCACATAGACAATGTTAGCACTAAAATTAATAAATTTGTTTATGCATTAAAAAAAGTAAAAAATATAACTAATATAAAAACTGCTGTAATGTCATACCACGCATACGTCGAATCGTTGTTACGTTATGGACTAATAATGTGGGGTAACAGCACTGACTTCCAAAGAGCATTCATCGCTCAAAAAAAGGGCATGAGAGCAATTTGTGGACTTAAGCCCGACGACTCATGTCGACCCATATTTAAAAAACTTGGTTTGTTACCGTTACCGTCGCTTTACATTTACGAAATATGTGTTTTTGTTATGAAAAATAAGCAACTATTTAAGACTGCAAATGATCTAAATCCTCGGAATCGACGAGATCCATATAAACTAGTGTTAAATGATTCGCCTAGACTGTCTAAATACAATAGTAACTGCTTGGCAATGTGTGTGAACATTTATAATAAAATACCAAGGCATTTCAAAGCTTTAAACACAAAATTATTTACAATAAAATTTCATAAGTGGTTAGTCGAGTGTAGTTTTTATAGTTTAAAAGAATTTATAGATAAAAAATGTTGATGTTTTTTTTTAAAAAAAAAACGGTTGTTGTTGCTTAACTTGTTTTTTAAAATTTTGCATGCTATGTTTTATCCTAGCTAAACATGCTTGTGCCTCAATTTGTATATAACACCCTTGTATACCATGTTTTACGCAAATAAATATTCTATTCTATTCTATTCTATTAGGCAGTATTAGGAGAGAGCAAGCTAGGTTTTTTTTTTATAAATTATAGGCTCGCGCTTGACCACTATCTCACCTGATGGTAAGCGATGATGTGGTCGACGGTGAAGCACGCTTGCCTAGAAAAAACCTATTCACTCTTGGCTTAAAGACCCCTAGATTGTAGCTATCGGAAAACACAGATTCCGGCAGGGAATTCCACTCCTTAGCTGTACGCATAATGAAAGTATTTCCAAAACGTTTATTGCGTATGGGTGGGATGTCTACCATGTACCGATGGCGCATCGCCGTACGTCTTGTAGTCCGATGATGAAAAGGGCTTGGTGGAATTAGATCATGCAATTCCATCGCACACTCCCCGAAATGCAGCTGATAAAAAACCGACAAGCTGGCAACTCGACGATGATGTTCAAGGCTCTGGAGCTTTGACTTAACCGGTGCCTCATCGCCGATGAGCTTCTTGGCCCGCTTTTCGATCGACTCTAGTGTATCAAGCTGGTATTTGGCAGATGCGTCACAGAGATGAGAACATTACTCCATGCATGATCTAACTTGCGCTTGATACAAGCTGAGCAGCTGTTCTGGCGAGAAGTACCTGCTCACCTTTGCAAGGATCTCCAGCTTTTTAGCAGCCAGGTGAGCCTTTGCCTTAATGTATGGTCCAAAATTGAGATTCGATGTCAACGTAACGCCAAGAATCTCAAGAAGGTCAGTTATTGGCACATTCACATCTCGGAGAGTTGAAGCCAGGTGAAATTGGCTTTTTTTAGCGGAAAAAAGACTCGCCTAAGTTTTAGCAGCATTAAACCTGACCAGATATAAAGATAAAAGTACAATCTTATAGCAGTAACTACTCACACTAGCTACTAGGCGCCGAGTTGACATAAAGAGGTCTTCATGCACCAAGAAGCGACATTTAACGTTAGTACTCTGCACTCAGACTAATAATATATTCGCTTTCATAGAAGACATTAGGAAGTATTAGCAGAGAGCTAGCTAGGTGTGGCAGTTGGAGCATGAAAGGATAGTTTTAGTGTGTGAATGTGTCAATTCTGTTAACTACATTATTGTATAGTTCTTCTAGGGTAGGTTTCCAGAGTTTATTATGTTAAATTACATTTTGATCTAGGTTTTCGACAGTTGGGATTTAGTACGCAGCAAAAATAACAATAGATCTATCAGCTCAGCTCTTTTCAAAACTCGAAACCCCGAAAACCACTAAAATGTTAGCAGATTTTGTTAGCGCTATCTTGGATTTTGAATTTGAGGTCAAATTCGTTATTAGCTACCCCGATAATTATGATACACATGACGTAATTTTTGCACTTTTTTGTCAGGGCTATAATTTTAGTATATTCGTTATTACGATTCAATTGAAACCCCTAAACTTTTAAGATATACAACATGATAATTCAAAAGGTAACCTAATTGTTTAATATTGTCCTGCTCCGTTGATTTGTTTCCATGCCGGCCACAGATTTTGTAACCTTAATTTGTTGATGTGTGGCAAAACTTACTTTGTATCTTTTGATGTTTCCAGGTTTTCAAAAATTTTGGAATTTCTAGATGTTCATCGAATTTTTATATACAAGCAACTTTTTTATACACTTCATCTTTTTTATTTCCAGCCCTCCCAAGCTTCTTAATTACGTCAGAGATTCGTCTCATCTCGACAGAAGTTTTCTTAACGAGCATTTAACTGGGACAGTTAATTAACAGAATCATTATAAGACGCTTAAAACTTTTCCTTGAAAAGGCTTAAGTGGCCTGTATGGTAGCTAGGCATTTTGCTTTTTGATATTGAAATTGAAGCTTTATTTGGTTGGGTTAAGGTTGTGATTTGAGTGAGTAGGTTGTGCATTAAGTGGCATGTATGGTTGCTAGGCTTTTTGCTTTTTGATATGGAATTTGGAGCTTAATAACGTTGGTATAAGGTTAAAAGGTCCTAGCAAGTATTTGTTATTTTGTTGAAGTACTTTTTTAAGGTCCGTATTAAGGATAATAAGCTCAACATGGCGCTTGAAAGTAAAAGTTATTTTTAGAAGCAAAATAATTGAAACAATTGTGTATATCCCATACCACTATTGCGTAACACACTTTCTATCACAATAGCTTAACCCTTCGTTTCTCAAAGAAAACTAGCCGTAAAATTTGTCAAGCGAGGAAATTTGCTATAATTGGATATTGTCGCTTTTTCAATTTCCAATCACAACAGCTTATGGTCACTTTTCAATTTGGCGTTCTGGAATAAATGAGGGTCTCTGCACGACTTAATTTACTATGCAAAACTACAGGTAATAAAAATGTTTGGATTATTGCTAATCAGTCACGCCGCAATAGCTGTACGGATTTCGACGAAATTAGGAACATGAGTAAACCATGACCAGCAGGCTTATTACGTATCTTTTGCAAGAGCAAAACGATAGCGATCAAACGCTTTATGTCATAAAAGTCGGAATTACCTGCAGTGTAGGTATGGTAAGTCCTATACAATCGTTTGCTAATCGCTCGCTGTTTGCCAAATGCGGGATCCTGCCGTTTTGCCGAAAAGATTTTGCCAAATTTTCATTACCCAAACAAATTTTAGCAACCTTTTTTTATACCAATGTAATATTTGGAATAATTTTAGTACGCACATTTTCATTTGGTCAAATGTTTACTTGGCAGATTGTTACCAAGGATAATGTCATTAAGGTTTTTGGTCTTTAATCAAATGATTTATTACAGCAAACAATATTTAGACAATAAACGTTTAGTCAAATGAATTGTTATGACAAAAAATATAAAGGCAAAAATAAGATTTTTTTGGGAATTGTATAATTAAAAATGCAATTTTATTTTAATATAGGTAATCATTTATTAACGCGAGTACAAAATAGCAAAAGCTAGTACAAAATATTTGTAACTTACAATTTTAAATTTTTTGCAATGGACATTAGCAGATTTATTTCGGAGTATTCAGACTTGTGTTGCAGAACTCGATTAATTCTGTCGTCTTTATCCATATATTTTTTTTTCTTTTTTTGTGGCGGTTCACCTGATAGTATAATCTCAATGTCAGCTAAATTTGAAGAAACTTCATTTATTAATTCTTTAATTAAGCGATACACTCCAGGGTGGTGTTTATCAATGAGAATGTTTATTCTACGATGCCACGCCTCAGCTGAGTTTGAAGTTCTAGGTATTTGTCTTTCGTTTACAACTGATGATAATGCTCTTATATATAAATATCATTGATATAAAATTGAATCCAACAACTTGCAAAGTATTTTCAATAATATTCTTACAATGCTTGCATATTTGTAAAATACTAGCTGAATTGTACCTTCATACTGTTACTAAAAGGGTTACTATAACTAGACTATAGACTCGCAGGTTTTCAATTCAGTTAGGCAGATACATTGAGGCTTTTAGACTAATATCTATACACGTGCCTGCATAGGCTCTTAAAATCCCGATACATACACTTCTATTGAGGTTGTGTTTGTGCGTACAGGCTTTCACAATTGATCTAGTCGGTCAATATCTACTAAACACTACTGTTAGAAATATAGACGTATTTTATTTCCACCAACAGGATCTGGTAGAGTTATAACAAAACTTTAGCTTGTCATTCTGTGGTTTTCAACTACACTAAAACTGGATAAAATACTCTAAACATCTGAGATACCAACTCTGAGAAACAAAGCAATATATTAATATATTTTGTAATTGCCCTTTCTCTTCCGGTAAAACCGTCGTTTAAAATTAGGTTATGCGTGGTCTACATTTCAGATTATTTTTTTCTTTTGTAGCGAAAACAATATAGCTAACCACATCCCAAATATGTTAGGGACGGCTTCCAATCTAAATTCATGTAGCCGAATAACAATATTTTACATGGACGGCCTACCTAATATCTATATGTCAGGTTTAGTCAATAGTACGGAGTTCAAAACAAATCACAAGCTCCTGGTGGCAAATCAAGAGCAACTACGCATTAGCGCGCTTTTTCTAATCACTTGCGTGGTGGGTACAGCATAATATGGCAGTTTTGTACTGACCGCCTTAGAGCTAAGACATCGTAGAATCTCGGTCGATCCGTAATATTTGTGAGCAAATATTGTAACTGTGTCTATTTGATTAAACGCAGTGTATCGAATAATTTGATATCATTTTCACGATTGTACCCACCGACCTGCCCATACACGATGTCTTAACCTAAGCGAATACATCCTGGCTCCCCGATGGTTTGTATCGATCGGCCACCCTTGATGCGATATTTAAATACAGTCAGACTTTGCCCGTAACCCCTGAAAAAGGAAAAAAAAAGTCAGTGAACACACAACCCTATTCCTTGGCAAATAGATTGACAAATGAATGCCGTCCAGGCGCGTTGGCATGAGTGGTCAAACGGCAGATAGAGTGCGCGCAAGATAAGTCTGCGCGCGGCCAAAATCGGAACTAATCGTTTGTCATTTATGTCAGGTGTCAAGAGAGTGTGTTGCATTCCGTGTTTATATTGGTATCCGAAGTAAATAATCGCCGTAATTATGCCAAAAGTAATTTAAAGTGCTAGCAGGGAAGAAGGCTTGAAGTGAACAAGACAATACGGGCCTACGGTACCGTTTTACAAAGATAGAGCCCGCGTTGCTTATTTGACAGGTAACTTTTAGGGATACCATTACACCAAAATTTCCCTAAATTTTCGTACTAAAGGTGCCTGCCAGTATTGGTTTTTGGGTGGTACATAAATATACCAGCGGGACAGGACCGGCATCATGTATTATAATGCATCATTGTTATTTTGTTTTAAGCGTTTCTGAACGCACCGTCACCCAAATAACTCAAGAGGGTTATGTGGCAGCAACTTCTTCAAAAATTATTGTAGAATAAATTGAAAAAATAAAATTTAAATGGACTTAGCCACTGCAGGTCCATTGTTAGACCAAATTTAATAGTAGGTACTACTAAGTATTTAATAAAAGATTTACAATAATTATATGAAGCTTTTTTCATCATATCCTATGCAGGTAGAAAAAGCTAGTAATTAATTATGCTTAACTTGAATTACTTTAAGTTTTGAGTAATGAAAAATGACTATTGATTAAATGAAGGAAAATACATCAGTTATGCTGGCAACATTAAGCACGCCACCCGTCGCGCGCAGACTTATCTTGCGCGCACTTCTTAAATACAGGGCAATATTCGCCAAAATATATTGCAGACGGTTTTCAATGGTGTGAAAACATGCATTAGTATTTATGTAAAGAATATTTCTGAAATAATTTGAGAGATACTTGCGCTTTGCTGTTTAGAGGCGCTGTCAAAATGATATTTTATAGTATTTGTCCTATAGTTAATAAGAATGAACATCTAGTTTTTTTATGGATAGTTTTTAAACGAGCGGAAATAAATCCAATTAAAGGTGTAAAAATACTGAATATAGATTACTGAAATACTAAGTGGGCGACAAACAGTGGCCGAATACAAATGTTTAAAACAGCGACTTGAAAATCAAAGTTTGTTGAAGAACCTTTTTCTGTCTGCAGGGTCTCAAGCTCAGGGGCTGCAGGGTCTCAAGTAACCTATCATGAAGGAGATGACGGGAGCTAAATTCGCTAAGTTCGCGTCATCCCCTTCGAACCTAACCTATCTGTGTCAGGGTGCCCTAAATTCCCGAGATCACTTCGCTTGCTCTTGGACTAATTCGTTAAAAACACGAATACACCCGAATTCCCGCGCTGCTCAGCGATGTCGTTATTCTGCTATTTTCGAAAAAATAATATGCTAAAATAGAAAAATAGAACCCTAAATACAATTAAAGTATGTATTAATATTATTACCGCAGCTCACGAAAACCTCCTAAAAGATATTACTCAAACCAGATAAATAGTTACTATTCAGTATATTTGTCGCTCGGTTAATAATTTCCCTTAATAAATAATTTTATCAATGACTTCACTCGCGTGAAAAACGGAACTTAAAACCAAAGGTTAAGGTGGATGCCCCTATGTTAACGCAGTACTGGCCGTGTGCCTGCTTGCAGTCAAAATATCAATATTGAACATCCTTTTGGACAGTTTGCAAAATATTCTTTGATTTGCTTCAGAAACTAATCTTAATCCGCAGGCTTATTACGTATCTTTATTACGTAATAAACCTGCGGATAGAGCAAAACGATAGCGATTTTTGCGCAAGAATTGCTCTTCAATACAAAAGTTTTAGAGTTGTTGACGGTTTTTTTTAAAATAAGTGCATTTGGCAAACAGCGAGCGATTAGCAAACGATTGTATAGGACTTACCATACCTACACTGCAGGTAATTCCGACTTTTATGACATAAAGCGTTTGATCGCTATCGTTTTGCTCTTGCAAAAGATACGTAATAAGCCTGCTGGTCATGGTTTACTCATGTTCCTAATTTCGTCGAAATCCGTACAGCTATTGCGGCGTGACTGATTAGCAATAATCCAAACATTTTTATTACCTGTAGTTTTGCATAGTAAATTAAGTCGTGCAGAGACCCTCATTTATTCCAGAACGCCAAATTGAAAAGTGACCATAAGCTGTTGTGATTGGAAATTGAAAAATCGACAATATCCAATTATAGCAAATTGCCTCGCTTGACAAATTTTACGGCTAGTTTTCTTTGAGAAACGAAGGGTTAAGCTATTGTGATAGAAAGTGTGTTACGCAATAGTGGTATGGGATATACACAATTGTTTCAATTATTTTGCTTCTAAAAATAACTTTTACTTTCAAGCGCCATGTTGAGCTTATTATCCTTAATACGGACCTTAAAAAAGTACTTCAACAAAATAACAAATACTTGCTAGGACCTTTTAACCTTATACCAACGTTATTAAGCTCCAAATTCCATATCAAAAAGCAAAAAGCCTAGCAACCATACATGCCATTTAATGCACAACCTACTCACTCAAATCACACACATAATAAATTATTTCATCACCACTGATCTCAAAACGGTGAAGGAAAACATCGTGAGGAAACCGGCAAGTCCTAGAAGCAAAAATTCGAAGACATGTGACATCCACCAATCCGCACTAGGCCCGCGTTGTGGATTACGGCTCATTCCCTCTCACAGAGAGGAGGCTTGTGTCCCAGCAGTGGAAACTTTAAAAGGCTGATGATGATGTGATAATCCGTTTCGTATGGTTGTGTGTTTCGTATGGTGCCGGACGTAAAGAATTTAAAAAAAAAACCTGGTCTGTCACCAGAGAATGGGCAGCAACGTTCTCTGTGCTTCTATAAAAACCATACTGCGATCGCCAACCCACCTGCCAAGCGTGGCGATTATGGCAAAACCCCCCATAAATAGCACAAATAAAAAATGGCCCTTAGTGCCCAGCAGCCTGCCTACCTTCTACTGCAGTAGTGGTTGAGGTTACAGCATGGCAAGGGGTGCTAAGAATCTCCGGACGAGATCCGGCTACCCCAAAAATCACCGGCGGCTGGACCTGGCAACGTACAACAAGCGCACTCTTCGGACCGACGAGAAGATCACTGAACTCAAAAAAGAGGAATTTAGCATGTTGCGATGGAGGGTACTTAGGGGTCTATTATATGGTTATCTGAAGTCCGAAGAGAGTGAGAGGACTCGATAATCCTTAAATCCGGTAACCTGCTCTATTTCCGAATTATCAACTGATGAAATCCACGCTCCGTTCTAATATAATAATTATTGTTTATCGCCCTGAATACCGATACCATTCCATATTTAAATATTTAATTTGCCATCGAACAAATAAATTGGAACGTATCCCGTTACCCGTGGGATGCATTAAATTTTGCGTCAGAAATTGATTCATGAAATTGGACGCATCGAATTGATGTTTTGAATTGAATTATCTTGATGCTGATCTGATGTGAATGTAAAATTGTTAAGTTGCGTTTGTTTTCGTTTCGTTGAGTATCTTGCAGAATTTTTTGTTAGGCAGATGCACAAAAGTGGCAATTTATCTTATAAGACTATTCTATTAGAGGAGACGTAGAAGATCGATCTTCACCCATCAGGTAACTGAATGAGAGATATTTTTTATCAAATGTAATTTATTAACAAACATGCTTAACCATCGAAAAGTTTTCAAAGCTATTTTTCATTGAATTCATTTTAATAAATTTTCTTTCATCACCTTTACTCTTTTGATAACCGAATGAATTTCATCTCAACTGATAGTTTTTAACACACAGAATATGCCTAGGTAGGCTTGCCTACTTATTTCTGTTCATGGCTACCTGGCAAGCAGATGTGACCAGGTAAGTCAATATAATTAACTACACCGGATCTGTTAACCAATCGAAATTGATATCATAAGTAAGATATTTTATATAAAATATATACAAAGTAAAGCATCGTTCGGGAGAAAAGTACTTTGAGTGAGAAAGTTGAAAGTTGAGGCCACGCGGTGAGAAGAAACGGCTAGATAAAAAACTTTTTTACAAAAAAACACAACCGACTTCCAAATAAAAAAAAAATACAAAGTGAAAAATAACTTCAATTTCGAAATTCGGTGTTCCTGTTATCGTTTTTTGACACTGTGAAAATTTGAAGACTGTAGGTCTAACCATTTGGGTGTAAAACCTGTGTGACAGATGATGGAGAGACAGGCAGACGGATAGACAGACAGACGGACAGACGGGCAGACAGACGGAAAGACGGACAACTGAGTGACAACAATAGGGCTCCTTCGGGTACAGAACCTTAGAAAATGCCCTCCTGGTTTCGACTTACAGTAAGTCGCAGCTTTTGCCACTGCTCTCCAGATAAAGACAAAGGTCGTTCGTTGTTCAAAAAAATATGATTACAACTGGTTTTTCCAATCCCATCAGCAAAATCGATCCAACCAAAACAGCTACACAGCATGCCATGAAGAAAACACCACATAACACACCTGAAATAAAAGGCAACACCCTAGAAAAAACAAAGCAATTCAGCTTGAGTGACGAAAAGAATATACGAGGGTTTAGTAGTAAAATATAATACTGCTAACAAAATATCGGGCAAGGACAGACATTCAAATAAATAAGACTTAATCATAATCATAATCATAATCATAATCATTTATTTATTTGCGAATATGGGTACAAAAGAAAAGATCTTATACAAGCAATAGTGTCCATTAGCCATATCCTACCATAAGGCATGCAAATTAAAAATACACAGGTATCCTTTAAAACTAAAATTTAACAGTAAAAAAGAATTATTATTTATGTATGGAGAAAACTATCGTATGGAGTAACATTATATAAGTTTATCCTGTAAATATTCAGTGACAGAGTAATATGCTTTTTTTAGTAACAGTGTTTTTATATTGTTTTTAAATATATTTATATCACTTATCTCCAGAAGTGAATTTGGTAAATGGTTATATATGCGTGGAGCCATACATAATATACTTTTATTTAATAACGCTGTTTTATTGCTTGGTAAACATATATTGAATCTGTATCTTTTGCTATTTAACTTATTAAAGTAGTTTGTATTCTTCCTAACGAACATTATAACCTCTAATATATATATACATGGTAACGTAAGAATATTTAATTTCAAAAATGATGGTCTGCAGCTGTCAGTTACTTTAATACTATTTATGGCTCGTATACATTTCTTCTGGGCTTTAAACACCGCTTCTTTATTAGTAGAATTACCCCAAAAAATAACACAATACTTAAGAATAGGAGCAACATAGCCGTTGTAGGCTGTAAGGACTGTAGGAGTGTTGACCGTTTGTTTAAGTTTAAACAATGCATAAGAAAATGTGTTCAATTTAGTGCATAATGTATGGATATGTTCTTTAAAATTTAAATTATTATCTATCTGTATACCCAGAAATTTCGTAACGTCAACTTCTTGGATGCTATTGTTTTGGTAATTTATGTTCATGTTTGCTATTTTACTTACTCTACTCCTGAATGTCATGAAATTGGTTTTATCGAGATTAATATGTAAATTGTTTGATTTCAACCAGTTTACAATGCTATCTAAAGTCATATTTATCTCAAGTTCCATGTGTGATTTATTATCTCCTGTGAACAGTACTGTACTATCATCAGCAAATAGGATTGTGTTGTATTTTGTCGCTTTTGGAAGGTCATTAATGTATATTATAAAAAGAGGCGGACCCAATACACTTCCTTGTGGAACGCCAGATGTAACCTGTCTACATGTGGATGAATAAGTTATCATTTTTTTTACATACGGACATATCCTTGTTATTTGTGTTATTTGCGTTCTATTACTTAAGTAAGATTTAATTAGGTCATAAATGTTTCCTCTGACACCATAAGCGTATAATTTATTTAAAAGTATATTGTGATCCACATAATCGAATGCTTTTGTGAGGTCCATGAACAGTGCGCACGTTTGTTTACCTTGATCCATGTGGGTTAATATGTCGTGGAGAAAATTATATACTGCTATATTAATCGTTTTATTTTTACGAAAACCAATCTGTTCTTTGCTTAGTAAATTGTTTCTTTCAAAGTAATTATAAATACCATCATGGATTACTTTCTCGAATATCTTCGATATGACTGGTACAAGTGCTATTGGACGATAGCAGCTCATGTCATTTTTATTATTTTTCTTAAATAAAGGTTTAATTATAGTTAATTTTAACTTTTCTGGGTAAACTCCATTTGCTATACTTAAATTGATTATATGACTAAGTATAATTGATAACTTAACGGCTACGTGTTTTATGATTTTTGTTGATATATTGTCATATCCAGTACTATTGGTGTTCTTTAGGGCTCTAATTATTTGGTATATATCTTCTGGTATAGTTGGACGCATAAATATTGAGTTTGCTTCGAACGAGATCTTGCATCTTGAGTGGTTTGGTATGGAAGCTTTAGTTTTATCAATGAAGAAATTATTGAAATAGTTTGCAATCTCTTTAGGGTTAGTTATTATATTACCACCTACAGTTATCTGTTGTATTTGATCCTTTGGTATATTTAGTTTATTGGTATTTATAATCTTCCGCTTGCGATTTATTTCGGGCAGTTTTTATGTAATTTTCATTGCGAGACTTTTGCGTTAACTTAATGATCTGATTTAATCGTGTGGATAAATTTAAGAATTTAGTTTTATTATTTTCCGTAGGATTTTTCCTGTACTCCCATAAAAGTTGTCGCTTACGTTTACAGCAAAATGTAAGACCTTTTGTAATCCATCGAGGGCGAGATCTTGCAGATATTTTTATCTGTATAGTAGGGAAGCAAAGATTATAGAATAAGTGGAACAATTTATAAAACTCATCAAATGCTAGGTTTGGATCTGTATTGACAAAAACGTCAGTGAAATGAAGAGAATTTATGCAGGTTTTGAATTTACGAATGTTCTCTTTAGAGTAGTCTCTTTTTTCTATGTACCATGATTTACACAGGAAACTAGATTTGACTGGACATGTGAGCAACTGAGCAGTGTGATCAGACAGCGCAGATTCAATAACCTTTGCGGAACATCCCTTAATATTAAATATAATATTATCAATGCATGTTTTGCTTGATAACCGTGTTGGTTCGTTGATGCCTAATTTTAAGTTATAACTGTGCAGAATTTGCACAAATTCAGTTGCATCGTAAGTTTTCTTAAGCAAATTTATATTAAAGTCGCCACAAATTACAACTTTCTTTCTGCCGTAACAAAATCGACTGAGAAGGGAGTCTAGTTTTCTAAAAAATATATTTATATCATCACTTGTTTGTCACAACACAACTTAAACTCAAGGTGACCCCAAGTAGAATTTGTGTGGAGATCTTCAGCTTGTGTAAAGTTTTCGGGTTGTTATGTAAGTGAATTATATATAAGGTTGTTATGAATAAGAGATAGATATAATAAGATTATGGGTAAGAATTTAACTCTTCAATAAATGACGGCACATAGAATTGCTGCAATCGCATGCCTACACCTTTTTTTATAACCTATAGGCTCGCGCTTGACCACTATCTCACCTGATGGTAAGCGATGATTTGGTCAACGGTGAAACACGCTTGCCTAGAAATAACCTATTCACTCTTGACTTAAAGACCCCCAGATTGTGTAGCTGTCGGGAAACACAGACTCTGGCAGGGAATTCCACTCTTCGCTTAGCTGTAAGCATAATAAAAGTGTTCCCAAAACGTTTTGTGCGTATGGGTGGGATGTCTACCATGTATCGATGGCGCATCGCCGTACGTCTTGTAGTCCGATGATGAAACGGGCTAGATGGAATTAGATCGTGCTATTTCATCGCACACTCCCCGAAATGTAACCGATAAAAAACCGATAGGCTGGCAACTCGGTGACGATGTTCAAGACTCTGGAGCTTTGAGTTGACCAGCGCCTCATCGCCGATGAGCCTCGTGGCCCACTTTTCGATCGACTCGAGTGCATCAAGCTGGTATTTGGCAGATCCGTCCCAGTGATGAGAACATTACTCCATGCATACCTGTAGCCAAGTTGACAATCTACAATTGATAACGCTAGCAGAAAACGAATCAATGTATGTGAATGACACATCTGAACGTTAAGTCACGTGGTCAGACCATTCAAATAGAAGGCGTTAGCGATTGTAGAAAGAGATTCGATACGAAACGTTTGTAACTTGGCTGGGGAGGTTGTATGCTGTTTACACCATTTCTTAAAATAAAATCACGACGGTAAGCTCTGAAGGGGCAAATGAGTAGATACAGCTTACAAGCAAGCTTATAAGTAAGTATTTGTTTCATATACATTTAATTACTATAAAACTACTTTACGTTCGTCACGTCGTCGGTCACAGGTCCAGTTGAAAACCAGCGTCGGGCACGGCACTAGTTGCCCGACATTTTACTAAACTGGTATTATTTGGCGCAGCCGTGGGAAATATAATGTTACATTTATATTGTTTTCTCTCTTTTTTATTGTTGTTTGGACGAACTTTTTTTTATTTTGTGTACTCTAGTGGCTTGTGTCAAATAAATGTGTTTTCTTTCTTTTTTTTATTTCTTTACTTCTTTTTAGTTCTATGTTACCGGGGTTTCTATTCTAGCATAATTTTGGGCATTACATGTAGTAACTTAAACACTAGGTACCACAATTAAAAAGTGAAAAATAAAAAACATTTTTACAAAAACAGTCGATGTCAAAAAACAGAAACGAAAACAAAAAACATCAACTTGTATAATTTAATTTGCCTTTCACTTTGTTGTATTTTTATGTAAAAGTCAGTTGTAATTTTTTATATGCAAACGTTTTTCTGTAACAATAAACAATTTTACTTTATTCTGCCTTACTCATTCATTCATTCACATTCATTTAGTCGTTTTACTGTTTAGTAGAGGACTTCTAAATGCTGATGACGATGAACACGTTTATACCATTCTGTAACTAACGTCATAAAACTATTGGCAATCAATCTGCCTAGCCTTTTCCCAACTTCATTGGTGTCGGCTTCCAGTCTTACCGGATTCAGCTGAGTACCAGTGCTCCACAACCTTATAACTGGGTACCCCTTGGCAAGACTGGTGTCAGATCTCAGGCTTCTGACTACCGTTAACGACTGTCAAAGATCTTCAAATGACAGCCGGGACCAACGGCTTAACGTGCTTTCCGAGGCACGGAGGAAACCCGGTATGTTGAAATGGTCACCCATCCACGGACCGACCTCGTCAAGCGTTGCTTAACCTTGATGATTGACCAGTGCGGCGGTTATTATTTAGCCACGAGCTCCTCCGCTTTCTTTCTCCGCGTCATAATATCGCGACAAAAAGGTTTTACATCCTCAGACAAATCGCCTTAAGACATAAATCTCGATTAATTACGGCAGCTTCGCCAGACACTTGAGTGTTAATCCTTCAGCTAGATACCTTGGCTTAGCGCCAGGAGTGGAAGGCGTTTGTCACTTCAGGTAATAGTCACGGATATATATATATATACTTGGATAGATAGTGCCTTTCCGATGATTTACAATCCTTTAAGCTTATCCGGTCTGGTCGTATTGGTTTAGGAGAGCATTCAATAATATTTTACCTACAGATAAAATTTGTATTATGATATATAGATGATAAAAAAAACTCAGTTTATGTATGTGTTTGTAGTACACATCATCAGCCTATTAACGTTCCCACTGTTGGGATACAGGCTCCTCTCTGGGAGAGGGAATGGGCCATAACCCACCACGCGGGCCCAGTACGGGTTGGTGGATGTCACATGACTTCGAACTTGTTTTGGTTCTAGGACATGCCGGTTTCCTCACGATTTTTTCCTTCACCGTTTTGAGAGCAGTGGTGAAGAAATAATTTACACAAAGGAAAGCGCCTGCCTGGGCTCGAAACCACGACCTACAACTTGTAAGTCGCGGCCGATACCACTGGGCCACCACTGCTCACTCACGCACGGGTAGTAGAGCTTATTTATTATGGCCACATGTTTTTCTGTCGAAATACTCCACCGTACATTGTTTTGTTATATCTCAAACGGATTAGGCAGCGTTTCCGTTGAAAGCTCCCAAGCGGCTTGACTTTTGCTGACATTTTCAACAATTATCGTCATATTTTAACCAATTTACACAAAACCTTAACAAATTATACTCTCAAACTCTGTCTATTGGTGAAAACTGCTTGAAAATCCGTTCAGTAGTTTTTGAGTTTATCGCGTACAGACGCGACATTATTTTATAATATGTAGTGATGATGGAGAAAATAATAGTGGTGTGAAATTGCTGAGGCCATATTTTTGCTGTAATGAGTGTGACTGACAGCCAGTAATGTTTGCTGATTCCTAGAAATTAAAAATAATAACAAGAAAAAAGCAAGCTTCAGCTGCAGTAATCGATTTTAACCTTTAACTATCTGGAATTTATAGATATTGGCATTCCAGAAGTAATCTATTCAGATCAAGACTGAATAAATTATTTCTGGGCTAGCGTGCTACATCATCGCTTGGCATTGCATAAATTAGTGTTTAAACGCATAAGTCTATGCTATGCTTAATAATCAGCCTTTTAACAATCCCATTGCTGGGACACAAGCTTCCTATAGGTGAGAGAAGGAATGGGTCTTAATTCATCAAGTACGGATGTCACATACATAAGTCGGAAACATAATCATAAATCGGAGCGATCATCACTCCCTACCACTGCTCAAACGCGATCTGATCCAAAACAGTGTCTTTTATTGGACAATTTATTTCAATTTTAATTTAAGAACAAATCTATCTATCTTTTTTTTTTTTTATAACCTGTAGGCTCGCGCTTGACCACAATCTCACCTGATGGTAAGCGATGATGTGGTCGACGGTGAAACACGCTTGCCTAGAAATAACCTATTCACTCTTGACTTAACGACCCCTAGATTGTAGCTATAGGGAAACACTGACTCCGGCAGGGATTCCACTCCTTAGCTTTATGCATAATAAAAGTGTTCCCAAATCGTTTTGTGCGTATGGGTGGGATGTCTACCATGTATCGATAGCGCATCGCCGTACGTCTGGTAGTCCGATGATGAAACGGGCTGGGTGGAATTATATCGTGCAATTCCATCGCACACTCCCCGATATATAACCGATAAAAAACCGACAGGCTGGCAACTCGGCGACGATGTTCAAGACTCTGGAGCTTTGACTTGACCAGCGCCTCATCGCCGATGAGCCTCTTGGCTCGCTTTTCGATCGACTAGTGCGTCAAGCTGGTATTTGCTGGTTTTTTTTTTCACTATCTTCTCTTACATAGTTAATATCACAAGCGCCAAGCTCCTCCAGATTGCGACACCCAGGATTGAGACAGTGTGCTAAATCCTTTATTATCTTGGCTTACTGCCAGCGTCGGGTAGACGTTTAATGTCACTTGAGGTAATATTCGGCAGACTTAGTAAATAGTATCAATGTTTTCTGTCTCAGTGAATAGTAAGTGTTATTTTATTGTGTCTGTTCATAATGGATTAATTGGATTAATTTCTCTCTCCAAATATCTCTATCTAAATTAAAAAAACAACTAGCTGTGAATCTTATAACCTTTCTAAATTCACAAAGTTTTCACATAAAAAACCGGCCAATTGCGAGTCGGACTGGCGCACCGAGCTCCGTACAAACAGCTACATTTACCAAAATAATTAGGTAATAATACTGCAGTTCATAAACAATGAAAGAACCAAACATTGTTCTAATGAAAAGAAAAATAAGACCGCCCATTGTACACTTGTTATTGTGAACGTTTGTCCTGTATGTTTTTTTTGTGGTGTACAATAAAGTTTAAAATAAATAAATAAAAATGTTAACTTTTCAAAGTACATTTTATAAGTTGGTCGACTATTACTCGTAAACTTGTAAAACCTTCTTAGCTGTAATAGATTTTCTTTTAATGTCATTATTTAAACTACTGCCGTAAAATTTTGCCATTTATGCAAAAGCAACCATTTAGCTGACAGGGAGGCAGAGACACTTAACAAAAAATAGCAATTTAAAGCTTAATTTTACGCAAACGGATCCCTGAAACAAAGAATGTTACACATTTTTCATTATTTTACCACTTTGTCGGCGTGAATAATAACTATATCCATGCCAAATTATAGCTTTCTAGAACTAAGAACCTATAAGCTAAGCTGCGGACGCGACGGACAGATGGACATGACGAAATTATAAGTGTTCCTTGTTGACTACGGATCTCTAAAAACTCATGGAAACAAATGAATAACGAATAATTCAAAACCAAACCTCAGATAAAGTTTATTGGATCTTATAATTCCAATTCAATCCGAAGTGAGCACAGTTCAAAGTGACTAGTTCAATGAAGCCGCGTTTTTAGATAGTTTAGATTTTGTTATTCTGTAATACTGTTCATATGGTAAATTAATTATATAAAATAACTACGAATTGAAAATTAGGTAGGTGTGAATAAATTAATTCTTCAATTTAGTTAATATTACATTCTCTATCCCACGCACGGCTAATATTCTAAGTAATGAAAATGCTGAATAAGCACGGCTTCGCCCACATTTACAATAATATTAATTTATTAAGGTTTTTAATAAAAATATAATCGAATACACGTAAAAAAGTTTGTTTAAATTCAAACCTTTTGGTAACTTAGGTCTAACTAAATGATGCAAATGTATGCAATGCTTTTCTTTTGAGCTGTTTCATTTAGCGTTACCGTACCTAGAAATCTAGAAAATTCACTTTTTTTTAATGTTGGATACTCTAGGCATAATTCCTGTATCGTGGATGCGTTTACAAACATACAAACTCACATATACTAACAACCAGACCGAAACACAAACTGTAGGCCATACAAATAATATTTGTTCCGTAATTGTGCGAATTAAGCTGTAAAACACAGTGTCTCAAGACGAAAGTCTATGATCAGTGTGTGTTGCCAGTGATAATATATGGCTCTGAGACGTGGTTACTCACAATGTCTCATCAGAAAGCTTACAGTCACCCTAAGGGCAATGGAGAGGGCTGTTTCCTTTCGTGATCGAATCAGTAAAGTAAAGAGCAAAAGAACCAGGGTTACCGACATAGCCAGGGCACATTGCTCGCAAAACGGATGCCCGATGGGGCAGAAAAGTTCTGCGGTGGCGACCACGAACTGGAAGACGTTGCGTTGGAAGGCCTCCCACCAGGTGGACCGCCGACCTGGTGAAGGTTGCGGGGATCCGCTGGATGCGGGACGCATGGGACCGGTCAATGTGGCGACGCTTGGGGGCGTCGGCTACGTCTTTCAGCTTATATGATGACCTGTAAAATTCTAAAAAAAGGTTGGATGAGACAATAAAATCATTTCCTTTCATCACCATCGGTTAGTAAATAGTGTGTGAAAAAGTGGCATCCTTGGTTTTTATACACATGGAGAGGTACTTGTTTTATCTAGTTATATTTATATTTATGTCTGTGGTTCACACCGGCTTGGTATAGTGTTAGATTATTTAAAAGTTTGAAAATATTGAATACCAGTACAAGTTTTATTTGGGTTTAGACCTTTTTAATTAGTATTTCTTTGTATGCGTGTACTTTGTCTGAAATCCATTAACAGTAATATGGTATACAAGAGTCGCCAGCGGAAACGTTGGAAATTATTCCAAGGAAACATACTCCCGAAACAAAAGCGTCCTTCTTCAAGGCCCAACCTAACCTAACCCACATTAATCAAAAATAGTTTAGCGGTTGTGGCGTAAATATAACAAACAGACGAAGTTAGTTCCGCATTATTAATTTGTAAATTGGGATGGATCGTGTGTTTTAAAAAAACCGGCCAAGTGCGAGTCGGACTCGCGCACGAAGGGTTCCGTACCATTTTCGTAAAAAACGGCAAAAAAATCACGTTTGTTGTATGGGAGCCTTGCCTTGCCTTAGCCTTTCTTAAATGCCTTGTAACGTTCAGAGTTCGACTGCGGCAGTTTCTTATAGCCTCACAGAAAAAACTGGGGATGACTGTTTTGAACACGTCCGTTATATAACTGGCTGTCATGTCCTTTCCGAGCCAATCTGTCTATTTGGCGTATCTCGTGGTCAAAACCTGTAAACAAAAGATAGGTATTGTCTCTTGGTAATTAAATAACTTACCTACTAATTTAAATACTCATGTTATTTACATATATTTATTTATTGAAAATATATTTACCCCTCGAATGCTGTTAGCAAACACAATAAAAAAACAATTGCTTCTATGTACCTCACATCACACTGTCATAACGCAAACATATTACGACTGCTCAGCGACCATATGTCACTGCAGGGATCCAGCAGAATATCAGCGTCAGGTATATTTGCCTGACACATGCTGAGCTGGACTCCCATTTGGTGCAACCTTGAGACGCACACCGCACTGTGTTTAAGTTGAAGTAAGTATGTTACTTGTGTCACTTTTATTTGTATTAAGTTGTTTTTTCTTCTTCTTTTTTTATATTTTGGCACCTTTTTTTCCAAATACCCACATGTATGTGATTTTGTGTGTTGTGCTGTGTCTTTTGTGTGCACTGAATAAATGGTTTATCTATCTATCTATCTATCTAATATAAGAATATTTAAATATTTATTTTATTTTGTTTTTAGTATTTGTTGTTGTAGCGGCAACAGATATACACCACCTGTGAAAGTTTCAACTGTATAGCTATCACGGTTCATGAGATATAGCCTGGTGACAGACAGACAGACAGACAGACAGACAGACAGACAGACTGACCGCGGAGTCTCAGTAATAGGGTCCCGTTTTTACCCTTTGGGTACGGAACCCTAAAAACTAGCTTTATAGAGCATCATCTATATCAATGATAAGCATCTTGAGAGATGATGCTCTAAAAAGCTGTCACAACCTATTTTTAACCGAGTTTCCAAAAAGGAGGAGGTTCATCTTTATGTTCGTTTTATTTTTGTTTTTCCACCGATGTCTCCGATAACTGTGGACCGATTTTGCTAATTCTTCTTTTCTTTGAAAGAATATGTTTTGAAATTGGTCTCATTTAAATTTGCTGAAGATCTGATGAAGATCTTTGGAGATATACAACAGAACCCTTCAATAAAAGACAGCAAATCTATCGGGATTTCTGCTATAGCATGTCAGTTTATTGTTTATACCATTTCATAACATGACATCACGCCAAAACGCTCTAAAGGGGTACGCAGATTTTGCTGTTCAGCTAAGTATTCTCTCATTTCACTGGTTATGTTCAAGTTTCATGATATTCGGGTAATATATTCTAGAATTATAGGTACCTAACTTGCCTATTAGGTAACTAAAAGTAAAAAAATAAACACGAATACCGACTGCCGAAAAAGAAGTAATTATTCACTTTCTAGTGTTTTATTTGGAAGTCGGTTGTTTTTTTTTTAAATACAACCGACATGTTTTGTTTGTTAACATGGTTTGGCTGTATATGGCAAGACTGTCAATTTGGGAATTTGCAAAGTATGTAATAAAATATAGTAAATATAAAATAATAAAAGGATTACCTACTCGATTCAGATTATTTCGTTTGTATTATCTCTGGCTGGCAATAATTCAAAACACAGCAGTCGGCCATTTGTTTAAAGTATGCCAAAGATTTACTAAGATCATACCAACTTCTGCTTATAAACTCTATGTTTCTTATCTCGTTGGTCTGTTAAAGTTACAAAAGCAGGTAAGTATTTTCAGTAGAATTCAAGGTTGTTTATTTCTTCATACCATTGCTTTTAGAACAACTTCCGACATTAATTGTAAGATTTTCATGGTAAATATTTTGTGGCCGACTGATAATAAAAGTCTATCTGGCCAAACTACAGTCATGGCAATCGCAGCGGACACGTAGGAGGACATTATTATAGTGTATAATTTTATATTTCTCTCTTAGTCTGGTGGGATAGCAACTCGGCCGAGATCAGGCGTAGTTTCAACTGTTTTACATGCTTTCCGATGCACTGGGGTATCAATACGGCAGCTTCCAATGTTGGATTTCTACGGGGAAAATTCCTGATGGACAAACTCAACAATACTTTGCAAAGGCAAAGTTTTATTGGAAATTAAACACTTATGCTTGTGATGTTACACTAACCAGGCAATAATAAAGCCATATTGAAATCCAGATTTACAAGAGACGACAATTCGTCATTACTTATTGCGCAGTTTTAGCTTCAATCTCAACGAGAACTATTGCAAGAACTTTCTATAACGTGTGTCGAATTAAATAATTTATATCTAAAAACATTTATCAAAAACTTTGAACGTTTCCTTTTTGAAAAGATTTAGTGTAATTACAAATAAATTGCTTCGATGTTTTCGAAGTGTTATTTTTGTAGATTTGATCAATGTTATAAAAAAAACCGGCCAAGAGCGAGTCGGACTCGCGCACGAAGGGTTCCGTACTATTATCGCAAAAAAACGGCAAAAAATCACGTTTGTTGTACGGGAGCCCCACTTAAATATTTATTTTAATCTGTTTTTAGTATTTGTTGTTATAGCGGCAATAGAAATACATTTTCTGTAAACATTTCAAATCTCTAGCTGTCACGGTTCATGAGATACAGCCTGGTGACAGACAGACAGAGGGTTATTTTGGGACCAATATACGTCGTGATGATTGCCTTTTATTTGATGTTGTTATAAGTACCTAGTTATTAAGTTTATTATAAATAAATAAAAAAATGTTTATTACTTTCAAAATTTACAAAAACATGAAACTCTGACCCCTGAGCTAGGTAACAGCACCTGTGTTTCAGGGGCCAGTGACCTTCTCCGTTATGTTACATCAATTTTTGTAAATTTTTATTTTTATTTATTTCAAAAAACAGGTATTTGGAAGTTAGTAAGTTATGTTACATAATTATTATTCTAGAAATAACCTTAGTTTTACAAATCTGAAAACAATTCTGAAATCATTATTATATTTTGTTTGTTTATAAATCGCAATATAAATTGACATCAAATTAAAAGAATAACTTAAGTACGGTACTAAGCAAAATACGATCCATTTAACTAACAACATAGAAAACTTCCAAAAGAAATAAAATACGGAGTTAGTTCAAAAGGGCTAATGAATCACAATGTTCCTTTGTACAACATAAATGTTATTGTTCAAGTTATTGCTTCAAAGTTGAATCGTTTCGTTCAAAATCACGGCTAAATTGCCTTTGATTTTGTTTATAAAGTCTACAATTTCTTGAGTTTTATGCCATTATTTTCTCACAATTTAAAATTGATTGCTTCGAAACTACAAGTGCAATCAATAAGGGCGCATTAAAATGACCACAGAACAAGATGGAAAGAGATTGGAAGTCAAACCTAATAGTTGGGAAAAAGCAGGCTATAATAGGGTAGTTGACCAAAAATATATTCAGTCCATCAGTTAGATAACCTAAAAACATTGGACACATGACACAGTGACGTCACAAGCCCCCACTCCCGAACTTTGATGCGCTTTATAAAGATAAAGCGCATCAAAGTTCGGGAGTGGGGGCTTGTGTGCAAAGGAACCCCTGACACTTTTTTGTTTCATGCTACATAATTTATCTAGTACATAGTAGGTACAAATCTATTGGCAATCTATTGAACACGTAATTATGACACGATATCTTGCGAAAGCACCCCGATTCAAACAGTAAAACGCCCACAACTTTTGAACGGCTGAACCGATTTTATTCAAACATAGCTAAGAACACTCTTGATAAAATCATCTTTCAACAAAAAATAACTAAATTAAAATCGGTTCATCCGTTTAGGCGCTATGATGCCACAGACAGACACACAGCAACACACGTCAAACTTATAACACCCCTCTTTTTCCGGCGGGGGTTAAAAATCTACAAGTAAAATTTCACAATTTAAAAACCCCCGACACATTTATCTTGCGAAAATACCCCGATTCAAACAGTAAAATGTCCATAACTTTTGAACGGCTGAACCGATTTTATTAAAACATAGCTAAGAACACTCTCGACAAAATTACCTTTCAAACGAAAAAAAATAAATCGAAATCGGTTCATCCGTTTAGGCGCTATGATGCCACAGATAGACACACAGATACACAGCAACACACGTGAAACTTATAACACCCCTTTTTTTTGGCGGGGGTTAATAAAAATATTGTTTGTCGTTTTTGTGGCGAATAATAACTTTTTCTTTTTTTCTATCTTAAAAACTGTCTTATTTGTTGTTGTTTATTTTTTTTTGTTCATGAAAAACTCGTGTAGTAAATTTTATACTTAACTGAATATAAATCCCTACAATCCTTCACAAAGCATATCGTAATAATAGGAATAAAAGCTAATGACTTGTAAAAGGCAGCTTTCCCATTAATTTAACAGCCCATTACAATACAATATGTAAATTAACTTTTCATGGTGGGAAGTAACGCCGGCCATAATTGTTGCAGGGGTGTCTCTTACAGGAATTATTATTTTGTTAGGGCTGGCCTGTTTTCGAAAGGTTAAACAACCCTATTTCGAATGTTTTATGTTTTGATTAAGTTTGAATGTGTGTTTTGCTACGGTCAATTTGATTTTGTTAGGATCAATATTTATAAAATAAAATTGGTCTATTTGGCTAGTGAGTCCAAAACTAGTTTATTTTTTACAACGAGTTTGTTTAAATGAAAAAAATTAAATAAAAAAACCCGACTGCTTCAAAAACGAACTAAAAAGACGTAAACAAGGAGAAAATCATGCTGTGCAGTCGGAGGATACATATTCGCGGGCTGGCTGACCAAAATCTAGTGTATCCTTGCCTGCACAGCACGATTTTCTCCTTGTTTACGTCTTTTTAGTTCGCTTTTGAAGCAGTCGGGTTTTTTGATTTTTCGATTTAACTTTTTTTATTTATAACTTTTTAGTTAGTTTTTTTCGAATTACGTTCATTTAAACATATAGGTGTTTTATGTTTTTGAAATTACCTCTTTAAACCCTTTATATTGATACCCCACACGATGGGTCTGGAAGAAAAAAATTTGGGCCCTCACAATATTGCGCCCAAAATCCGCCATTTTTCTATTATCCAATTTTAATTTAGCCAGTGACACTCGCAGAGTTAAGACGCATCGATTGACGTACGAGTCATCAAAATCGGCCAACGCGTTTGGTCTCTGGAACGCCATATAGGAAAAAACATACATACATACTTGCATACATACATAGACTGATAAACACATTACCCTCCTTCGGCAGCCGGGTAAAAAATAAAGTAGGTATGGTTTTGTTTGAGGAAATCATGTTTTCTTTGTTAATTCCCCAGTTCTATTTTTTACCCAACTACGGCGAAGCCAAAAGCAAGGGTATTGATTCTAGCAGTATACGTATGTACATTGTATTTACGTATGTTCCTCCGTAGCACCTAAACAATTCATCCGATTTTGATGAATAATATGTTATTCAAGGCAAAAAAGCAGTAGTCGGGTTACAGTTTTTAAACTTTTTGCTTGTGTCGATTAACTACCAATATTGAGCTACAGCTCGTTTTTTGTCTAGCGTTTTTGGGCTTGTCTCACATTTAGATGTCTCGATGATCCAATAAAGATAAGGCTGTTGGGACTTCTAAATGTGATGTCTTAATGTCATTGTTTATTAAGGACTCGCTTTTTTACCCGAATTGCGAAGGAGGGTAATGTGTTTATCAATCTATGTTTGTTTATTCTTTTGTGACATTCTAGAGATGAAACACGTTGGCTGATTTTGTTGATTCTTACGTCAATCGATGCGTCTTAACTCTGCGAGTGTCACTGCCTATATTAAAATTGTAAAATATCAAAATGGTGGCTTTGGGCGCCATATTATTATTGTAGGAGCCATTTAAAAAAAATCGAAATAAAGGGTATATGTTTGTTTTATGTAACTAATCCGAAAAAGGAAATGTTAACTAGAAAGTTATATATTAAAAAAAAAAAAAACATAAAATCAAAAAAACTGACTGCTTACAAAGCGAAACAAAAAAACGTCAACAAGAAGAAAATCATGCTGTGCAGTCGGAGGTTACATCTGGTTTTGGTCAGCCAGCTCGCGTGTATGAACAGTTTTTTTGGGTTGGGCATATGCTTTTTCACTTTAGCAGTATCTACATATTTTTTTTAAATAAAGAATGAAGGGTCGTCTGTACTGCCACCGAGGACTCTGGAAATGGTAAAGTTTAGGCCAACCAAAATGTAATATATACTTTCGTATTCGTACTAGCGATACGAAGAAGAAGTATAATGAAGAAGGAGGAAGGAGAAGATCTCAGAGCAAATAAAATTCGTCAATGACTACTACATTATATTGCCTTCATTCCCAAAGCTACGTTTCCAACTAGTACTTCCAACCAAAGTACAAGTAATTCATTGCCGAAATACGAAACGGGTTAAACGTTGATGCCCATATCAACTTAATGGTTGCGATCGTAAACATTTAATGTGATAATTAAAGACATTGTCAACACGCTCTCGTCATTAACCTAATGGGAATTTATTGCGCACGGAATGGGAACATTCGGAATGGGTTGAATGAGAATTTTCCCAATTGATAGGTAATGGAAAATTATTTTTGTTCCGATTTTTTTGGCTACATTTTTCAGCGTTTGATTTGGACGTGATTTGCCACAAATTGTTATATTTTTTGTGCTAAGGATAATTCATTATGCCAACGGGCCAAGAGGCTTATTGGCAATGAGATATTGGTCGAGTCTAGGCTCTAGAGTCTTGAACATCGGCGCCAAGTTGCCAGCCTGTCGGTTTTTATCGGTTACATTTCGCGAAGTGTGAATTGGAATTTCATGAACTGATTCCTCCCAGCCCGTTCCATCATCGGAATACAAGACGTACGGTGATGCGTTGTCAGTACATGATGAACATTCCACATCCCACCCATACGAACCAAACGTTTTGGGAATACTTTTATTATGCGCACAGCAAAAGAGTTAAATCCCCTGCCGGAGTCTGTATTGCCTGATAGCTACAACCTGGGCGTCTTTAAGTCAAGAGTGAATAGGTTTCATCTAGACAAGCGTGCTTCATCGTCGACCACATCATCGCTTACCATCAGGTGAGATAACGGTCAAGCGCAAGCCTATTAATTGATAAAAAAACGAATAAAATATTTCCTGTGTAATTTTTCATTGTTTGTCAACGAGGATTGTATTGCCCAACTTAAGTGGCAGCAGGTGAGGTAAATTGCTCGAGCAATGGGGTTGAAAGGTTCTAAAGTGCCGTGTACCGTAAGTAACGGCATATTTAAGCCTTCAACAAGGTGGATCAATGGCCGGTGAGGGCGAGAGTTTGCTTGTGGTGTTTAGCATAGGAGCGATCGATGTGTTAACATATAAGGGAGAACTATATCCAGCAGTGGACTCTTTCGGGTGAAACGATGATTATAATGGATGATTTTAGAAAATGAATGTTATTGACACAAGAAAACAGAACCCTATGCCCAGATGTGGAAAGACGGGTAGAGAGAGTTGGTGATGATGTTTGTTATTGCAGGCTTGTCAAGCTTGATGTGACACGACACGACCCCAGACCAGCCTAATAAATATGTATCAAAACTTTTTGTTTCAAGCACTTCGTTGATCCTTGAAAAATTTTTTGCTCGTTCCACATTTTAAAAACCTCACAATACGTCTACCTCACCTTATTTGATAATACTTATATAATATGCCCACTACAGTCGATAATATCGAGGTCGCCTCTGATCGTAAAATTCCTCTTATATGCAAACGTGTATTGGAAACCGCTTTACCTCGTTATTTATTCAAGAAATTGTGTATAAATGAAACTATTGTATTTTAACTGTTCATGGCTAGTCAATAAACATAGTTGAACAAGATCAAACAAAGAAGTGGTAATATATTTTGAAGCTTCGGAAACAGCGACGATGTTGGGAACACAACATTAAAAGATCCTATCTGTCCGACTCGAAGGACCATGATGATAGCTTTGTTTAGTTGGATTACGCAGATTGGAAACATGTAATCCGTATATTGTGTTTTTGTACAGTGACATGAAATAAGTGACAGTAATATTTTAAACTAAAAGTTGTGTTGCCAACAGACGGTATTATTTAATTTTCAACCCGAGATATGTTTTCTTTGGAAGAAAAGTAAGAATGTGCATAATTATGAGTAGAGAGATACATAAGTGTAGAGAAATATCAAAAAACGATGGATGGACTATGTGATATGGCTAGAAGTAATTAACTTGGACCTACAACCAGGATGTTTCAAGAAGCTGCCAGCCATAAAATAATCAGTGAACATGAATTCACATTCTTCTTTTTCATTCAAAATTCGAACGATGTCTCGATATGAATCCGCGACGATTTACTTTAAAAACAAATGAGTTCGTTTTCGAATTGTGTGCACTCACTTGAGTGAGGTGAGCTGTGAACTTTACAGTCGGTGTATTCTGAAAACTTCTTACAATGAAAATTTAAGTTGAGTGCGTTTGAATTGTACTATCATTCCAAAATGCTTGAATAATTTACTTCATGATCAGGTTAGGTGAGTTTTTGACAGAATAGTACAACTGCAAGTCAACGAACTCTTTTATAACTCTGCTATGGAAACTAGATCGTCCAGTCTATACGATAGTCATCATTGCAAGTGTAATGTTTGTTAAATTATTCATAAAAACCGGCCAAGTGCGAGTCAGACTCGCGCACGAAGGGTTCCGTACTTGGTAAATTGCGGTTAACGATTTATGACGTATTAATAAAAAACTACTTACTAGGTCTCGTTCAAAACAAAATTCGGTGGAAGTTTACATGGTAATGTACATCATATATTTTTTATAGTTTATCTTATTTTAGAGGTAACAGGGGGGGAGGGGACACATTTTACCACTTTGGAAGTGTCTCTCGCGCAAACTATTCAGTTTAGAAAAAAAATGATATTAGAAACCTCAATATCATTTATGAAGACCTATCCATAGACACGTAAGGGTATGATGAAAAAAAACAAATTTTTGTTTCTTTTTCAAGTATGGGAACCCCCAAAATTTATTGTTTTATTTTTGTGTGAAAATCTTAATGCTGTTCATAGAATACATCTACTTACCAAGTTTCATCAGCATAGTTCTTATAGTTTCGGAAAAAAGTGGCTATGACGGACAGAAAGACAGACAGACATGACGAATCTATAAGGGTTCCGTTTTTTGCCATTTGGCTACGGAACCCTTAAAAGCGATTATATTATTCAAGCATACAGTAGAGGGTGTCGTGACTACAACTATAATAGTACCTATATAGTAGTGTAGGTATTAGTGTAGTATAGTTATCAGTGTACAGTTCACAAATAAATATTTCTTTGCTTTTCTTTCTTTTCAACCCACTAGTCAGTGCTGTTGGGTTAGCTTAGGTCAGATGGTGAACCCCCCCGGAGGGTTCCCGCATTGTCGAGGCGGGGGGGCTCAGTAGCCGTGGCTTGGACAACCACGGTGAAGCGAAGAGGAACCCGAGGAGGGGCCGCTCGTCAGGGCTTTTGCCGATAAGCCGACGACGTAGCGGCCAACATGTAGGTTGCGTTGTTGCCTAGGCGACATCGCAACTGAGGCGGGCCGCGATGTGGTATGGAAGGCATCGCGGTTGAGGGTTGGAGGCCGCGGTGGGAGAGGAGTGCCGGTATTACGGTGCGCCGCTCGCCCTACCCTCCGCGGCCTGCACGGGGTCGCCACCGTCTGATGGCGGACGCGGTGGGGCCGCAGGGGAGGAGGAGTGTCGGTATAGCGTTGGCCGCTCCTTATCCCCTGCGGCCGAAAAGTGGTAGGGGGTGGGGCCACTGTCCTGACCCGTCACAGGGGGACCAAGGGAGCTATACACGGTGTCGTCTGGCGCCCATGTGCTGGTTTGGTCCCCGGGGTGGTCACGGCGTACAGTGTGTTCTGGTGCGCCGGTGATGGGGGGTTAACCCCAGAGGAGGGTCCGGAGACGGACAGCTTCGGCGGGTTTGCGGATGTATGCTAACACGTTCCCGTGTTCCAGCCATAAGCGGCACAGGAGGACACCGTGGAGTTTTAGTGGGTTAGAGTCCCACATAACTGCGCTATCTCCCCGTGGTAGCGCAGTATGCATGAGCATATCTCCACGTAAAAAAAAAAAAAAAAATCTGATGGTGAAGGCTAGACGGGCTAGAGTAGATTAATGTCACATAACAGACACTCATCAAGGCTGGATTTCTCGAAGGGATATAGTAAGCCCATATTTTGCTATGTTTAAAGTCTTATGTGGAATATTATTTTGTTATAAATTTCATCCATTTTAAAATGTTCACTAGAGTCATATAATTTTAAGGTGTATTATCTGAGTAGTAATTGAAATTATAAGAGAACACGAAATGATTTACGGTTATGGTCGTGTTTTCAACCCACTTTGGTTCGTTTTTCCATTAACACTGCTTTCAAAACGTTGAAGGAAAACATCGGGAAGAAACTAATAATATACCCCTGATACTAAAAATTCGATCATATTTGGCGTTCACTAACCTGTACCGTGGCTGCGTGGTGGGCCCACTCCTTACCACAGAGAAGAGTCCAGTGTCCCAGCAGTTAGAAAAGGCTGATTTCAAAATATATCTATGTATGTGCAACAAAACGAAACCAATCTTCTTGCAATCACAACTTCACACAAATTTTAAATATGTTCTGTAGTCTGACCTTTGTCAAAGAAGAGATCCAATTCTCACCCTTTTCAAAAGCATAAATCCACATTCTACACATACCTACACAGACAAAAAAACAAAAGAATAATAGGCAGTGAGTCAGACAAAACCCGAAATACGTTTCCAAGCACACGAAGCAAAAACCGCCCAATTTGGAGTGCCCTGAAATCGGTTCCAATTTATATGATAATTCTTAATGTTCGCACGAAGCTTGATATGTTTTCTGTTGGGTTAACATGCGTGCTGCTGATCACAAACAATAGCCATTGAGACGTGTTTGATTTCGGTTTGTAGATTAGATGATAGGCTTCGCTTAACGTGCTGGCTCGTCTTCTTTGCTACTATTCCAGGAATTGAGAATTAAATTTGTATATTGAGAGCTAAAAGCATATGGTAGTCGGCTGTCAAATATTAGTAAGTAGAGGTTAACAATAAACTAACATTTCGTGTTGAAAAATTGGGATTCAAACGAAACTGGTGTAATGCAAGTGCAATAAGGGGAAAGCCATTGTTAAGCGAAACATAACATATGGGCGGAAAATCAGAATTCAGTTTTGTACAGAAAAACAACTTACAGACAAATTCATTAACACTGTTTACTTAAACTGAAATTGAAATTCGGTTTAAAATCTTACCAAGATAGTAAAATAACCCAGAAAACCAGGTTAGGAAAAGTCATCATCATCATCTTAATTTAGCCAAAAGACGTCAACTGCTGGACATAGGCCTCCGCTAAGCGTCGCCACACTGGTCGGTCCTGTTCGTCTCGCATCCTTATTGGCCATGTCAAACTGGAAGAAGTTGCGTTGCGTTGTTTGTGTCCTACTAGGTGGAGCGACTACCTGTTTAAGAAAATTGTAAATATGTTTTTTCATCATATACTTTTCAGTAGCAGCCCGTAGTTAGACTTGACAGATTGTTGGACGTAAGTAATAATATATTAAGTTTCACAATGTGATTATGTTTTTAATATGGATAAAATTCATCATCATCATCTTCCTGCCCTTGTCACATGTTTCTTGGGATCGTCGCAATACGTTTTCTCAGATTCAGATTTATTTGCATAAAAATGTGTATAAATACAACAAATATAATAATAAGTGCAAGGAGGTTATAATAATAGAAAAGGTTCCAACATGTTTGCCGCATTCTGTGGCGTGCAAATCTTGAAATAATTAACACAATAATTATAATAAATGAAATGATGAATTTATAAAAATAATAAATGAAATGTCAACTATCTAAAATATAAAAAAAATATGTCAACAAGGAAAGTAAAAAAGTGAAATAAACAATCAAATGTCAAACAACAATATTTTTGTCAAATTAATGTTTAAATAAAGAATCAATCAATTGTCAAATAACAATAATGTAGGTAGGTAAGTCAAATCCTTAAAAAATATCTATTAAATGTCTAACAAAAAAAAAATGTCACATCCAAATAAAAAATAATTATCACACACACTTCAAAGTGATTGTCTACAGTGATATTATCTGACCATTCTATATTTTGGTATTCAAAATCAGGTATAATACACAAACACTGCCTCGTCTTCGGTCTCGCCATCTTCTTCTTCACCATCCTGTCTACTGTCACGCTATCACTGACTCGCTATTCCACCATAGTACTCCTCACAAAGTTTATCAATATTTTCTTTTTCCTTTGCCTTCCTCTCCATCTTGGGACAATTTCACCGCACTATTCCCTAACCACTGCACTCCTGAAAGCCAGAATCAACAGTGGCAACCACCAGAAAAGCGCCAAGACATGAAGCCCGACGAAGTCCCGGAGAATTTTAACTGAAAATTTCTCTCTATCTATGAAAATTAATCACTTCTCAAAATACATCATAAAATTCATGAACAGTCGAAATAAAAAATCCGAAAGTCTTGGAAATGGGTTCTGTTGGTTATCCTTTAACAACTTTTTTTTGGCAATATTTACGATGTACAAAAACGACTTTGCCACAGATTAATTATATGTATTGATAAAGAATTACAACCAGGATGTTTCAAGAAGCTGCCAGCCAAAAAAAATGGTGAACTTGCGTTTGAACTGCACTGTCATTCCACAATGATTGGATAGTTTGTTAGTTTGCTTCATGTTCAGGTTAGGTGAGTTTTTTACAGAATAGTACTACTGCAAGTCAACGAACTCTTTTGAAGTCCCACTATGGAAACTAGATCGTCCAGTCTACACGATAGTCATCATTGCAAGTGTAATGCTTGTTGAATTATTAAAAAAAGCGATAATTTTATTCGTGCATACAGTAGAGGGTGTCGTGACTACAACGATAATAGTACCTATATAGTATGCAGGTAGGTATAGTATGCAGTGTAGTATAGATATTACTGTTCAAACCGCTAGCCAGTGTTGTAGGGTTAGCTTAGGTCAGATGGTGAACCCCCCCGGTGGGTTCCCGCATTGTCGAGGCGGAGGGGCTCAGTAGCCGTGGCTTGGACAACCACGGTGAAGCCAAGAGGAACCCGAGGAGGGACCGCTCATCAGAGCTTTTGCCGATAAGCCGACGACGTAGCGGCCAACTTGTAGATTGCGGTGTTGCCTAGGCGACATCGCAACTGAGGCGGGCCGCGATGTGGTATGGAAGGCATCGCGGCTGAGGGTCGGAGGCCGCGGCGAGAGAGGAGTGCCGGTATTACGGTGCGCCGCTCGCCCTACCCTCTGCGGCCTGCACGGGGTCGCCACCGTCTGATTGCGGACGCGGTGGGGCCGCAGGAGAGGAGGAGTGTCGGTATAACGCTGGCCGCTCTCCCTATCCCCTGCGGCCGAAAAGTGGTAGGTGGCGGGGCCACTGTCCTGACCCGTCACAGGGGGACCAAGGGTGCCATATACGGGATTGTCTGGTACCCATGTGCTGGTTTGGTCCCCGGGGTGGTCACGGTGTACTGTGTGTTCTGGTGTGCCGGTGATGGGGGTAAACCCCAGAGGAGGGTCCGGAGGCGGACAGCCGCGGCGGGTTCGCGGATGTATGCTAACGCGTTCCCGTGTTCCCGCCATAAGCGGCACAGGAGGACACCGTGGAGTTTTAGTGGGTTAGAGTCCCACATAACTGCGCTATCTCCCCGTGGTAGCGCAGTATGCTAAAAAAATAATAATTAACAACACAATCTATTTTGTTTTGTTAATTTTAACGCGTGGCAAATTACAATGAAACTTAACAAATGAAGCTATCAATAATGTCACTAGAAGAATTAAATTTAAAATGTCAAAGTAAAATCAAAGTAATAATATAATTAATAAAATTAGTGCACTAGTCACATCAACAATATGTATTCACTTCCTCTTTTAAGTAATCCTGAATACTATAATAACCTTTATCTACACTCACAACGTAATGTTCCAAATATGACTTCATAAAATATTGCATAAACACGTACTTTATATTCGTGGATAGGTAAAATTTAAAAAAAACCATTACAGTTCAACATTTTCCTTCGATTTTCAAACAACTGCATCATAAAATAACTTTTTAATTTTTATAGCACACTTTTACTTTTTAATTTATTGGCTCATTGACATTGATAGTCGTGGTGCAATGAGAATCTAAATTGCCCGCCATACTGCATATTTTCTCCTTTTCCACTTTTATTTTATTTCATCTGTATGAGTGAAGATAAAATAGTGTATGCAACGGTATATAATTAGCTATTAAAACACTCGCGTGTTAATATTATCACCCTCGTGTTTTAATAACCCCCATTATATGACCATTGCATAAACTACTATTACATATCAAGTTTCTTTTTTTTTTTTAATTCGTCGATGGATGGAGTTTCTAGTATGGACTTTGGCAAGTTATTGTATACACGCGGTGCCATACTGAAAAAGCTTTTGGCATATAAGGCTGTCATGTAAGATTTGCAACAAATTTTATCACTATGCCGCTTACTTCTGTACTTATCAAAAATATGTTTGTTAGTTCTTGCAATGCTAGTAATATCATAAATGTAGACAGACGGCAATGTTAATATACTATGCTTGATAAAAAATGGTCTGCAGCTATCAGTCTGATTAATATTAAACATACCCCTAATACACCGCTTTTGGGCCTTGAATGCCATATCCTTGTTGGTGAAATGACACCAGGCACATGACACTTATCAAGGCTATATTTCTTGAAGGTCTATACGTAGTAAGCCCATATTTTGCTCTGTTTAAAGTCTCGTATTATGTGGAAGATTATTTTGTCATTAATTTTATTTTTGTTAAAATTTTCACTAGAGTCGTATTATTTTATGGTGTATTAATTGAAATCATAGGAAAACACGAAATGACTAACGGTTGTGGTCGTGGGTTTAACCTAGCCAGGCACTTTGATTAGTTTTTTCATTAAATCTGCTCTCAAAACGGTGAAGGAAAACATCAAGAGGAAACTGATATATCCCTGGAACTTAAAATTCGATTATATGCGGCGTTCACCAACCTGTACTGTGGCCGCGTGGTGGAATATAGCCCACTACCATTATCACAGAGAAGTGTCCAGTGTCCCAGCAGTAGGAACAGGCTGATTTCTAAATATATCTATGTATGTGCAACAAAACGAAACCAATCTTATTGCAATCCCAACTTCACACAAACTTTAAAAATGTTCTCTAGTCTGACTTTTGTCAAAGGAGAGATCCAATTCTCACCCTATTCAAAAGCATAAATCCACATTCTATACATACCTACACAGACAAAAAAAAACAAAAGAATAAAACGCAATGAGTCAGACAAAACCCAAAATTCGTTTCCAAACACACGAAGCAAAAACCTCCCAAACTGGAGTGCCCTGGAATCGGTTCCAATTTATATGATAATTCTAAATGTTCGCACGAAGCTTGATATGTTTTCTGTTGGGAAAACATGCCTACTGTTGATCTCAGACAGTAGCTGTTTAGACGTGTTTGATTTCGGTCTGAAGAGTATATAGGTTATTGCTTGACGTGCTGGCAGCTCATCTTCATTGCTCCTATTCCAGGAATTAATAATGAAATTAGTTAATTGAGAGTTAGAGGCATATGGTAGTCGGCTGTCATAATAGTGCATGCAGGTTATAATAAAAGAAAAGTTTCCAACATGTGTGCCACATTCTGTGGCGTGCAAATCTTGAATTAATCATCACAATAACAATAATAAATTGAATAATGAATTAATTAAAATTATAAATGGAATGTCAAATATCTAAGCAATTATTATAAAAAATATGTCAAAACAAGCTAAGTAAAACAGTAAAAATAAACAATAAAAATATCAAGCAAACGTCAAATAACAATATTTTTTTCAAATGTATGTAAAAATAAAGAATCAATTAATTGTCAAATAACAATAAAGTAGATAGGTAAGTCAAATCCTTCAAAATTATCAATCAAGAGTCTAACAAAAAAAAAATGTCAAATCCAAATAAAAATTATTTATCATACACACTTCAAAGTGATTGTCTATAGTGATGTTATCTAACCATTCTATATTTTGGTATTCAACATCTGGTTTAATTATATATAAACACCGCCTCGTCTTTGATCTCGCCGTCTTCTTCTTCACCATCCTGTCTACTGTCACGCTATCACTGACTCCCTTTTCCTTCATATCACTCCTCACACAGTCCATCTATCTTTTCTTTGGCCGTCCTCTCCCTCTCCATCTTGGGACAATCCCACCGCACTATTCCCTAATCACTGCAACTCCTGAAAGCCAGAATCAACAGTGGCGACTACCAGAAAAGCACCAAGGCATGAAGCTCAACGAAGTCTCGGAGAATGAATTTAACTGAAAATTCCTCTCTATCTATGAAAATTAATCTCTCCTTAAAATACATCATGAAAAGTCGAACTAAATCCAAACAAAACTATTGATTTCAGTCCCGATAATAGTTTGTTATACAGGGTCGAGTTAATGTTTGCTCTAGCGCTAAATTACACCGCTAATGCTTCAACAAACATGTCCTCCGTGTACAGGGTGTAACGAACTCGTAAACTTTAAAATTAAAACTATAAATCTGAATTCTGAACGAAACAGTCTGGGTTTTATCGGACATCTGTAATTGTGCATGCATGTAAGTGTAACCGTTTGAAAACATAAATATTAATGTTATTTTGTGAATTTAAATTATGAATATGAAAGTAGTGTTTAAGACCGCAGACTTTTACAGTCATGCAAGCTTTACGTACATTTAATATATTGCCGTGCAATGCTGTAAAAATACAGTTATACAGCTATAAAATCATGACATTGACCGTTTTTTAGGGTTCCTTACCCAAAGGGTAAAAACGGAACCCTATTACTAAGACTCCGCGGTCCGTCTGTCTGTCTGTCTGTCTGTCACCAGGCTGTATCTCGTGAACCGTGATAGCTAGACAGCTGAAATTTTCACAGATGATGTATGTCGTATGCCGCTATAACAACAAATACTAAAAATATAATGAAATAAATATTTAAGGGGGCTCCTATACAAAAAACGTGAATTTTTGACGTTTTTGCGATAATGGTACGGAACCCTTCTTGCGCGAGTCAGACTCGCACTTGGCCGGTTTTTTTTTTAGATTACGTCACTTGTTGGAAAGAATGTAAGTGGGGTTCAAAAGTTCAGTCGTCTTTAGAATGTGCCTGTGCGTTTTTTTTTTATGGCTACGTCCTTTTAAATAGACTCAGAGCAAAAACATGCTAAACTTACCTCTAACAACGTATGGATTAGCGAATGTTAAAAGGTAGATAGGTACTTGACTTTGCGTTTTCTAATAAAAGGGGTTTTAGTATTACTGCTTGTCATAGATTAAATTCATGTTACTTGGTTACCGTTGTTGACTGGATATATGTCATTCATTATAATACTGCTATCAAGAAATAATATGTTTTAATTCATACATAACATCTGGCGACGATACCGTTCGATGAAAAGAAAGCAAAACGTTCGCGAGCCATCCTACGCGGTGTGCTAACGAAAACTATTCGCGAGCTGGTTGGCCAAAACCAGATGTATCCTCAGACTGCACAGCATGATTTTCTTCTTGTTTACTTCAATTTAGTTCGCTTCTTAAGCAGTCGGGTTTTTTGATTATTTGAATTAACTTTTTTTATTTATAACTTTATAGTAAACATTTTTTTTTCGAATTAGGTACATTTAAACATATAAGTGTTATATATTTTTGAAATCACCTCTTGAAACACTTTCTTTTGAACCCCACACGAAAGGGAAGGAAGGAACAACATGGCGCCCAAAATTCGCAATCATCTATTTTCCAATTTTAATGTAGCCAGTGACACTCGCAAGGTTAAGACGAATAATCGGCCAAAGCGTTTGGTCTCTGGAATGCCACATACGAACAAACATACATACATGCATACATAGACTGATAAACACATTACCCTCCTTCGGCAGTCTGGTAAAAACATTCTCATTTCAATCATTTTAACTACAGCTCTCTCAACAATGCAGTTGTTCAAACTCAAGCAATCAAGTTTAACCTAACACTCAGCATAACCTACCAGCCTGCATATAAAACCGCCCTGTGTATAAATGCGCTCTATATATAAAACCACTCTGTATAATCCATTTGACTGGATATCCGATAGCTTATGTTTACATTCAAGCTGTTATGAACTGAACATTGATTATCGTTGCGAACGAGTGCTTATATGTCCGTGGGTTATTGAAGTTTATTTTGATTGTATTGTGCGTTGCCGTGGCATTACCATGGCGTTGCATTTACAACTACTATATACTTGTCGGATCTTGTCATGATATGTTTACTTAAAATGATACACAAGTATCTTTGTTTGGTACTGAGTGGGCTCTAGTATTGCTTATGGTGTCGATATGGGTCATGGAGAGCGAGAGTGATCGTTCGGACATGGCCGTGACATGACACATACTGGCCAAGAACTGCTCAGTGTTTCCTTTTTATTTCAGAGTGTATATACACACAAAGCTTTTAGCAAATACTTTCATTGTGCGCACAGCTAAAGAGTGGAATTCTCTGCCGGAGTCTTTAAATCAAGAGTGAATAGGTTACTTCTAGGCAAGCGTGCTTCACCGTAGACCTCAACATCGCTTACCATCAGGCTAGATGGTGGTCAAACACGAGCCGATCGATAGTAAATAAAATGATCTAGTACCATAGTCTAAATACTACTATCTAACGAATTAACACTGTGTAGAAACTACAGGAGATATTTCTCTAGTTGACCCGTATCCCAAATTCTGCGCCCACGACTATGATCTAACACCGGTATGTCACTAAGTAGGTCAAATCCCGATCCTATATACCTGGATCTGACGTACTCATTTACGTACAGTAAATATAAACTATGCTATGCACTTTGAAAAATATCGATTAGAAACGTTCTGAAGTTGCTAGCGCGAAGTGAGGCAGATAAGTGACATCTATCATCGAAAGTGTGGCGATAGCGATTGTCAAAAAAGCAAAATTGTATGGGATTGAAAAGCGATATCGCAAAATCACGTGATTAATCAATTACATTTTGGCATTTCAAACATGGTCATTTCTGTTAGAATTGCAAAAAAAAACATATTTTGGATAAATGCTCATTAATACTGCGCAAGCACGGGGAGATAGCGCAGTTATGTGGGACTCCAACCCACTAAAATTCCACGTTGTCCTCTTATGCCACTTATGGCGGGCAAACGGGCACACGTTAGCACTCATTGCGAACCCGCCGCGGCTGTCCGTCACCGGACCCTCCTCTCCCCATCACCGGCGCACTAGAACACACTGTACACCCTTGGTCCCCTTCTGACGGTTCAAGGTCAATGGCCCCGCAACTTACTATTTTTCGGCCGCAGGGGATAGGGAGGGCGCCCAACGCTATACCGGCACTCCTCTCCCGCCGCGGCCTCAGTCCCATACGACATCGCGGCCTGCCTCAGTTGCGATGTCGCCCAGGTGGCACCGGAACCTACGTGTCTGCCGATACGTCGTCGGCTTATCGACAAAAGCCCTGACGAGCGGCCCCTCCTCGGATTCCTCTTCGCTTCACCGTAGGTGACCAAGCCACGGCTTCTGTGCCCCCTTGCCTCGACAATGCGGGGACTCACCGGGGAGGGGGGGGGGGGGATTACACTCTGGCGTTATTCTTGGATGCGAAAAGCACAGAACTGGTAGATGTGGGAACGTTTTGGGATCATTTATGTCCAAAACAAAATGTTTATTTTTTTAAACTTTGCCCCACACTAGGAATTTCTTCCTGTATCGTGGGTGCGATTACAAACATATATTAACTCACATACACAAACATTCAGAGGTCATACAAATATTTTTCCCGTGCGGGAATCGAACCTGCAACACGCAGTGCAGTAGTCAGTCGCTCAACCAATGCGCCAACCGTGCGTCCTTTTTCGGATGGTAACTTGATGAATTAGCTAAGATTAAAGTATGTTTCGTTATATCGTCAGTAGATATTAAAACTAGTTAATTTAATAAATATTCCCTTTTAAATGGAAGTTTTTCGAGACGAACTCTTTTACAAGGATGTTGAGCTACTTAGTATACACAAAATGTATTCCGAGTCTTTCTACTAGAGATGTTACGGTGATGGTTTTATCTGAAGTGAAGTTGGAATTTATAAGATTGGTTTATCGGAGTCGGAATCGGAACCAAGGTTGGAATCCGAATTGGAACCGAAGTCGGACCTGGAATCTGAAGCGGAGTCGGAGGCAGGAGAGATTTTTAAAGGCAGGTTATACAAGAAATATAAATAAACAACAAATATAATCCATACTTGGGTTTTTGTTTCAGAAAAATATTACAACTTAGGGTGGTTACGCACTAAATCCGATCCGAATCCAAGAAATTTAGGTTCTGAAGTAGCCGTAATACTTCTTGTATGAAGCTAACGCACTATATCCGTACTCTGTCCGTCATAATTCAGAACATTTTCAATTTGGATAAAACACAGAAATCAAATCACGGACTGGGATCAGATGTAGAGCGTAACCGCTCTTAGGTGTCGAAAACGAAAATAAACAAATAATAATACCTCCGATTGAGACCTCCAGTTTAATAGGGTCGGAACCGAACTCTGAGTCGGAGTTGAAATATCAATCGGAAACGTAAAATTGGAGACGTACCTCTGTAACATCCCTACTTCTACGACACATGTCTGCAATAAATTTAACTTAGAACTTTGTTACCTATGTCTTTGAGAATGTTACCTAGAGACTACCTTATAAGAGTGACTGACAAAGTTTTAGGTTACAACTCGCTTGGCAATTACTTAAAAGTTGTAAGTAAACGAGTACGTGTTTTGTTAATTTATTACAGGTACTTTTGTTACATTGTTACTATTTAATTTGTAACATAATCACGCCCAGAGCAGTGGTGGCCCAGTGGTCACAGCCGTCACTTACAAGTTGTTGGTTGCAGGTAGAACTCACTTCAGGCATACGCTTTACTTGTGTAAATTATTTCATCACCACTGCTTTCAAAACGGTAAAGGAAAACATCGTGAGGAAACCGGCATGTCCTAGAACCAAAAATTCGAAGACATGTGACATCCACCAACCCGCACTGGGCTCGCGTGAAGGATTTCGTCCCATTCCCTCTCACAGAGAGGAGGCCTGTGTCCCAGCAGGGGGAATAAAGATGAAGAGAAAGAATGCTGATAAAGATGACGATGATAATCACGCTGGTATTCTCCGAGTGGTGAGACAGATATGTACGGATAGTACGCCCACTTTTCGCGATGGTATATTGAAGTTCCATGTTATGCAGGCAATAAGCCATGAAGCAATAAGCCATGAAGCAATAAGCCATGAAGCAATAAGCCATGAAGCAATAAGCCATGAAGCAATAAGCCATGAAGCAATAAGCCATGAAGCAATAAGCCATGAAGCAATAAGCCATGAAGCAATAAGCCATGTCCATTGCACTGCTACTGAGAAATTCCAGATGGTGATACCAAATAATACAGGAGTATTATTTGGTATCACCATCTGGATTTTCTTTACCTGACCTGGGAATCGAACCCAGGACTTCATCTTCAGCAGTACACTTGCGGCAAACAGTAGGGGGGACCGGGGTTGGTTGACTAGTTTTTTTTTTACTAGTTACAAAATGATAAGGAACAGTTCTAAATAGAGCATTTTATTGATTATTAATGCTTAAAGCTGGAAGGTTCAAATCCGGGCAAGAATCAATGTGACTTTTCAATTCACATGTACTACCCGTTAGGGCCTATTTCCTCAACGAAAATAATGGCGATTATTTCAATTAAACTCAGTTTATGCAAATACAGAGTTCTGATTAGTTGATATCGCTGAGAAACTACCAATCAGAACGCTCTATTTGCTTAAACTAAGTTTAGTTAAACTAATCGCGGTTAATTGCATTGATGAAGTCGGCCCCTAGATGGAAAACATCGTTAGTAAATCTAGACTTAGTCTATAATTCTATATCTACACTATAATAATATTATATAATATAATATTATAAAGAGGAAAGATTTGTATTTTTGTATGTAACGAATAACCTTAAAAACTACTGGACCGATTTCAAAAATTCTTTGACTGTTGGGATGCGGGTCCATATTGGCTCACCTAAAGTTCTGTGGCGACTTGCGTGCCACCTATTTATATACGTACTGGCTGATTGTACATAGTTACTGGCTGTTTGTAAATATTTTGTAAGTAAGATTTAAAAATGTTATGTGTTTGAATAGGTGTCATTACTTGGTTCTTTTCAGAGAGTCATCTAATAATTTTACGGTCGCGCAATCCATGAATTATCAAATATTATTACAAGTCCATTAATGTTCAGTTTATGTACATCCATGTGAATAGTGTAAATATAAAAGAGACTGAAAGTTGTGCAGTTTTACTTCTGGTATCAAAGAGTCGAAACAAATTGAAAGGGATAAAATTCCTTTATTGGTGACCCCGACGTGATTCCGGAGCACGTAGATATATCTTCATGGATGCGTAAGAAACTTCAACTTTCATCTTAAACTAACGAGGATAATCAAGGTAAAACGCGCCTTAATAAATAATTTTCTGAAGAATATTATCCCTGATGCGATAATCTCCGAAATTTTTCTTCGCTAACTTGACCTGATACTCTTGCTGGTACCGTTGAATTTACCGGTACTTGGAGCGACTTCAGCGGCCTGTTCTTCGAGTTTTGTTGACGGAAAGAAGGAGTAAAGTGTGTGTGTAAATAAATATTGTGTTAATTAATTTGTAATATAATTTTAAAATTTTATTTACAGTGTTTGAACCTTAAGGACCGGTTTTCCACCCGCCTTCAGGAGTTCAGCCGTGATTCCGTCGTCACCCGGCGCCTTGTTGTTTTTGAGCTGTTTCAGAGCCATCCTAATCTCGTACAGGCTGACGTCCGGGATATCTTCGGTATAGTGTCGGGTCAATCTAGCTCTTGGGTCGTTTGCTAGATTCGCAACGGGTTTACTGGTTGAGGTGTACAACTGCCCATAGAAACTCTCGATCTCCCTCAGAAGCTCCGGTTTGGCGGATACAATCCTGCCATCATCGGTCTTCAGTTTTGTGAGCTGGCTCTGCCCAATAGACAGATCTCTTGCAAAGACCTTGGAGCCCTTATTCCGCTCGATAGCATCTTTAATGCTTTCGGTATTAAAGCGGCGGAGGTCGGTTTTCAAGGACTTTGAGATCCGTCTATTTAGCTGCCGGTATTTCACCGCATCGTCTGAAGACTGCAGGATCATCTCACGCCTCTCCTTCATTAGCTTGAGAGTAGGATCAGAGAGCTTTTTATTTCTATATGTACGGCGGGTCTTGAAAAACTTAGACCCGACCGTATGGACAGCTTCCACGAACCCATCGCCGCCACCGCCCGATTCTGGAGTTCGAGCTGAAAGGTTTCGGGGTTTTGGATCTGGATCTGTGCTGGACGGAGCGTGGACTTCATCAGTCGAGACCTTTCAAGCTTGATATAAATGTTCAATGTGCCTCTTACCATACGGTGATCGCTCCCGGTTTTCACCAAATTGATCACAGAGACATCATTGAACATTTACTTCTTGATTGACATGATGATGTCGATCTCGTTTTTAGTTCCACCATCGGGGCTTTGCCATGTCCACTTCCTGTGCTCACGCTTTCTGAAGAAGGAGTTCATCATATAGAGGCCCTCCTTCTCCATAAAACTGGCCAGTAGGTGACCCCGGTGGTTCCGACGTCCAACTCCAAATTGCCCCACTTGCAGCTCATCCTCGTCTCGTTTGCCCAGTTTTGCGTTGAAGTCCCCCATGACAACGGTGAAGTGAGTTTTGAAACCATGCATGGCTTTAGAGATATCCTCATACATGGTCTCTACCTCGTCGTCGGGGTGTGCCGAGGTTGGGGCGTAAACCTGTATGACCTTCAGCGAATATCTTGAGGATATTCTGAGTATAAGGTACGCCACCCTGGTCGACACACTCTCGATCTTCACCACGTTGTTCACAAGGGACTTGTGGACGATAAACCCGACACCACCCTGGGATTGCCGGTCCCCCTCTCGGAAATAGAGCAGGTTACCAGATTTGAGGATTATCGTGTCCTCCCCCTCTCTTCGGACTTCAGATAACCCTATAATACTCCATCGTAACCTGCTCAATTCTTCCTCGAGTTCGGCTATCTTCTCGTCGGTCCGGAGTGTTCGCGTGTTGTACGTGGCCAGGTCCAGTCGTCGGTGTTTATTGGGGTAGCCGGGTCCACTCCTGAGATTCTTCGCACCCCTTGCCACGTCATCGCCTCGACCGCTACCGTAGTCGAGGGTAGACGGGCTGCCGGGCACTCGGGGCCGTTTTTTTACTGTGCTATTCATGGTTTGGGGGGGGTTTGCCGTAATCGCCACGCTTGGCAGGCGGGTTGGCGATCGCAGTTTGTTATTAAAGTGCACAGAGAACGCTGCTGCCCATCGCAACCGTTCACGTTCGCGAAATAAAGGTTTTTGTTTTTACCACAATCGTTTTAACATCAAGGCGAAAAAGAGTATTCAACCATGTAAATGGACTGGCCTCCCCCTTCTAGTGCTGGCAATGATGGCAATACTTCGGAAAACTAGTAGAGCGCCCGGTGCAGGCGACTACCGATCGCTCCACTTCTAGTCGCCGACTTTTCGTTACCGACCGGTATACTAATAGGAAGTTTCTTATTGATACTGGGTCGGATCTTTGTTGCGTTCCAGTTGGCCACGTTAATAGGTTACAAAGGCAGGTGCAGCCGTACGATTTAGTTGCAGCTAATGGCTCGAAAATTAAAACATATGGTTTAGTTGCATTGTGCCTGAATTTAGGACTAAGGCGCAATTTTTCGTGGAATTTCGTAGTAGCGGATGTTGAGTCCGGGATAATTGGATCAGATTTTTTGTCGCACTATAATTTATTACCAGACTGTGCTCATGGGAGACTTTTTGACGGGAAGACAGGACTGTCATCCATCGCAAAGCTTCATGATGCGAGCCAGTCTAGTGTGAAAGTTATTTCTGTTCCCGACTCGCCTTTTTCAGACATTCTGAAGAAATTTCCGAGTATTACACGTCCGCCAGGTTTACTTCAGGAGCCAAAACATGCAACAATGCATTTCATTAAGACGACTGGTGGCCCCCCGGTTTCGGCTCGGCCGCGTCGGCTGGCTCCGTTGAAACTTCGTGCTGCTAAAAAGGAATTTGAGTACATGGTCAAGGCTGGGACAGCCAGGCCATCAAGTAGTCCTTGGTCTTCAGCGTTACACCTAGTGGTGAAAAAAGATTCAACGTGGCGTCCATGCGGTGACTATCGCGCATTGAATGCACGCACCATTCCGGACCGATATCCGGTTCGTTATATTGGGGATGTTGGTCAGAACCTCGCTGGGAGTACCATATTCAGTAAAATCGACCAGCAAATTCCGGTAAATCCCGCTGACGTTTGCAAAACAGCAATAATTACACCATTCGGATTATTCGAATTTCCATTTATGAGTTTTGGACTTAGAAATGCAGGCCAAACGTTTCAACGTTTTATTGACGAAGTTGTTCGAGGCCTTGAATTCTGTTATGCTTACGTTGATGACATTTTGGTTTACTCCAGCTCCAGCTCCTGTCATGCTCAACACCTGGAGATCCTATTCAGAAGGTTGCATGAGTATGGTGTAGTAATTAACACTTCCAAGAGCGTTTTCGGAGTGAAAGAGTTAACCTTTCTGGGGTATAGGATTAATGCAGAGGGTGTTAGGCCCCCTGCTGACAGAATCCAAGCCCTAGTGGATTTTCCTCCCCCAAAAACAGTTGAAGGCATGCGTCGATTTCTTGGCATGGCCTATTTTTATCGACGATTTATACCAGCAGCTGCCAAATACCAGGTTCCTTTAATTGACGCAGTTGTTGCCATTCAAGGCAAGGGCGCCAAGCCTTTTATTTGGACGCCTGAGTTAATGGAGTGTTTCGAAGAGTGCAAGAAAAGTCTGACTTCCGCGAGGATCCTCGCGCACCCAGACTGTAGCGCATTTCTTGGTCTTTTTACTGACGCATCGAGCACTCATGTTGGTTCTTGCCTACAAAAGCGATTAAGCGAGATGGTTGATTGGCAGCCAATCGCGTACTTTAGCAAAAAGCTGAATTCCAAGCAGGCACTCTGGCCAGATTACTATAGGAAGCTTCTCGGCGTTTACGAGAGTGTTCAGCACTTTAGGCATATTCTCGAAGCTTAGCATGCGACAATCTATACGGATCATAAACCGTTAATTTACGCGTTTTCTCAGCGGAGAGAAAAGCTGCCACCCTCTCAGCTGAATCAGTTGTCGTTCATTAGCCAATTTTCTACGGATATTGTCCATATTAAAGGCGTTGACAACGTGGTTGCGGACACTTTATCACGTGTCGAAGCTGTTTCTTTGGAAGCGGACTTTACCGCTCTTGCTACTTCACAATTAGCTGATGAGGAATTAGCACATGCTCGCGTGAACTCTTCGCTTAAGTTGGAAGAGGTTTTAATTCCTGTCACAAATGTGACCATCACTTGTGACATGTCTAGGGGCAAGCCGCGTCCGTTCCTTACTCCTTCCTTTCGAAAAGCAGCTTTTGACAAATGCCATAACCTCAGCCATCCTGGTCCGCAGGCATCTGCACGCATGGTGACTGAGAGATATGTTTGGCCTAGCGTCAAAGCCGGTTGCCATAAATAGGCGCGCTCCTGCTCTGAGTGCCAGCGTTGTAAAGTGACGAGGCACGTTAAATCACCACTAGGTGATTTTAGCAGACCATCTGGTAGGTTCAAGCATGTCCACATCGACATTATCGGACCACTTCCGCATTCAAACGGTTTCAATTATTGTCTTACCGCGGTAGATAGGTTAACGCGGTGGCCGGCAGTTTGGCCAATGAGCTCTATTACCGCCGAAGAAGTGGCCGATACCTTTTTAAATGGTTGGGTATCTCGCTTTGGTGTCCCAAATGTTATAACAACGGATCAAGGGCGTCAATTTGAATCATGCCTTTTTCAGCAATTAATGTGTGTTTGTGCAACGAAAAGGATTCGAACGACAAGCTATCATCCATGCGCGAACGGCATGGTCGAGCGTATGCATCGACAACTCAAGGCGGCGTTAATGTGCCATGCTGGGTTTTGGTCGGAGGCACTTCCGTTGGTGCTCCTCGGTATGAGGTCGGTTTTTAAAGAAGACACTAAAGCTTCTCCAGCCGAGCTCGTTTTTGGCGAGACATTAGCGTTTGCCAGGCGAATTTATTGAGACTACAGACTTGTCTAGAAGCCCTGAGTCAGTTGTTGATTTTGTCTCGGACTTAAAGAGGCGAATGGAGGTGATTCGACCGGTAGAAGCTTCGCACCACGCGCACCCTTCGTTATTTATTTTCAAAGACTTGGCGACGGCGTCGCATGTTTGGTTACGTGACGACACAGTAAGACGATCGTTGCAGCCACCGTACTCCGGTCCATACCGAGTAATTAGTCGGAAGGATAAAACTTTGAAGTTAGAAGTTAAGGGACGTGAGGATACAGTAAGTATTGATCGCGTAAAACCTGCGTTTATTGAAGCTGATTCTTTAACGGTTAATAATGAGGTTTTAGATTCGCGAAGCTCGTTGTTAATAAATACTGCAAATGCTCCGACGTCCTTTCCACCTCCTGCTTCGGTAGTGACCAGATCGGGTCGTCAGGTTAGGTTTAGAAACATTTTGGACATAGTACACAGTTTTTTTTTTTTGTTGCCTCCTTTGTGGGGGGGTTTTTCCTCTGCGTTGGGGGGTGATGTGGCGACTTGCGTGCCACCTATTTATATACGTACTGGCTGATTGTACATAGTTACTGGCTGTTTGTAAATATTTTGTAAGTAAGATTTAAAAATGTTATGTGTTTGAATAGGTGTCATTACTTGGTTCTTTTCAGAGAGTCTTCTAATAATTTTACGGTCGCGCAATCCATAAATTATCAAATATTAATACAAGGCCATTAATGTTCAGTTTATGTACATCCATGTGAATAGTGTAAATATAAAAGAGACTGAAAGTTGTGCAGTTTTACTTCTGGTATCAAAGAGTCGAAACAAATTGAAAGGGATAAAATTCCTTTAGTTCTGTACCCGAAATTGTTCTTCCTAATGATTTGTAATCCGAATGATCACTCTTCCTAGAATTTTACATCCTAATGTTTTCATTCATACTATTTGTAGTGCTACCGGCGATGTTCATAACACTCATGTTTCCGAAAATTGTAATTAATAACATCATTAATGTAAATATATTTAAACTCCTACTGTTTTTTTTCATAACGCTTTTATACCCACATATATTTTTTATTACTCTTGGTTTATGTTTTTTTCTGAATATGAGTGAAAATATTATGGTAATTATGTTTAGGGTAATTACTATAATATTTTCACTCATATTCAGGAAAAAACATTTATCAAGAGTAATAAAAAATATATGTGGGTAATTATGTCTAAAAAATCAACTGTTGAATATACAGAATGATTAAAGATCCCAACCTAATGACCATGGAACTAATTGAGAAGCCAGGATATACCCTATCAAATAAAAGAAGAATTTACTAAATCGGTCCATGCTTCTTTGAATAATCGGGTAACATACATTAAAAAAAAAGATTCTGACGAATTGAGAACCTCCTCCTTCTTTTGAATTCGGTTAAAAAAACTCTTCATTATATTAGAATAAATGGAAAATTTAAAAATATATCGCGAATTACACTGTTTTAATGTTCTGTTTTCCTATTTTACATTCAGGTTCATTCTATCAATACTACTCTGGCTAAACAAACCGGATCTTTTTACACATCGAACGTAACTTAAAGCTTTTACAATAACCAAAATAAATTATGATCAAAGCCAATATCATTTAATTTTATAGGCATTTATTAATTGAATCCCGCTCGTTCTACCATCAAAGTACAGAACTAACGACAGAATAGTCTCGTTAAAAAATAAATTAAAAGGAAGAAAACCGCCAAATAAATTACCGTATCATGTTCGCAAAACAATATTCTAGATTAAAGAAAGCGAGTGACTTGTTAAGCCGTAGCCACAATAAAGCTACGCTCTGGGAATGTGGTGCAGAGAGGAAGTAATGAAAGCGCGTAGCAAGCGCCAATGCGATGGACCGACCAGATTAAGTCTGCAGTGGGTGGCCCATTACCGATAGAGAGGGATGCCGTTGCATCGTAAAGCAAATTATGGCAGCCGAAAGTCTCACTGCAACATGATGACCACGACCACTCTGCCAGGAGTGTACCGATGAATAAGAAGACAATAGTGCTGTCAAACTAAAATAATAACAACAATGAGAGCCGTGTGGATGCGATGCCTAACCCCTTTTTTGTCCCACACTACGAATTTCTCCCTTTTCTTTTTGTATACATCTTTTTGGGTCCCTTCTTAAGCAGTCGGGTTTTGGATTTTTAAATTAACTTTTTACGAATTGTTATCCCTGATAAAATTTTCACTTTGTATAGAAACCCGTATCTCGTTAATAATAAAATTCAATATGCTATTGAAGAAAGCCAGGGTTACCAACATAGCCCGAAGAATTGCCGAATTTAAGTGGCAGTTTGCAGGGAACATTGCTCGCAGAACGGATGGCCGATGGGGCCGAAAAGTTCTGGAATGGCGACCGCAAACTGGAAGACGATACGATGGAAGGCCTCCCACTAGGTGGACCGAGACCTGGTTAAGGTTGCGAGAAGTCGCTGGATGCGAGACGCACGGGATCGGTCAATGTGGCGACGCCTGGGGGAGGTAAATGTCCAGCAATGGACGTCTTTCGGCTGACATGATGATGATGAAGGAACTTCCGCCACTTCACTCAGCTTATTTGCCATGAAAACAGTAAAATCATCCTTGATTTATCTCAATAAATAACAAGCTGTAATTAATGTCGAGTCGAGTGGAGGAAATGACTAGCAATATTGGTGTAAATCTCACCAGTATGACCTGACCCTTACCCAATTTTTTCGTGTCAATATCACGTTCCCTATTATCAGCATAACGAACATTATTACAGCATAAATTGGATTATTATTTGCAAGAAAATGTCCTACAAAAGATAAAAGAATATCACACATTTCTTTTATGACATTCTTTTGTCTGTAATTATGAATTGGGAGGGCCAATTTTGCGGAAGTGTCTTGCTATTTCCGTAAGGAAAAATGTATCGTTATTATATTTGGTCTTTCTTATTAATTTTGTGAGATATTATGAGGGCTTCATACATTTCAAGATAAATTATGTTATAAATGTGGATTATTACGGCTGAGCAGTGTTGGTCCAGTGGTTGTTCATTTGTCTATTCTCGCACTGGATTGTTCTGCAGCAATAACACCACTGGAGCACAAACTTATAAGAAACTAGGGATAAAAAGTAGCCTATATTACCCGGGGATAGTGTAGCATCCCAAGGGTGCGCCAAAGTTCACCTAATTTTTTAACTCCGATAATTGGAAATCCAAAAATGTTCTTTCTAACATTTTTCATCCTAACAATCACAGTTCCTAACTACTCTGTCTCTAATGTTCATAATTCCGAAGCATTCAACTTCATAATGTCAGTAGCAATAAACATGTATGTATTATACTTTTATTTCTTTTCCTATATTTTCTCAACATAACCATCTTTTACACTACTATTCAAAGGCATATCTTTTTTATTTAGATTTCTTTTTATCCATAATAATCAGTAGTATATACATTAAATTTGCGTGACTTTATTTTCACATTACTCTAATTTTATTTATAGCGGTTTGTACCTGCAAAGATATCCATAGGTTAGGTTAGGTTAGAACTGTGACCAACTACGCGCGAGCCGAGCGAACGAAGCGAGCGGTGCCACGGCAGCGGCCGGCGAGCGCTACAGCGTAATTGGTCGCGAAATTTTTCTAAGTATTTTTTTCATAGTGTCCCCAAGACGAAACTCTGACCTGAATTTCATTCATTTAAGACAAAAATCAGTGACGACCTTTAATCATTCTGTATATATAATCAACAGTTGATTTTTTAGACATAATTACCCACATATATTTTTTATTACTCTTGGTAAATGTTTTTTTCTGAATATGAGTGAAAATATTATGGTAATTATGTTTAGGGTAATTACTATTACCCTAAACATAATTATATACAGAAGTTCGTCTTGGGGACACTATGAAAAAAATACTTAGAAAAATTTCGCGACCAATTACGCTGTAGCGCTCGCCGGCCGCTGCCGTGGCACCGCTCGCTTCGTTCGCTCGGCTCGCGCGTAGTTGGTCACAGTTCTAACCTAACCTAACCTATGGATATCTTTGCAGGTACAAACCGCTATAAATAAAATTAGAGTTATGTGAAAATAAAGTCACGCAAATTTAATGTATATAATACTGATTATTATGAATAAAAAGAAATCTAAATAAAAAATATATGCCTTTGAATAGTAGTGTAAAAGATGGTTATGTTGAGAAAATATAGGAAAAGAAATAAAAGTATAATACATACATGTTTATTGCTACTGACATTATGAAGTTGAATGCTTCGGAATTATGAACATTAGAGACAGAGTAGTTAGGAACTGTGATTGTTAGGATGAAAAATGTTAGGAAGAACATTTTGGATTTCCAATTATCGGAGTTAAAAAATTAGGTGAACTTTGGTGCACCCTTGGGATGCTACACTATCCCTGGGTAATTTAGGCTACTTTTTATCCCTAGTTTCTTATAAGTTTGTGCTCCAGTGGTGTTATTGCTGCAGAACAATCCAGTGCGAGAATAGACAAATGAACAACCACTGGACCACCACTGCTCAGCCGTAATAATCCACATTTATAACATAATTTATCTTGAAATGTATGAAGCCCTCATAATATCTCACAAAATTAATAAGACAGACAAAATATAATAACGATACATTTTTTCTTACGGAAATAGCAAGACACTGCCGCAAAATTGGCCCTCCCAATTCATAATTACAGACAAAAGAATGTCATAAAAGAAATGTGTGATATTCTTTTATCTTTTGTAGGACATTTTGTTGCAAATAATAATCCAATTTATACTGTAATAATGTTCGTTATGCCGATAATAGGGAACGTTATATTGACACGAAAAAATTGGGTAAGGGTCAGGTCATACTGGTGAGATTTACACCAATATTGCTAGTCATTTCCTCCACTCGACTCGACATTAATTACAGCTTGTTATTTATTGAGATAAATCAAGGATGATTTAACTGTTTTCATGGCAACTAAGCTGACCGAAGTGGAGTAAGTTCCTTCATCATCATCATGTCAGCCGAAAGACGTCCATTGCTGGACATTTACCTCCCCCAGGCGTCGCCACATTGACCGATCCCGTGCGTCTCGCATCCAGCGACTTCTCGCAACCTTAACCAGGTCTCGGGCCACCTAGTGGGAGGCCTTCCATCGTATCGTCTTCCAGTTCGCGGTCGCCATTCCTGAACTGTTCGGCCCCATCGGCCATCCGTTCTGCAAGCAGTGTTCCCTGCCCACTGCCACTTAAGTTTGGTAATTTTCGGGCTATGTCGGTTACTTTGGTTCTCCTGCGGATATCCTCATTTCTGACGTGATCACGCAAGGAAACTCCGAGCATAGTCCCCTCCATTGTCCTTTGGGTGACTTCAAGCTTTCTTATAAGGCCCATTGTGAGCGATCACGTCTCGGTCCCATATGTGATCACTGGCAACACACACTGGTCATAGACTTTTTTTGTCTTGAGACACTGCGGTAAATTGGACGAGAAGATACCACAACTTCCCAAACGCGGCCCAGCCGAGTCCGATTTAACGGCTGACCTCTTCCTCGAAGTTAAACGTACCCTACTGGACCGTTTGTCCCAGGTAGACATATTCGTCTATAACTTCAAGTATAGAGTCTCCGACCTTGATAGGAGTTGGTGTTGCATGGCCATTCACCATGCTCTTGGTTTTGTCCATATACATTTTAAGACCCACTTTACTACAATAACAAACTACAGTCATGGCTGCCCTCACAGAGAGAAGGCCCAGCAGTGGGAACATTAAAAAAGGTTGATGATAATGGTTCATGGCTCATTTTGTGTTCACAATATAAGATGGAAATAGGGCTGGCTAGCCCAAGATGCGATGCACACGGCTCTCACTGATGCTATTCCATTAGTCAGACAGCACTATTGTCCTCTTATTCTTCGATACACTCTTGGCTGAGCGGTCGTGGTCATCATTTTGCAGTGAGACTTTGGGCTGCCATAATTTGCTTAAAGATGCGAGGCCATCCCTTCCTATCGGTAATAAGCCGCCCCACTGCTGACTCAATCTGGTCGGTCCATCGCATGGGCGCTTGCCACGCGCTTTCATTACCTCCACCCTACTCTAAACTACAAGCGGCTCGATAGAGTCGTTGCCTCGTCGGGACACGTTTCCAAATAACTGGAGTACTCGAGTTTGGACTACAGCCCATGGACGCTGCCTGATACCGAGTTTTAGAAGTATGGATATGTTAGTGCGAAACTTGGTCCACGATACTCCAAGCATTTTTCTGCAGCACCACATTTCCAGAGCGTAGCACTATTGTGGCTACGGCTTAACAAGTCACTCGCTTTCTTTAATCTAGAATATTGTTTTGCGAACATGATACGGTAATTTATTTGGCGGTTTTCTTCTTTTTAATTTATTTTTTAACGAGACTATTCTGTCGTTAGTTCTGTACTTTGATGGTAGAACGAGCGGGATTCAATTAATAAATGCCTATAAAATTAAATGATATTGGCTTTGATCATAATTTATTTTGGTTATTGTAAAAGATTTAAAATACGTTTGATGTTATAAGAGATCCGTTTTTTTTCAGCCAGAGTAGAATTGATAGAATGAAACTGAATGTAAATTAGGAAAACAGAACATTAAAACGGTGCAATTCGCGATATTTTTTTAATTTTCTATTTTTTCTAATATAATGAAGAGTTTTTTTAACCGAATTCAAAAGAAGGAGAAGGTTCTCAATTCGTCGAAATCTATTTTTTTAATGTATGTTACCCGATTATTCAAAGAAGCCTGGACGGATTTGGAAAATTCTTCTTTTGTCTAAAATGGTTCCATGGTCATCAGGTTAGAATCTGATTATGAGTTCCTGGATCAATCGAAGGTACTCCTTAAATATTATGAGATGTACTTTGGCTATAAATAATTGTCATGGTAATTGGAGGTACCAAATAAAACTAAAATAAAAATAAAATAGATAAATAAAAACTTGTTAACAAAAAAATCAAACCGACTTCCAATAAAAAAAATATAAAGTGAGAATTAACTTTCTTTTTCGAAGTCGTTGTCTTTGGTACCTATTGTTTTCCGTTTTTCTACACCGACTTCGGAAAACAAAGTTATTTAGTTTAGTTTTTTTTTTGTATATGTAATCGGGTACTGATCTGATAACAATTACTTATTATTAGAAAACTACACTTTTGCTGAATGCGTGTGCGTAAAATTTATTTTTTTCTGGAAAGAAGCATGGATCCTCTGGACAATCGCGAGAAAAGTTAGTTTGTATAAATTAATGTAATCTCCTCAAAGTTAATTAAAGAATTAAATAATAAAAACGAATAAAGCCAGATCCATTGCCCAATCCAACATAAAAAAAAAAAAAAATACAACCACAGCATTTAAAAACTCAAAACGAATTCCGTCATTTTCCTTTTCCTATCTCCCGCCAAATCTTTTCCGTTTGATTACACTGACTTCAATTAATATTATCTGTGGTTCTCATCTGCTCAAATTGCCCCAAATAACGAACTAGGGTAAGACGTTGGCAAAAACCTTGCATTTCTTAAACTTAATTATGGAAATAACTTCTCTTGCTAATAGACAAGGGAGTGGAAATTTTTTGATGGATTTCGAATTTTTGATAAAGTATTGTAAAAAAGAAAATAATTGTGTACGGTTATGTCTACCTGCCCACGGCCCATTACCGGCCCATTCTCTCTCACAGAGAGGCGGCCTGTGTCCCAGCTGTGGGAACATTAATAGGCTGATGATGTGATGTGATGTCTACCTGGGAAAAACGGTCCAGTTAGGTAGGTTCGAGAAAGAGGTCAACCATCGAATCCGACTCGGCTGGGCAGCGTTCGGGAAGGTGCGCGATATATTCTCGCCCAACTTACCACAATGTCTCAAGACGAAAGTCTATGACTGTGATGTGTTGCCAGTGATTACTTACGGGACAGTGACGTGGTCGCTCACAATGGGCCTCATCAGAAGGCTTAAAGTCACCCAAAGGGCAATGGAGAGGGCTATGCTCGGTGTTTCCTTGCGTGATTGAATCAGAAATGAATCAAGAGAACCAAGGTCCTATGAATGGACAAACTTAAGTGGCAGTGGACAGGGTATATTGCTCGCAGAACGAATGGCCGTTAGGGCTGAAAAGTTCTAGAGTGGCGAACGCGTACCGATTATAAATTGGTAGGTATGTAAGGTAGGCAGGAAGGTAAGTAGGGTAGGTAGGAAGGTAAGTAGGGTAGTATGCAGTTGACGGGAGCGAAGTCGCGGGCACAGTTAGATTTTAATAATTAAATTCTATCAACCACTGTTATTCCGTTTCTCGACCATGAGTTGCCCGACCGAACGATAAAATGTCAGTATTTAACATGGGGCGTCTGCTTGCAAGTATTTATAAAAGAACGTTCACGCTAACCTATTTCTGTCATTCAGTAGTATTATGATGGGTAGCGTAAATATACCGCGTAAATGTGAACGGCGCGCTGTTGCATTAAAGCTCTCGCAGATATACGTACGTAACACGGCAAAATGACTCATTGTGTTGCGTGCGTTTTTAAAGAAATTTATTTTAATAAATCGCAAAGGCTTATTCAAAAACACGTATTTCCTGGAACAAGTTTTATGAAATTTATCTATAGAGTTTTTTGAAGGTGAGCTCGATGGTGAAAATTTTGAGCACTATTTTGCACTGAATGAGAAAACAAGATTTTCGACCATGCTCGCGTTGATGAAAGACGAAAGGAAAGACGGAGGAAGGGCCCTCTTAAATCATGATTTTAAGACTAGGTATACTTGTGCTAAAAACGGATTTACGTTGAATATAATGCAGCCTATGTACTCTCTACCCTAATGCAGTTCTATATTCTCGTACTAATACACTAAACTCAAGGTTACGTCGTGAGAGCGTGTAGGTGAACGTGACCTGAGCTTGGGAAACAACGAGTATAGAAAATATGGACACGGTTACATTTGCAATATATGCAAAACGTATTTTGTGATGAAATTAGTTCTAGAGATTTCCTAGAACTAATCTCATCACAAAATATAGTTATGGCCGATTCCACAAAAGATGATACAATGTATGCCAGCAATAATTCTAATTTTGTTCATTATTAGAGTTCATAGACAAAGGAATATTCTATAATCACCAGCACCTTGTCTTTTATAGATTAAGCGACTTTTAAGGACCGCTTAAAGTTAAGTATTGTTGGAAAATTCGTGAGTTCGAACCCAGGCAGGCGCTTTACTTTGTGTGAATTATTTTATCACTACTGCTCTTAAAACGGTGAAGGAAAACATCGTGAGGAAACCGGCATGTCCTAGACCCAAAAATTCGAAGACATGTGATCCGCACTGGGCCCGCGTGGTGGATTAAGGCCTATTCCCTCTCTCACAGAGAGGATGCCTGTGCCTCAGCAGTGGGAACGTTATAAGGCTGATGAGGGATGATGATGTCAAATAATAAAATTTTGTTAAAATGTGAAATATTTGTCTACAATGCTTATAATGCCATCTCGTTTGCTATTTATAAGGCAGTATTACCTGATTATTCTTTTCTATGCCTTTCGCCACTAGAGACAATCAATCTGCTTTACCTGCCCAACCAAATTTTGATTGCAAGCTAACCCAGCATGTTAGCTTGTAATCTTACTGGATGAAGCTGAAAAGAATATATTCAACAAATTAAATTACGTGTTCGCGAGCTGGCTAACCAAAACCAGATGTATCCTCTGTCTGCACAGCATGTTTTTCTTGTTAACGTCTTTTTAGTTCGCTTCTTAAGTAGTCGGGGTTTTTGATTTTTTAAATTTATAGCTTTTTAGTTTACATTTGTTTTTAATTAGTTACATTTAAATATAAAACTGTTATATATTTTTGAAGTGTCTTCTTAAAACCGATGGGTTTGGAAGAAAGAAAAAAATTGGGCCACCACAATATGTCACCCAAAAGCCGCCAATTTTCTATTTTCCATATTTAATATAGCCAGTGACACTTGCAAAGTTAAGACGAATCTATTGGAGTAAAAATTATCACAATCGGCCAACGCGTTTGGTCTCTAGAACGCCACATAGGAACAAACATACATAGACTGATAAACACATTACCCTCCTTAGGCAGTCGGGAAAATAGTATCCGACATGGTGCGACCGTCTATCTGACTTACACTACCCTCTTATTGCTACTTGTTTTCTAAAAATATACTGCCACATCCAAACCTCCCTTTTATTTTTCGTATACCATAGGAATCTCATGCACATCGACAAAGTCACGTTGTGTTCACTAATAATTCACGAAGTCACATCACTACCCAACATGATTGTCTTGTCTCTGGAAGGGCTTTCAATGGGATTGGCAAAATTTGGAGATGAATATTATTCCATTTCCGTTATAGAATGTGTTCGTTCTTGAGAGTATGTAGTGTGCATAATATAGTGCTTTTACAGGAATTGGTTGAATTGAGATGTATCTGATACTAGGAATACATGATCTATGGTTACTGTTTTTTCTGAAAATGTTGTAGCGTATAGTTCTCCCCAAACATTTGGGCCGCCCTGAAGTTGGCTTTCCGATGCACAAGGCATGGATTGGTGCTGTATTTACCCGACTGTCGAAGGAGGGTAATGTTTTTTTCATTCTTCGTATGTATGTCTCCCATGTGGCGTTCTAGATACCGAACACGTTGATCGATTTTGATGATTCTTACGTCAATTGATTCGTCGTAACCTTGCAACTGTCACTGGCAACATTAAAATTGGAAAAGAGAAAACTGGCGGCTTTTGCGCCATTTTTATAATACTTATATGTTTAAAAGTACATAAATCAAACAAAAAAAATGTTATCTAAAAATAATAAATAAAAAAAGCTAATTCGAATAATCAAAAAACCCGACTGCTTATGAAGCGTTTTTTATTTTTTTTCAGTTATATTTTTTATTGTATGAGATTTATTACAGCGCAGCCCTTGTAGCCAAATTCAGGGCGGCCGAGAGGTTTGGCGAGAACTATAGTGTAGTTACTTTATTAATATTCTCACTGTCACACATTAACAGAATTGTGGAGATTAGAAAGACAGTCACTCCATGTGAAAAACTGGTAAACACACTTGAAAACAATGATAAATTAAATTAATTGACACGATAAACGCATATTGCCGGATAACCAAAGTTACCGACATAGCCCGAAGAATTGCCAAACTTAAATGGCAGTGGGCAGGGCACATTGCTCGCAGAACGGTAGGCCGATGAGGCCGAAAAGTTCTGGAATGGCGACCGCGAATCTGAAGACGATACGTTGGAAGGCCTCCCACTATATAGCTGGACCGATGACCTGGTTAAGGTTGCGGGATGGCTCTGGAGGCGAGACGCAAGGGATCGGTCAATGTGGCGACGCCTGGAAGAGGCTTATGTCCAGCAGTTGACTTCTTTCGGCTGAAAGATGTTGATGATGACACGATAAACGACTAAATAAAGAGCGAAATAAATCTAAAAGTGTAATTCATTAAAGTTCTCTGATTTCACGTTATTTGACATTAATCTGGACAAAGTAAGTCTGACCTTTGCTTGCTGACCTAAGCTAATCCTACAGAAATGGTAGCCGGTTTAAACAGTACACTAATAAATATCGTTGTGGTCACAACATCTTCCACCGTATGCACGAATATATTAATCATGGATGTGAATTATTTGATGGAGAGGAAGGAGACGGCCAATGAAAATAGAAAGGCAGGGTTTACCAGGAGTGATATGAAAGAAAAGGGCGTCAGTGTAATATGGGACAAGGGCAGGAAGATGATGATGACACTATTTAATTGCAATAATTGCTATCGAGTAGATTGGATGATCTAGTTTTCTGTAATTAAAGTTAGACATTTCTGTTTCTGATTCAGTAGTAATATTCTGTAAAGTATAAGTTTTTAAACCATCATGGTCACTAACATTAACATTAGAAACGGGATATTTACCATTTTACTGTTTGTTGCGAGTTTTCGATATTTCGGTGCTGTTGCAAGCACCATGATCACGGATAAACTAAAGTTCTTGCGGGTGGGTGGTTTATGAGGAGACAAATCGGTCTACCCTCTTTCTTGTTCGTTATTAGGGTTCCGTAGCCAAATGGCAAAAAACGGAACCCTTATAGATTCGTCATGTCTGTCTGTCTGTCTGTCTGTCCGTCCGTATGTCACAGCCACTGTTTTCCGAAACAATAAGAACGATGCTGTTGAAACTTTGTAAGTAGATGTATTCTGTGAACCGCATTAAGATTTTCACACAAAAATTAAAAAAAAACAATAAATTTTGGGGGTCCCCATACTTGAAATTGAAACTAAAAAAAAAAAATCATCATACCGATACGTATGGGGTATCTATGGATAGGTCTTCAAAAATGATATGGAGGTTTCTAATATATTTTTTTTCTAAACTGAATAGTTTGCGCGAGAGACACTTCCAAAGTGGTAAAATGTGTCCCCCCCCCCCCCCTGTAACTTCTAAAATAAGAGAATGATAAAACTAAAAAAAAAATATGATGTACATTACCATGTAAACTACCACCGAAAATTGGTTTGAACGAAATCTAGTAAGTAGTTTTTTTTTAATACGTCATAAATCGTAAACCGCAATTTACCAAGTACGGAACCCTTCGTGCGCGAGTCCGACTCGCACTTGGTCGGTTTTTTGCACTTAGTACTGTCACTAACAACTCGATTCTGTTCCCGACACATGAAACTCACTGTGTCCGCTCGTGAACTTTTTTTTTCGGGTTATATATGTAACCACTGGATTCCAAGCTCTCGTCTCGATAGCTTCCCTCACCAGTCTAGGGATATAGTGGCGTTCTTTCGAAATGACCTGAGGGTTATGTAACTCAATCCAAATAAACAAACACATGGTAAACACAAACATGGTAAATATCCCGTTGCTAATGTTAATTCTGTAAAGTTCTCAGCACACGTAACTCAAGTGAGCGCACACAATTCGAAATTAAACTCATTTGTTTTTAAAGTAAATCCAATTTCCGTTCATATATTTCAGCAATCTTATCTAGCGACAATCAATGGCAAAAACTTTTAAAAATAAAGATTCTTATGACAGATTGACACTGAAATTGGAATGCAAACGTGCCATAGACGTACCCGAATGGCCCCTGTAACCTCTATTGGCAGTTTCAATCAGTGTGACGTCAAGCTCTTAAGTATCTTGATTGGTAGCAAGAAATACGTTACTAAAACGTTAGCAGACATGTTAGTACCTATTGCTCATACAAAAAACCGGCCAAATGCGTCTCGGACTTCGCATATTTAAGGTTCCGTACCAAAACGCAAAATCAATTTGCTTGTAATAGAAAAAAGAGGAAATTTCAAAGAAAATCTAATTTATAAATCCATGTAGGTCCACATTTTTTTTACGCGCCCTCTTTTTCTGCTGCCCATTATACTGTGAAAATTGTAAGGTTGTAAAACCTTTGAGATAGACGATGGACAGACATACAGACGGAGAGAAAGACATACACATGAGTGGCAGCAATAGGTCTCCCTTTGGAGCCTTCGGAAACGGAACTTTAAAAACATCATTAAACCTAATAGCTGCAAGGTTCCAACTCAAATGCCATTACCAAACGATGCAGTAAATGTCATAACCGGCGTCTTATTCCATTATAGACCACCTTCGTTTGCATAATCGTTAGCAGGTGACTTAAATGCAGTACGGTGTAATTGGGTCAGGGGATGGCCGTCTTGGTATTAATTATGAAATAGCTTTTTACATTGTAATTGGAAATAAAGGAAATAAATGATAGAACTGCAACGCAAAATTCAAACAAAAATAAGAAGTATGTATGTCTTTCGAGAAATCTAAAACGAAAGATTAATCTTTGAAAAAGCTCTTGGTTCAGCTACAGGAATTACCGACACTTATTGTTCAACTAGCTTCAGTCAGCGGATTCGCCTGTGTGACAGTCAAAAGTTATCCCGAAGCATCATATTCCGGGGATAAAAAGTGTCCTATGTGCTATTTCAGACTATAATCTATCCCTGTGCCAAATTTCATTAAGATCTGTTCGGCCGTTCAGACGTGATTGAGTAACATACACATATCCAAACTTTCGCATTTCTGATACTAGCTTCTGCCAACGGATTCGCCCGCGTTAAAAGTGTTTTATCATCCCAAAGGGACATTATACCGGGATAAAAATCCTATCCTATGTGCTAGCCCAGAGTATAATATACTCTGTGCCAAATTTTATCCAGATCTGTTGAGGCGTGATTAAATAACAAACATACATCGGAAAAATAACTAAAAACTTACCACAAATTCATGGGAGTGACTGCGGTCACTACCATGAATTTGTGGAATGAAATTAAGTCACTGGTTTTACAATAATTACTCGAACTGCATGGACATCTAACAGCCAAACCATACTTTTTACCAAGATCTAAGTTTTTCCCTCTAAAATTGGTCTCTGCTCCACTTGAGATCTAATAACTTTTTAACAGTGTAAGCGTTATAAATTGTGAGTTTTGGCAATCAATTTATGTATAAAGAAATCTTTTGTTAGGATACTTTTTACTGTACCTACACATTAACAAATTGCAACTTGGAGCTTATAAGTAAGACATGGGATATGAGCATCGTTTTTGATTGCACGTTCTACGTCGATAAAATAGGTACTGGCAATGTTTTTTGGAAGGCAATTGGTGCACTATTAGATATGCCATGCTATTTTGGGCAATGGAGAGGGCTATGCTCGGAGTTTTCTTGCGTGATCGAATCATAAATGTAGAGATCCGCAAGAGAACCAGGGATACCGACATAGCCCGAAGAATTGCCAAACTTAAGTGGCAGTGGGCAGGGCACATTGCTCGAAGAACGGATGGCCGATGAGGCAGAAAGGTTCTGGAGTGCCGACCGCGAACTGGAAGACGCTGCGTTGGAAGGCCTCCCACTAGGTGGACCGATGACCTGGTGAAGGTTGCGGAGATCCGCTGGATGAGGGACACACGAGACCGGTCAATTTGGCGACGCTTGGGGGAGCCCTATATGTCCAGCAGAGGACGTCTTTCGGCTGATATGATGATGATGATGAGATATATAACAATAAAACTATGGATTAAATAATAATCGGGCTTAATAACTTTATAATAATGATAAAAGGTTTAAATGTTTATTTAATCAAAATATTCAATGTAAGAGCAAGTAATACTACAAGTAAAATTTCAAAATTTAAAAACCCCCGACACATTTATCTTGCGAAAACACCCCGATTCACACAGTTAAACGCGCATAACTATTGTACGGCTGAACTGATTTAATTCAAACATAGCTAAGAACACTCTCTACAAAATCACCTTTCAAACAAAAAAAACTAAATCAAAATCGGTTCATCCGTTGAGGCGCTATGGTGCCACAGACAGACACACAGATACACAGCAACACACGTCAAACTTATAACACCCCTTTTTTTCCGGCGGGGGTTAAAAACGGTAAAAGAGCAGTAAAAACAAATGAAAATTCTTTCTTAGTGTTAATAAAACGTTCTCCACCGCTACAGAGCCAGCACAAATTGTATTGTAATCTAATATTGTCATCAACGGTCCCCTTTAACTCTCAAAGGAACGGGCAGTGATAGGTTTCGCTTCGTAAACAAGGTTCACTACTTCCTTGTTTATAAGAGCAGTGCTATTCTGTAAAGTTCACAGCTCACCTCACTCAAGTGAGCGCACACAATTCGAAAGCGAATTCATTTGTTTTTAATGTAAATCATCGCGGATTCACAACGAGACACCGTTCGAATTTCAAAGTGATGTTTAGAGAATAATAAAAATGATAGAGTTAATTTGGCTATTCGTTAGCCTAACCATGTTTTACAACTACCCGCTTAACGTTGTTCCTAATAAATGAACAATATTGATATCGTATGTAGCAGAAGTAAATACGTAAAATATTTTTTAGAGGGTTGCTGATTACCCAAAACTTATTTAAGTAAAATGTTGAAATAAATTAAGTTTTCTACTTAATTTATTTCAACATTTTAAATTGAGGTATACCACATATAATACTAGCATGCAGATGCCTCATCCCATACAAAGAAACCGTGCCGACGTAACTAGCGTTTTTCGTCTGATTAAACTGATAATTTTACTAAGAACGTCGATCGCATTTGGTTCCGGTAAGTAAACGGGTTTACTCAGTTCGTGAATATTTTTTTAAAAATAAGACGATGATTTGTTTTATAGCATTTTTTGCACTTTTTTACAGTTTCATTGTCCCAAAACAAAACAAATCCGAAAAATCGAGTGGATGCCTCAGAAATTTAAAAATGCGCCATCTGTTGGAATCATTTTAAAATTATCCATTCAAATAAGCTTTGAAATGTAAAAAAATAATAGTCCAATATACCTTAATTTTGTGCTTAGGAGAGTTAATAAAATATGAAAATATTTATTTATTATCGTCTCTAGAAAAACTTAGTATTTCAATATCAAATCGAAGCTTATCACGCCATCTAGTGCAATTTATTTGAACCAAATATTTTTTCTTTGCGTTGGGTGCCCGTGGTTATACCTAATGAATACACTGTGTACGTACATGTATTTGTTTTTATTATTTAAATAAAAGTTAATATATGCTCATCATAAAAAGTACAAGTGAATTCTAACTGTTTTTCTTCTCTTTACAGGTAAATTAATCACCGGATACGAACTAAATTTTATTTGGAGATATCGGTTGGTAAGTCTTGCTTTTTTCAAAGTTAATCTGCTCCGTTTGGATAGTGGTTTCTGCTGTAAAAACTGGATACTCATAGCCTGCGGACTACGGCATCGTCTTTCGTTTTCGTAACCGACAAAAGCAAAACACACAAAAGTGAAAACAAGTAAAATTTCAAAATTTAAAAACCCCCGACACATTTATCTAGCGAAAACACCCCGATCCAAACAGTAAAACGCCCATAACTTTTGAACGGCTGAACCGATTTTATTCAAACATAGCTAAGAACACTCTCGACAAAAGCACCTTTCAAAAAAAAAAAAACTGAATCAAAATCGGTTCATCCGTTCAGGCGCTATGATGCCACAGACAGACACACAGATACACAGATACACAGACACACAGATACACAGCAACACACGTGAAACTTATAACACCCCTCTTTTTCCGGCGGGGGTTAAAAAAACATTCGTTTCGGCAGTTGGTGTCGAAAAATGATAAAAACAAGATGTACCAAAGACATCTAGTTCCAAAAGGAAAGTTTATTTGCACTTTTTAGGGCTGATTACACCAATGACACTAATCGCGATTAGTTCAACTAAATACAGTTTATGCAAATACTCGCGATCTTTTGGTTGAGACATCTGAGAAACAACCAATCAGAACGCTGTTTATGCATAAACTGAGTTTAGTTGAACTAATCGTGATTAGTGTCATTGGTGAAATCGGCCCTTAGTGCTCAGCTTTTGAAGTCGGTTTATATTTTTGTAAAAAAAAAAACTTAATTAAGAAAATACAAAAGTTTTGCCTAGGTTTTCGTACACACATACATAATTTGTGCAACGCTGACTGTTTTATAGAACCCCAGAACACACCAATACGGTATACAATTTACATGCAGCTGCCGTTTTTAAGGTTCCGTACCCAAAGGGTAAAAACGGGACCCTATTACTAAGACTCCGCGGTCCGTCTGTCTGTCTGTCTGTCTGTCACCAGGCTATATCTCACGAACCGTGATAGCTCGACAGTTGAAATTTTCAAAAAGGTGATGTATTTCTGTTGCCGCTATAACAACAAATACTAAAAACAGAATAAAATTAATATTTAAGGGGGGCTCCCATACAAAAAACGTGATTTTTTGCCGTTTTTTGCGATAATGGTACGGAACCCTTCGTGCGCGAGTCCGACTCGCACTTGGCCGGTTTTTAACGTACGCGACTACGTTCAGAATCTCGATATATTAATTACAAATATGTTTACGGTACAAAAAGCGTATACTGGTTGTTAAGGATTCCTTTTGAAACTGTCCACAAATTGCAACACTCCTCTTCAGATAAATTTAGAGTACGGGTATACAGAGCAAAATTTCATTGCAAAATGTTGGAACATATAAAAATTGCCGTCCTATCAAATAGAACCATATTATTGACATTCATATTAAAAAAAATGTAATCAGCATTTTTTTCTGTTTTGGCTTTAATGAAAATTTTCATTAAATAATTGGCTGTGTAATATGAGGAAATAAAATAAACAAGGAAATATTTTTCGTGCCGTATTTCAGTGCTTATAATTGAGGAGGCATTTCATTTCCTATAAAATTTTAATGATGATTTCATTTTCAAGGATGAGTGAGCCGCAATACGTTTTATATTTATTCATTTGCTCGTGGCTAAATAATAACAGCCGCACGGGGCGATCTTCAAGGTTAAGCAACGCTTGACGAGGTCGGTCCGTGGATGGGTGACCATTTCAACATACCGAGTTTCCTCCGTGCCTCGGAAAGCACGTTAAGCCGAAGTTCCCGGCTGTCATTTAAAGATCTTTGACAATCGTTACGGATAGTCAGAAGCCTAAGATCTGACACCAGTCTTGCCAAGGGGTATCGGGTTACCCAGTTACTGGGTTGTGGATGTCAGATAGGCAGTCGCTCCATGTAAAACACTGGTTCTCAGCTGAATCCGTTAAGACTGGAAGCCGACCCTAACACAATTTGGGAAAAAGGCTAGGCAGATGATGATTTATACATTTGAAAATTTTCAAGGGAAGTTTGTTACAGCAGCCTAATTGCTTATCATGTAAATTAATGGAAATGATTGCCAACTTTTTCATTTTGGCTATGCAACAGTATTCGTTGCGTGTTTTACGCTGTCGAGTAGAAGGATTTTTAACCGACTGCCCGAAAAGGAGGAAGTTATCAATTCGACTCTATTTTTTGTTTTTTTTTTATGTTTGTTACCTCAGAACTTTTTACTGGGTGAACCGATTTTGATGATTATTTTTTTATTCGAAAGCTGGTGCTTGTCATGTGGTCCCATTTTCATCAAGATCTGATGAAGAACTTCGAAGATATACATCAGCACTCTTCAATAAATGACGGCATATCACTCGGGATAGCTGCAATCGTATGTCTGTTTATTGTTTACACCATTTCATAACATAACATCACACTGGTAGGCTCTAAAGGGGTACGCAGGTGAGAACCCTGGTATACTCTCATTCCACCGGTTTTGTTTAAAATTCATGTTATTTGGTTAATCTGTTCTGGCTTCACTTTGGGAATTATAGGTACACTACAATAGAACTTGTCCATTATGTTCCACTAAAAGATGAAAAATAAAAAACTTTTTAAAAATAAAATACAACCGACTTCCAAAAAAAAACACTACAAAGTAAATTTTTTTTTTTTTTTTCTATGAAGATCCTTCCAGCCTGCCAACCATCCAACCACCCAGTTACTCGGTAAAACTGGTTGACAGAATTTCGGGCTTCTACTGACCATTATATTGCTTTGACGTTAAATATTATTAAAGAAATGAGTCACGTATTAGACCCAACCAAAAGAGGCCTTAACAATTTCAGCCTAAAAAATGCGAAGATGAAAAAGTATGAAAAATTTATACTGACCTTTAAGCCCAAAAAACTTCGTCATAAAACCCAAAGGCCTTGAATCGAGCGGTCATTTTCATAAAAGAGTGACCAACAAACCTATAGCTGTCTCTTTTATCCTTGAATAATTAATAAGGACGATGAGTGCTTCATCTCTTTTACGCGTAAAATCAAAATAAGGATCGACGGTACTGTGCCAATAGTTCGTGACCAGAATTTGTATCTGGGGATAATGCAGGGTTTCATTATGCAGATAGATTGCTGCAGAAGGCAAACAGTGTTTATCGAGATAAAACGCGTTTTAATCCTGCAAATGGATATTTTTTTATGTTTTTATAATAATTTGTATTAATTCAGACTTTTTAGTTACAGTAATGAACGAGTTTAACAAATAAGTTATGTGGTAAAAGATTGTTAATTTTGCTATCAAAGTAACGCTTATTATGAATTTTTGGCAAAATAGGAACATAAAAGTGATACAATATATATATTTTTGGAAGGGCCTATTTAGTAGCTATCATTTGACACCCAAATTGTTTGGAAAAAAAATATCACCCCCTTTTTTAGGGGACCGCTATTTAAAAAAATTATATAGCCTATGTCAGTCCCACAATTGAGACGAATCCAATGACACCTCATATGTCATAATCCGTCGAGCCGTTTTTGCTGTAGAGCGTGCTATAAAAATGGACATACATACATACCTACATACTTACATACGCTTGAAAAAATAACCCTCCCGCAGTCGGGTAAAAAACGACATTCGCTGACTCGATCTAGTAGTCACCTTTGAAGTCCTGAGCGTAATGTCCTAGGTTTCGACTCCAAGTTTGGGGAAAGTTTGAGTTTTTCCATTATAAAAATATTAGTAGTACAAGGAATTCAGAGATACGACATCTCCGTGCCTGTAAACCAATGGTCTTATACCATAGCACTGAGGTAGAGTTTAGCTGTGAGTTTTCTGATGAGAGTGAGAAAACAAATAGTGCACTACTTGAGCAATATGATATCTCCTGCGTACCTACCTACTTGATAAATATCAGTAGAGATTGGCCACCATCGCCGAAATTCAATCATGAGAATTTTTGAGCGCTTGATTATTTTAGCAAATCTTGTGTCTAGAGATGGTGAAATGGAGCCTTAAGGTCGTAGCTCACTTATAAGACCGCGCTCCAACAATGATTCAGCACAATACCGCCTTAAACGGAGTTGACTGCTCACTGGTCACACGCTGACAACTAGCAGGCAACCAGCTGTCCACGTGCTTACAGCTAGCAGTCAACCAGCTTTCTCCGCGTCGACCTCTATCTAGTACGATTGCGGTAAGCTCGCTTACAGCGACCTGTCAGCTACTTTGTGTTGTCAATGTAAAGTATGTCTACAGAGGACGCCCTATAGCTCATATTTCAATGAACATTATTTTGCCGAGTGAGAGCGGTGTCGTATACGAAATACATCCTGAATATAGGCCTCCCTCGAGTGTCACCACATATACCGGTCCTGTGCTTCTCGCATCTAGCAGAATCCTGCAGCCTTCATCAGGTCCACTTTGTAGGAAACTTTTTTAACATAACTGGTGCAAAAAACCTCAAATGGCGCAAATATAACAACCATATTGGAAGTTATATGTTTGAGCCGTTTGGGGTTGAAATATTGGGCTCATCAAGTTTTTCGAGAAATTAGCAAAAAGTTTGTCGACTCTTCACGTGACCAGAGGGCTGGCTTTTTGATGCGCAATGAGCCCTTTTCCCTCCTCCCTTTGTATAAAGGTATGTTTTCTGTAGAATATTCAATTGTTGTATTAATAAAATAAATCTAATAAGCAATTTCCTCGAATCCTGAGTGCATCCGAGGAAAAAAACACAGACGGATTGAAGGCTTTTTTTCCCATTGTTCTGGCAACTTCCTTCAAGAGTACATGAAAGAGGCCTATCTTTACCTTCTTTAACTTGACTGTATCGTGGTGTCCCTTAAGCAATAAGAATTAGGAGGCTTACTTAGCAAGTTGATGAAGTTAGCGCAAGATAAAGAATATTGTGCTGTCGATAGGGTAAGTTATCTTCTTTGTGTGTGCGGTGGGCAGAATTACAAGTGGTCTTAAATTGGAATTATTGTGATTTTATATGTGCGAACTTTGCTGTACCTACTTGTGCAGGAGATTTTCCGAATTTGTGATCACTGATAAATCTGTAACAAAGATATTCGTTTATTGCTGGAACTTTACGAAATATAAAACCAGAATCCAGTGCGAAATAAAAGAAAAATAGAAAACATTTATTTGACAAGAACACAGAACAAACAGATCAATGACAGTACTTACCAAAACCGGCCGAGTGCGAGTCGGACTCGCGCACGAAGGGTTCCGTACTTGGTAAATTGCGGTTTACGATTTATGACGTATTAAAAAACTACTTACTACTTACTACTTACTAGATCTCGTTCAAACCAATTTTCGGTGGTAGTTTATATGGTAATGTACATCATATATTTTTTTAGTTTTATCATTCTCTTATTTTAGAAGTTACAGGGGGGGACACACATTTTACCACTTTGGAAGTGTCTCTCGCGTAAACTATTCAGTTTAGATAAAAATGGTATTTGAAACCTCAATATCATTTTTGAAGAGCTATCCATAAATACCCCACACGTATGGGTTTGATGAAAAAATATTTTTTTAGTTTCAGTTTCATGTATGGGAACCCCAAAAATTTGTTGTTTTTTTTCTATTTTTGTATAAAAATCTTAATGCGGTTCACAGAATACATCTACTTACCAAGTTTCAACAGCATAGTTTTAGTAATTTCGGAAAAAAGTGGCTGTGACATACGGACGGACAGACAGACAGACATGACGAATCTATAAAGGTTCAAGGTATCAAAAATTGCTCTTGCAAATACCGGAATAGTTACAAACTCAACATTTGCTGGTTGACTGACGCCATGGTTCTGGTTAGGCAGCGCTGTACCTTTACCTAGTACATTTCCATTTCGCTAGGAGAAAGCTACGTGCTTATTGCCATCAAGTATCAACTAGTCACAAATCCAGACACCGAGATACTCCTGAAAATTTTCAGGTAGGAAAAAAAAGGTGTCTTATGACACCCGGTTGGAACGGAGTTCGATTAATTAAATTTACAGTTTCGTAAAATAAGACAAAACTGAAATAATAACAACACAGTTGATGCTCAGTGTAAACACACAATAGCGGCTGCTAGCGTAGATTCTGTAGTTAGCGCGCGCTCGTACGTCTTCAGTTTTCTTCGTGCACCTCCGGCTCTATCCTCGGCGTCTGTGCGTCTTCGCTAGTACTATCCTGCATGCAGCACGCTGTACCTCGCACAATTTATCACGAACGATTTATTTATATTAATAAAAAAGGGTATTTAAATATTAAAACTATAAATATTTTTGAATATACTCAAAATTTACGGCAAGGTGAATCGATTTAAAAATGTGTTAGTTTCCTAGGGTATCGCAAAGTTCCTCAAAAATCACTGCAAAAGGTGTCGGTTTTTGGTGTCGTGTTTTTCATTGTTACACTTTTTCGGTCTAGCCCCTCAGCCCGCAAACAAATCAGAACTATAACGTATGATAAGGAACTCAATACCAAAACCCGATAATATTTAGCCCGACCCGGAAATCGAATACTGGACCTCACAAATTGTTTCTTGTTTCTCTAGAATCCACTTCACTACCCGCAACGAACACTACCTTCCCCACACTGTGACCCCACCCGACCATTAGACCCTAACAATAAGACTTCTTACGCTCAAAAGGGTCCCGTATCATTGTGCGGAATGATTGATGACCACATTGTGGTGATAGACTGCAGATCTTCAAATGGATGGAGAGGATTTTGTGAGTGATATATTCGGGTCAAAATTCGGGTGTTAAGTTTTTGATGTAGGTGTAATAAAATGACATAGGCAGTTCATATTCTAAGAATAATAAAATTTCAAGTAATTTGAAATAAAAATATACAATTTTTTTTTGTAATACAAGCTTTTTTCGTATTCTTATCAGCAAACTCTTTCATATCATGGCAGTGCATAAAAAATAACTAGTCCGCCATCTTGGGCCATGAGCCATATTGGATTTAGAATGACGTCACTTAGCTAACCATGCATTGTCATACAAACTAAACGTGTGTGCAAGAGGATAACTGCTTTAAATTTCAGTTGCAAGATTTGACCCGAATACACTTACATACATTGCAAGTTAAATAAAAGCTTGTAAGACTACAGGCAAGCTAAAAATTAGATTGTCACGAGATACGAACTTGTGTGCAATATTTCAGCTCTTTACGACACCGGGAAGTGGGCCTAATTTAGCTTGTAAGCTTTGATAACACACAGACATCGAGACCGCATAAGTACAATACTACAACTTAATATTGCACCATGAAATTAAGCCTGAATTAGTTAGAAATGTGTCGGGATAATGTCAACAAATTCTCAATCTGCTTCGAAATGTGACCGGTTGGTTTAGGTAAGCCTAAAGTATTTAGGCCAAACTAGATTGTCCTAGGCCTGGGGTCGGTAACCTGCGGCACTTTGGATGCGAAGCTGCGGCTCTTTAGTTCCGTACGCAAATATTATTTATTTAATAAAAATATTATCTAATTAGTTGTGGTAAAACATTACTTATATATTAAAAAATAGATTTGATTTTTTGTCGTACGTTTAGATACCTTTGTGTCGTACGTTGACTTCAGTGTGCCCTGGCAGTTGATAGTGTGTCATGCTCTCTCTAATGTCTCTCTGATGGTGGCACATGTGTTGGATCATTCGGTTCCCTTCATGATAGTTGAGCTGAGTGGTGCCGATTTATGTGTCATGTTCGTGAACGGGCGCCATCAGTTGGGATTGGTCATAACTTAGCTGCCTCCGCCTGTTTTTAATTACCTAATTATTGTATTTTTAATTGTTTGTTTTACTGTAGAAGCTTTTAAGTGCGGTACTTTCTTTTTGTTTTTTTTTACATCGTTCTCACATGTATGTATTTTTTTTCCACCAAGATAATGTAACCAAATACTTGTAAAACACATTTTTTGTAAAAGAGTATGTGTGGAGTTTCTTGTCCATTCTTCTCCACAACAAGCTACATTTCCGAATGGACGGTAGAATCAATTACCCCCGGTTTCCCAGCTCGGAATTGTCGGGGGGTTGGTGTGGCGGGTTGTCGGGCGCGCGTTGTCTGCTGTGATTGGTTGAATGAATTTTCAACAGCCAATCGCAGCGGATAGCGCTTGCTTGGAAGTTTGTCGCATTGGTTCGCCGATGATTTTGAGCTGGGAAACTGGAGGTTAGTATTAGATTCAATTTTTTTTTTTTGACTTTCGAAAGTGCCGCTTAATGGCCTAATTGAATAAATAAATTTTGTTTTTTTTTTTTTATCAAAAAATAATATGCAAGTGCTATTAATTGTTGGCAAGACATAATTTTCTGGCTCTTTAAAATTGAAATTTTGAAATTTTTGAGTCTTCCGACGCAAAAGTTTGCCGACCTCTTTTTTTTTTTTTTTTTTTTTTTTTTTTAAAAAAAAAACGTTGCCCCTCACTAGGAATTTCTTCCTGTATCTGTTTATATGTTTACAAACATATAAACTCACATACACAAACACCCAGAGCCGGAACAACTATCTGTAGGTCATACAAATATTTGTTCCGTGCGGGAATCGAACCCGCGACACGCAGCGCAGCAGTCAATCGCTCAACCACTGCGCCAACCGTGCGCCCTGTCCTAGGTTAAACTTTATGTCCTGACAGTTTTGAACGTTTAACGGGTTTGGCGGGCAAAATAAATTTTCCTTAGCAAAGGTGAATCTTGAACCTGGCATTCAAAATCCTAGCACGGTAGAATCAATTTTTATTCCTTGTAAATTTTAATGGAATGTTTAAAAGTGCCGCTTGGTGGCCTTGTTGAAATAATAAATATCTTTGTCTTCATTTCTTTAATAACATTTTACTAACACAGTCCCCAAGGCCAATATTCCAACTTCAGATTAAAGAACAGCCCATCGGTGTCATTCGGGGGCCTGTTTACCCCTTTAACGGTACGCCGTTATGTTAATGTAAGGGGGAAAACTTTAAATGTCACCCAAGAGTACGTATTTCTGTCGTACAACATCTGCTTACCTATCTACGTACGGTCGATAAAGTGAATTCATGGTCCACCATAAGCTATTTTTTCTACAGACATCATCATCATCATCAGCCTTTTATTTTTTTCCACTGCTGGGACCCAGGCCTCCTCTCTATGAGAGAGGGAATTGGCCGTAATTCACCACGCGGGCCCAGTGCGGGTTGGTGGATGTCACATGTCTTTGAATTTTTGGTTCTTGGACATGACGGTTTCCTCACGATGTTTTCCTTCACCGTTTTGAGAGCAGTGGCGATGAAATAATTTACACAAAGTAAAGCGCCTGCCTGGGTTCGAACCCACGACCTACAACTTGTAAGTCGCGGCCGATACCACTGGGCCACCACTGCTCTTTCTCTTTTCTACAGACATTTTAATAAAATTAGGTCGAATTCTGCTTAAATGTATATTTCCTTAGCAACAAACTTGCTATCGATATAATAAGGCCATTTCTCTGTCATTTCAATGACATACCACAATTTTAATATCTACTCGACGTTTTATTATTTATCATTTTCAGTGATACTACCTAACTACCTTTGCCAATAACCAAGTGGAGTTATCAAAGTTAATCCTTTCAAAGCATTTACGGACCATTGACGTTCCAAAATCTATATTAAGGAAATATTTGGAACAAGCTTTTGCAGGATTCGCTCACGTGAAAGTTGGAGTTCTCACGGGAGCGTACTACCTGCACAAAAAGTGTCCTGTCTTAATCTAGGTCAGGGTTTACTCGTGTTCTTATTTCATCCAAAACCATTTGGCTGTTGAGGCGTGATAAAAGAGAATATCTTTGTCAGGCGTTATGGTAGTCCCCAGAAGATCTGACACAAGTCTTGCAAAGAGATATCATATTACCCAGTTACTGGGTTATGGAGGTCAGATATTACATTTATTTATTCTGAACAAAAATACATTTGTGTCCAATACAGGATTAATACAATAATAATAATCAATAAAAGTTACAATTAATTACAAGTTATTAATACACGGAATAATAATAATAATCAATAAAATTTACAAATAATATGGATAAAAAGTCAAAAATAAAATAAGAATTCAACTCAATCAAAAAAAAAATCAAGAAAAATAATAATAACATGTCAAGAATGAGACTTAAACGATAAACAAGTTACACTGTGGCATTATTTTTGTCCCTAAAAAACTCTTCTATACTATAGTAGCACTTCGTCAATAGGAATGAGTTTAATTTGAATTTAAATATTCTTGGATTATTAATCATTTTTAATTCTAATGGCAATTTATTGAAAATTTGTACAGACTGTACTTTAGAGCTATGTTTGACAACATTTAATTTTGGCTGCAGATAATTAGGCAAATCTTTCCTGCGCGTTTCCACCCTAGTTACCCTTTCTTCCTTTGTCTCGTATTTCTCTAGGTTTTTTAGAAAACTACTTAGTAGGACCAAAATATAAAGACATGGTACAGGTAAAATCTTTAATTTCACAAAATGCTCTCTACAAGATTCAGTTTGCTCTATGCGAAGAATAGTTCTGAGGGCCCTTTTTTGCATAACAAAGGCTGCATTTATATTGTATTTATAACTGTTCCCCCATAGTTTAATACTGTACCTCAGCTTGGACTCAACTAAGGCAAAATAAACATTTCGTAACTGAGCAATGGTTAGTTCGTCCCTTAAACTTCTTAAGGCATAGCATGCACTGCTCAGAGTATTTGTGATTGCTTCCAGTTCTTGTTTCCAGCACAAGAGCTCATCAATTTGTATTCCTAAAAATTTTAAATTTTGCACAATTTCCACTTTATTCCCCAATGAAGCTATTTCAATACTATCATTATTCCTCACAGTTGATTTGAATAGCGTACATTTAGTTTTCTCCACATTAAGTTTTAAATTGTTAGTGGAAAACCAATGTTCAAAAGCAGACAGTGCATGATTCACTTTGTTTTCTAAGTCCCTTATAGAGATATCGTTCATAACAGCACTTGTGTCATCAGCAAAAATAACCATTTTGATGTCTGGTACTATCTTATACATATATTTAGCTAAGTCGTTAAGAAATATTATAAAAAATATTGGACCCAAGACTGAGCCCTGTGGAACTCCCTTTTGTACTCTAACAAGCTTAGATTTGTTAATTTTTTCATGTCCGCTTTCAACTGACTTAATTTCGACATACTGTGATCTATTCTGTAAATAAGAACTGAAAAGCTTTAAGACGTTATCTCTTATCCCATAGTGTTCTAGTTTGTCTAAAAGGATTTTATGTTCAACAGTATCGAAGGCAGAGCTAAGATCTAAGAATAGTCCTGCCACTTTTTCTTTATTATTCAGTTTGCTAACCACATCATCCACTAGTGAGTCTATTGCATCAATGGTTCCTATGCTTCTTTGATACCCGAACTGTTGATAGCTAATGATATTGTGTTTAATCAAATGTTTGACAAGCCTATCTTTCATTACCTTTTCAAATATTTTAGAGAATACCGGTAATAGGGAAATGGGTCTATAGTTTTTCGCATCTAATTTGGAGCCTTTTTTGAATATGGGCAAAACACGAGCAATTTTATATTGCTCAGGGAAAACACATTGCTCAATACATTTGTTTAAAAAGTCAGCTATTGGCTCAGCTAATATGTCAATGTTATCCTTGATGATACTTATGGGTATTTCGTCTTGACCGTGAGAATTTTTATTGCACATATTATTAACCATTTTGAAGATTTCTACCGGGGTTACTTGATCAAACAACATGTTATCGTCTACTCTAGCCATATTGTCGGTTAAGTATTTGTTAGCTAAGCTATGATCAGAAGACTTTAATGTAATTTTGTTGTCAAATTGGTCAGATATAATGTTGGCTACGTCTACAGGGCTGTCATATATCTTATTATCTTGTTTAAGTATTACAACATCAGTGCTTTGTTTTTTATTAGAATTACTACTATTCACTATTTTCTACATGGCTTTACTAGATTGAGGTGCCTGATCAATCTTTTTCCTAGTGTCGAGCTTTTTTGCACATCTTACTACCTTTCTAAATATCCTTAAGTAGTTTTCGCGATATTTTAAAATTGATTTATCACATCTCTTTTTATCAATAAGGCTCAAAATGCGCTTGACTTTGCTGGATACTTTAACTCCTTTGCTCAACCAATAACTTTTACCAGACTTATTGAGATCAATTAAAATTTCCTTTTTTTTAAAAGAATTATCATGTACTTCATTAAATTTTCTTATAAATGTATTTATGCCGAGATTCCAATCTATCTCTGCCAACTTTTTCCTAAATTCCACCTTATTTTTTTTATTATATATTCTTTTTTTAATATACATAAAATTACTTCGTTTTTTTTCTTCTGTTACTTTTTTACATTTATTGTGCAAAAAAGACCGGCATGTCCATCTGATAATCCGTTGTGGTCAATATGGATATCGTTAATATTAGTATCTATTAGATTTGTCAATATATTGTCAATACATGACTCTGTGCCATTACGTACGAATGTTGTAGTGTCAAACAAACATCTAAAATTGTAGCATGTGAGCAATGATAAAAATGATTTTCGGTATTTGTCATCTTTCATCATATTAATATTGAAGTCGCCACATATCAAACACTGTTTATTGAAGAAATGCTTCAACAGTTGTTCCAGCCTTTCAAGAAAACTATCAAAATTATTATTCACAGGAGTTCTATAGCAACAGACAATATTAATATTAAATTCTAAATCTTTTAGTCCACATACCTCAAAATAATCTTGTTTATAGAGCTTTTTACAAATTTCTATGTCCTCTATTTGTCTGTCATCGCTTATTAGCACCAAAGTACCACCTCTTTTTTTGTTTACTCTTGTGTTGTAGGAACCAAGTTTATAACTAGTCATCTGTAATTGTGATATTTGGATTTCATTTAAAAAGTGTTCACTTATACAAATACAATTTACTTTTGATTTTAAGTCATTCAAATAAATTTCAAGGTCATCCTTCTTGTTGTTAAGTCCACATAAATTTTGATGATAGATATTATATAATACAGAGTTTTTGTTTGTGTTGATGTTCGTTAAGCGAGGTAAGATAAAATCATTTCGACGACTACAATTAAAGTCATTTAAACCACAGTCCTTCATACTGTTACTTACGAAAAAAGTCACAAGTTTGTTGCGTTGCACTCAATTCATTCGGATCAGTTAAAGTCACCGTGTTATTTGTAGTAGATAGTTGGTCTTCACTTCTGCCATTTGGGTTTGTCAAATTGTCTTGACAGCTGAATATTTCGTAGTCATAAATTATGTTGGACCTTATTTGTTCGAAGATGTTTTTCCATCCGTGTTTGTTTATCTTTCCAGTATTGATGGAAAACATTTCAAGCGATAGGGTGCGATTACTATCGAAGAAATATGCATGTCTGTTGTTTTTAATGTCCCAGTAGAGGAGATTGTTGAAGAGTTCGACTTTGTAATTATGTATTAATGCACCACATATGTACGTTGGGGCACACACTACGAGATTGGTGTGGGTATTCTTTTTCAGATACTTTCTTAAGTTATCAAGAATTCCTATGTAATCGTTATTCTTCAAATCGTTTTCTCCCATAAAAATTAAGCAATAGTCGTTAATAGAGAAGGTTTTTAATTTGTGTTCAATAGTGCTCAATACGTCTTCTGTGATGGCGTTTGGCAGCAAATAATGACAATACTCAAAATTGTCTGAGAAGACCTCTTCAATCAACGGCAGAGTTCCTTTTGTGCAACCGCTGCTTATTATAGCCAGTTTGTTCCTTTGTTTTGGAAGTACGCCTGATGGTTTTTCAATAGCAACATCACTCAAGTGAGTTATTAAAGTCCGTTTTTTATTCTGTGTCAATGTATTGTCATAAGTCTGATCGGAAGTTTGAGTTTCTTTATTAAGCATGTCAACTTTATTTTCTGCGTTACAATATATGATAGGCAGTCGCTCCATGCAAAATCCTGGTATTTGGCTATAGACTGGAAGCCGACCCCAACATACAAGGCCGAGAACTCCAGGAGGCTCCAGAACCTCGAACATCGGCGCCGAGTTGCCAGCCTGTCGGTTTATTATCGGTTACATTTCGGCGAGTGTGCGCTGGAATTGCATGAAGTAATTCCTCCTAGCCTGTTCCATCAATGGACTACAAGACGTACGCCGATGCGTCATCGGTACATGGTGGACATCCCACCCATACGCACCAAATGTTTTGGGAATACTTTCATTATGCGTACAGCTAAGGAGTGGCATTCTCTGTCGGAGTCTATATTTTCTGATAGCTACAACCTGGGAGTATTTAAGTCAAGAGTGAATAGGTTTCTTCTAGACAAGCGTGCTTCATCGTCGACCACATCATCGCTTACCATCAGGTGAGATAGTGGTCAAGGGCAAGTCTGTCAACAATAATAAAAAAAAATAAGTCATAGTTGGGCAATGGGGTTAGGCAGATTGATTGACCGTAAAAATTTTACAAGCTTTTATTTAACTAGCAATATATGTATGTATGTAAGTGTGTCCGAGTCAAATCTTGCAACTGAATTTTAAAGCAGTTATCCTCCACAGATTAAAATGAAAATTTTCATAAGCGTTCAGTTTGGATGACAATGCATGTTATGCTCAGTGACGTCATTCTAAATCCAATATGGCGGATGGCTCAAGATGGCGGACTAGTTATTTTTGGTGCACTGCCATGATATTGGTATCAAATAAAAGGGTTTGCTGACAATAATACGAAAAAAGCTTGTTTTAAAAAAAAGATTACTTAATAACTTTATTAAACGTAAATTTTATTAAGTATTTTGATTAACTGACCCAATTTGAATGTCAATATCCACATAAAAATCAAACTATTTTCGATTAATTTAACGCGAAAAAGTAATACCCATACCCAAGCGAAGCTATCTAAGCTTAGCTTGGCTCAGCCTTTCAAAAGCACATTTCAATAGCGCTCCAAAATCTAACTTAAGGCAAAGGCATTTCATGAAAATATTTACGATTGGTAAAGCAAACGATTCGTTCACAGAATATAGAAGAATAAAGATAGAAATAATGCTTATTGCCACAAAAATGGCATGTCTATAACCCTCAGTATCTACATTCTTTAAAATTTAATTAAATGTCTTCACGACATTTCAGGCGGTCTCCTAATAGCTGGACCGATGACCTGGTTAAGGTTGCGGGAACGCGCTGGATGCGAGACGCACGGAATCAGTCAATATGGCCATGCATAGCAGTGGACATCGTTCAGCTGAAATGATGATGAATTTCAACGAAGGACGTTCATTGCTGGCGTCTCTCAAACATCACCACTTCAATCGGTCCTATGCTACTCTTATCCAGTGGACTCCTGTGGACTTTAGTCCACCTTGTAGAAGACGTTTTAAAGCTACATTGACATTTCATTCCCACTCCACTCCACTACCTATTCTAAAGAAACGGCATTTGAAATAATAACGACGGATACGAAATTCGATTCCTTTACCTTCGTTCCCAAAATGCTAGATTACCATTTAGCCAGATTCCCAAAATGTCAGAATTTGTACACTCAGCATCAAACTATAAATTTAGAACTAACAAAATTGGGCTTTAAGACGACGACTAACGCCAACGACCTTGAGGGAACAAAACGCGCCCTCGTTTCTCACCCGCGCGACCCGAAATTTAGTAGTTCTTTGTACTTTTCTTATTATTCTATGACTTTTAAAAAAAAAGCTTCAGATCAAAATGTAGATAATTAAATTGTCTTTGATATGGTGTCAATTTCATTAAAATACGCCCAGCGGTTTTGTTGTGATTGTCGTGTTTTTGTCCGTTTTAGACATAACTTTACAAATTAATTACACTATGTTATACGAATAAAACTCAAAATTTGCTCAGATGAAATTATTAAAAAAATGGTAATGTATAATGTAATGTAATGTAATGTATAACATATATTTTTTCCAAAAAATTACGACTAGCCGTTTAGACGTGATTCTCATTTTAAAATCAGCTACTCAAGGGAATCGGCGCCTTAAGAACTCACTACCTTCTGCCACCGGCTTAGCCTGCGTGAATGTAGAAAATTATCCCTGGGGAACATATTCCCAGGATAAATAGCCTATATTCTGTCCAAATCCGTCCAGTTGTTTGAGCGTGACGAAGTAACAGACATACAAACACACAAACACACTCACAAACTTTCGCCTTTATAATTTTAGTGTGATATAAAAAACTTTTTTGCAAAAAAATACTTCTTACTTACTTACTTTCTTTACTTACTTTACTTTCTTACTTACTTACTTACTTTACTTTTCTAAAAAAATACTACAGACTTCCAAATGAAAAACTACAAAGTGAAAAATAACTTAACTTTTGGAAGTCGGTGTCTTTCGTAGGAACCATTTTTTTGCGATATGGACACCGACTTCCAAAGGCTACGTTATTTTTCACTTTGTAGTTTTTCATTTGGAAGTCGGTAGTATTTTTTTGCAAAAAAGTTTTTTATTTTTCCCTTTTTAGTTTTACCTAACTAAGTTGTTTATTAAGGTCCCTATAACTCCAGAATAGATTAACCGAATAACATGAAACTTGAACATAACCGGTGAAATGAGAGATCTGCGTACCCCTTTAGAGCGTACTGGCGTTTTGTTATGTTATGAAATGGTATAAACAACAAACAGACATGCGATTGCAGCAATCCCGAGAGTTTTGCCGTTATTTATTGAAGAGTTCTGTTGTGTATCGCCGAAGTTCTTCATCAGACGTTCACCAAATTAAAATGGGACCAATTTCGAAACATACTCTTTCAAACAAAAAAAGAATTTTCAAAATCGGGCTACAATTGACGGAGATATCGGTGAACATACATAAAAAAAAAAACACAAGAAGTCGAACATAGAACCTCCTCCTTTTTTGTAAGTCGATTAAAAATATTGACCGGACTGTACCTACTTCTGCCATTTTGGGAATCTGCAGTTTTGAGCATTTGGCATTTTGAGAACAATCGTTTGTTTACAAAATAAAGGGGACGGATGACTCACCCCCGTGCTACTTTATAATCAACATCATACTCACAGCAATCCGTTCCCGTTTCCGTTCTCACTCAAAAACAAAGTTACTCGACTGAAGTGCCAAACATAAGCCGAATTGTATTCACAAAGTGCTATTGAGCCCCCGATTTGAATATTAAGCCGTGTTCAGATGGGCGGTTTTATCTTTTGTAATAGCTTTTCTTGTCATTCTGTGCTCTTAAAGTTTTGTATATTGACTAATCAAGAGATTGAAAGCTGCTGAAAAGCGAATGAAAAGTGTTGGTAGTGTTTAATTGAATGGTTATTATCTTATAACGTGAAGTTGGAAAGTGTAATTTTGTAAAAGCTGTGATAAGCGTTATATTCAATCCCGATTAGAAACATTAGCTAAAAACATTGTGGTTGTCTTGTGCAAAAATTATGTATTACACAAAAAAAAATAACCGACTGCCAAAACAAAACACTACAAAGCGAAAAATATTCGTTTTGGAAGTCGGTGCCTTTTTACAATTTTTTTTTTCCATTTTCTACACTGATTTCCGAAAATAAAGTAATGTTTCGCTTCGTAGTGTTTATTATAGAAATCGGTTTATTTCTTTTATTAAAAAGGTTTTATTTTCACTTTTTAGTTTTCGTACCTTATATTACAATGAAAATACGCATTATTAAGGCTTACTTAAAAACTACTCGTCAGATCTTGATCAAATTTAAATGGAACCACATGAGAAAAGATCCATTAAAAGCGTTTCAGCGTTCATAATTGGCGGCGTTATCGCGTAACAAACATACATTCGAATTGAAACTCCTCCTTTTTGAAGTTGGTTAAAAAGTTTGGTTGTTCTTCGAGTACTGAAAGCTGTGGTTATCTAGAACTTCTGTGTCTTGGTTGACTTTCGAACTGCGTTTTTTTGAAAAAGCTAGTGTGTACTAGTTGTTTGCTTCCTTTCATTTGCCAGGAAAAAAGTAATCTATGGGACTCCGCAATAGTGTATTTTTTTATCAGACAGAGAATTTACGTCATCATATCAGATCTTCGTGAGATGACCGGCTATAGCAATAACCATACTAACATAATAAATGCGTATGTCTTTTACTTTTTCACATCTAAATCACTGACCGGATTTTGATAAAACTTGACACACGGATAGAATATGAGCTGAACAAGGACTCTTCAGATAAGCTAGTTTTACATACTTATTTTTTTGTTTTTACTTTGTCTCTGGCCGACAAAAAAACTAGTGAAACTCTTGGTGTGTCAACGAACACTTTTGTCAGGTAGAAAAAAGCCACTGCGTTTATTGGCACGCAGTTTTAAAACGCCAAGTCTAAGCCCAGCTTTACCTCACGCATCACCAAACACCAAACTTGGTAATCGTGTGTTCTCAGTACTTCTCGGTTGTTTCGTCACATTAAGATAAGTACCTCCTTAATGTTGTTTGAAGCTTGGTGACGTCATCAGTAGGAAGGTGGAAAGAGCTGTCGGTATGTATGAAAATTAATTAAGACGGTACCCTGACCAAAAAATCGGCATGAGATATGAGCATTCCTATTGGTCTAGCGGCACTGGTGGCGCATGAATTACAGTAGTGAATACGCCCAGATTTTAGAATAAAATCTTTATAAAATAGAATTTTGGTCTTTTGAAAATGTTATTAAATTGTCTATCCATTAGTGTTAGTACAAGAAATAATTAATGAACACTTTACGAGGAGATGCATGCTATTTTTTTTTTTTTTAAAAGAGTAAGTATGGAGTTTCTTGTGCGTTCTTCTCCATAACAACCTACATTTCCGAATGCACGGTAGAATCAATTTTTATTAAATTTAAATTTTAACGTTCAAAAGTGCCACATAATGGCCTACTTGAAATAAACACATTTGACTTTGACTTTGACTTTGACTTTATCAATAATTATTTCTCATTTTTATGTTTTTTTGGAAGTATATTAGTGAAATATAAACAACATTAAAAAAAACGAAATCTACCATTTTAAAATTTAGTTAAATTAAGTTTAAAAAAAAAACAATATTATGTAGAAATTTAATGTATTTTTATTAATTGATATTTCTTTTTAAATAACGAGTAGATAGCTCCTAAAAACAGCACGAAAAACGGCTTGCGCGGCGTTTTGCACGGCGTACCGCCTTAAACAGTAATCAGTAAGAGCTTCAAATACTTAAAACAATCGAAATTTCAAAAAAATAAGCTCTTTTCTTGAATGCTTCCCTTATAGTATTCTGGAGAAGTCCTGCCAGGGGCGTTCCTGCCATACAGGCAGAAAATCTCGGCTTGACCTATAAATTATAAGTCCACCTGTAAATGCGTCAACAATTACTTTTCTTCAAGAAGCAAAAGTCGCTTCGTTTATTGACTAGTGATTTTGAAACGCCAAGTCTAAACCCAGCTTTAAATCACACACTCCACCAAACACCAAACTTGCTAATCGTGTGTTCTCAGTATTTCTCAGTTATTTCGTCACATTAAGATAAGTATCTTCCTAATGTAGTGACGTCATTAGATGGTAGGCGGAGAAGAACTTTTGGTATTATGAGAAGAATAATTTATAATATGAAAATTAAGAAAGTTAACTTTTGGTAGTTTCAAGTTTTTTAAGCATCTGGAGCTCTTGTCATGAAAGCTCCATTTGGTAGATGTAGAGCTATTTGTGAAGGAGTTTGTACGGGGAAGTAATATCACCGTAACAATTTATATTGCTTAATAGCTCTGCGTTGTTGTGTACCAGTTTGAAGGGTATGGGTGTTGGTGTACATAAGCATGTTATTGCATGGTAATTAAGCAAATAACCCAGCTAACGTAACTTTAACTGGTCTCCTCTGCCTATCTATGGAAATCTGTTAAGCTATTGAAATTCACGGGTACTTATAAAACGCCAGAAGCTGGTGCACGGTCCGAAATTGGTCGTTTCTTATTTTTAGTTTCTAACAACTGATCACCTTATGGTTAAATTACACTTCGACATCATAAAGTGACAAGGACATCAGTGTACATATTTGCTTATCTTCTTGGAATGGAAAACTCTGTATATATTTTGGGTCCAGATAGGTATCCATACAAACAAAAGAGTGGAACTCACTGCCTGCGTCTGTCTTTCCGTACGCATTCAACTCGAAATGCATCAAAGTTGGAGTGAACAGGCTTCTTCTGGGTAAGCTCACTCCATCGTAGACTCTGTCTCTGTCACCTTGGACCTAGACTAGAGTCAAGGTCAGTGATAGCATGACGGTTGACAGGACGGAATGTCAGAAGAATACGTGTTGCAAAGATCCCAGAAGAAGACATGTTTCACTGCTTCCAATTACCTAAATTGAGATACGTGCAAGAAAATGATGAAATTGTCGAAAGTGGCAAACAATTATTTTCCCCCGAAACTTCGAATCAGATTTATAAACCTTCTTGACATTTACTTGACATTTGCATGTCAAAGGGAGAGGCCTTCTGTAATTAACGTTAAGTCACTTATTGTGGAGAATATTAAACAGATTAATTGAAGAAGGTGGCATTTTATACAGGTGACGAAAATTGGGTGATACACAGGGTGGCAGAAATAAGTGCTTTATTAGAAACTTTACAAAATATCTAAATTACTACAGCATTAATAAATAATATATCTAGCTTATGAAGTACTAGCTTTTACCCGTGGCTTTGCTTTAGTGCAATATTCCACTCGAATCGTATATTGTCTGGGATAAAAGTTTCCAACTCAGCAATTTTACACATTCATCATCATCATTTCAGCTGAAAGACGTCCACTGCTGGACATAGGCCTCCCCCAAGCGTCGCCTCACTGAACGGTCCTGTGCGTTTTGCATCCTTCGGACGCCCGCAGCCTTGATTAGGTCGTCGCTCCACCTAGAGGGAGGCCTTCCAACGCTGCGTCTTCCGGTACGCGGTCACCACTCTAGAACTTTTCGGCCCCACCGGCCACCTGTTCTGCGAGCAATGTGCCCTGCCCACACAATCATAATTACATATTAGGTAAAAGAATTCTCCCAGTGAAATAATTTTCTTAATCGGATTCTAATACTTGAAAGACATAAAAACACATAATTATGACACGATATCTTGCGAAAACACCCCGATTCAAACAGTAAAACGCCAATAACTTTTAATCGAGTAAACGATTCTTATCAAACGGAGCTAAGAACACTCTCGATAAAGTCACCTTTCAAACTAAAAAAACTTAATCAAAATAGGTGCATCGGTTTAGGAGCTATGTTACACACAGATACAAAAATACACACAGGTACACACGTCAAACAAATAATACCCCTCTTTTTCCATCGGAGGTTAAAAAGAGTTTATTGATGCCAAATATGACGCAAGCATGTGTACGTGATTATTAATAAAAAAGCGAGCACATAATATTTTTATGTCATCCTCTTTTTAACATACCATTATTTACACTTCAATTTAACGAAACCCAAGCCAACAATGACGAATAAAAGAGAAACCTTTTTAAATAAAATATTTACAAGAGTTCAGGATTGATCTTTTGTCAAACAATAGAAAAAAAGAAAGATTGTTTACTCAACCGAAAATTCTTTGACTCATTCTCAAACATTCTGATACCCTTTTACGCTTAAAGTGATAAATAAATTCTTATTTACTCATCCAGAATCACTAACTTTAAAAATCTAACGCAAATAATATTGCTAAAAGCTTGCTTACCAAATAGAAAACATTGTTAAGTGAAATACAGAAGGTTCATTTTGTTATAAACCAGATTTTTGTCTCGTTTTCGCTCCCGTGATTACTCGTAACGACTGTTCATCATCATCATCAGCCTTTTTATTGTTCCCACTGCTGGGACACAGGCCTCCTCTCACAGAGCGGGACTGGGCTATAATCCACCACGCAGATATAGATGTCACATGTCTGCGAATTTTTGGTTCAAGAACATGCCAGTTTCCGCACGATGTTTTCCTTGACCGTTTTGAGAGCAGTGATGATGAAATAAATTACACAAAATAAATCGCCTGCCTGGGTTCGAGGGCAGTGGTGACCCAGAGGTTACGGCCCTAACTTACGAGCTGTGGGTCGGGGGTTCGAACCCGAGCAGGTGCTTTATTTACCGACTGTTAGAGATCTACAAAAGATACCTATAGCATACTTTGCGAGGCACGGAAGTTTCTTGTTATGAAATTGGTCATAGCTCGTACATCGACCTCTGTAAGCGTTGCTTATGCCTCTTTTACATAGTGCAAGCTGCTGCCTAGCCAGTAGAGAGCTACTAGGCCAGTTTCTCGGCTTGCCATAGCTGAAAAAAATAAGTAAAATACATAGTAGCTACTGCCCAGTCTTGCGAGTTGTTGCGATATCGAGTTAACGTGTTTTAATTCAACAAATGGCGATAAGGTCCATGACAACAATATTATGTCAAGAATTGGAAAACGCCTATAAAGACGTAGGCACATCACACAAAAAACACAGGTTCCGCTCACAACTGTCCGGCTGACACTGAAGAGTGAAGACCTATTTCCGAACGCGTCTAAGCGATCTACGAGCGAAAACCAAAAAATATTGTATTAACTCGGATGCGAGCTCCGGTCAAACTCACTCGTACGAGTTACTGGTAAGTTATGTCCAAACAACGCGTGTTACTGCAGTGCTACTCGGCAGGTTGTAGTCAAATGATATTCTATTAACAATAATGATATTTCTCTCATCATCATCTGCCTAGCCTTTTCCCAAATATGTTGGGGTCGGCTTCCAGTCTAACCGGATTCAGCTGAGTACCAGTGTTTTACATGGAGCGCCTGCCTATCTGACCTCCACAACCCAGTAACTGGGTAACTAGGTACCCCTTGGCTAGACTGGTGTCCGATCTCAAGCTTCTGACTATTCGTAACGACTGTCAAAGATCTTCAAATGACAGCCGGGACCAACGGCTTAACGTGTTTTCCGAGGCACGGAGGAAACTCGGTATGTTGAAATGGTCATCCATCCACGGACCGACCTCGTTAAGCATTGCTTATCCTTAAAGATCGACCCGTGTGGTTGTTATTATTTAGCCACGAGCTCCTCTAATAATGATATTTCTCTAAAGGCAAAAATTAGACTCCGTGAAACTTTGGTACCTACTTATTCTATTATTATTACTCTTATTCTGTTACTTTGTGATTGTTGTTGTTGTGTTGTTTCTATGTCGAATAAATGTTTTCTATTCTATTCTATTCTTATTCCATTTTGGACTTTTTGACAGTAGTTATCGCGGTTAAAATGTTAAATTGTTAAGCTAGTCCATTTTGTTCTATTGACCCTTGTGTATTGTATTCAGCCACGACTTCCTCTATTCATACTAAACCTTCTAACCATACTTTTGCAATGTCACTAACTTAGTTTTCGATCATTTTGACGTTCGAGCGAGCTAATCAGGTTCCGTGTTTGGTTTTTATGTTCCCGTCAAGAGGGGTTATATACCGTTGTGTGTGTTTAGAACAGTGGTTACCAACCTTTTCTGAAACTGGGACCAGTTTGATTTCTTTGCTGTTAGCAGGGAAAATTAAATTTATATTATGAATTAAAATGTATATCATCAAAAGCAAGCTATTCTTTAAATCAAAAGTAATGAGCATTGTCATAGAAAAAACAACATTTCTGACAGAAACTTGAAATAGGTTTGCATCAATGTTATTTTTGAGTAGAAGAGTTTGATATTATAAACCATTCAAATTATAACCGTTTGAGTGCTAAGTAGCAGACATTATAATAAAACAATGATGTCAAGAGCCAGATGTACTTTTTAGTCTTTAAAATTAAATGTTGTCTTTTGTATTACAATTACAAAAGACAACATTTCTGACAGAAACTTGCAATAGATTTGCATTAATTAATTTTTATATTAGAGTTGAAAAGTTTGATATTTTAAAACTTTTGTGGACCACATTTTAGTTCTCATGAACAATAGTGGTCCATGAACCATAGGTTGGGAACCACTGGTTTAGAAGATCTGTGTGTTAGTGAGATGATTGTGTGTGTGTGAGATGTGTGTCTCTACAATTATCGGCGTTTTAGGGATAGAGGGATTGTGAGTGAGCAAGTGGATGCTGGGAATCGGGCGTTATGGAAGAATGGATTGGTGGTTGATTTTTAGATTGAAAATATCCTGTTGTATTTTGTTATGAGCTGTGAATTTTTGAGCTGGTATCTGAGTTAAATTGTTTTAGCAGGTTTTAATGTAAAAATTTACAAAGACTTAACTTCAAATCTTAAATCAGAAATCGAGAAATTGTCTCTTTATAAGATTATATAAATTACATTCGTTAGTTGTACAATGATTATAATTTGGCTCAAAAAACAAAAACCCGAATGAAAAAAAAATTGAAAATAAGCACTACGTACAATTTATACATTTAATCCACAGAAAGCATCCATGCTAGAAGCATCGAGTTATTTATAAATGCATCTTCCAACTATGGCGTTTCTTTTATTAAGAAACTACAAGAAAAAATCCGACAAACTCTAATAAGTTTGAACTTATTTTTAACTTGAGTAATATTCCTTTCATCTATCTTATTCCGTATATCAGGTATATTACAATCCTTTGTTAACTATGCTCAAGTTTCAAAACTTAGTAAATGCGTAAGACAGGGTTTCCAACTTTTGTTAAACTGGGTCTTTTGTATTTAAACTTGTAATGGTTCCGATGCAGGGCAAAGACTTTTTAAAGGAAGATTGATCACCACGCTTGTAGAGTACCTTAGTAATTATAGACCATTTAAAGTCCAGGTTTCAATCCAAGGTGGTCCAAGGTGTCTATGGCTTTTTACGCGACTGTCGAAGGAGTTTAATGAGTTTATCAGTCTATGTATGTATGTATGCTTGTTCCTATGTGGCGTTCTAGAGACCGAACGCAATCGATTCGTCTTAACCTTGCGAATATCACTGGCTACATTAAAATTGGAAAATAGAAGAATGGCGGCTTTTGGGTGCTATATTGTGGGGGCCCAATAGGGCTTCCAAAATATATATATATATATATTTTTTTTATAACCTATAGGCTCGCGCTTGACCACAATCTCACCTGATGGTAAGCGATGATGTGGTCGACGGTGAAACACGCTTGCCTAGAAATAACCTATTCACTCTTGACTTAAAGACCCCTAGATTGTAGCTATCGGGAAACACAGACTCCGGCAGGGAATTCCACTCCTTAGCTGTACGCATAATAAAAGTGTTCCCAAAACGTTTTGTGCGTATGGGTGGGATGTCTACCATGTATCGATGGCGCATCGCCGTACGTCTGGTAGTCCGATGATGGAACGGGCTAGGTGGAATTATATCGTGCAATTCAATCGCACACTCCCCGAAATGTAACCGATAAAAAACCGACAGGCTGGCAACTCGGCGACGATGTTCAAGACTCTGGAGCTTTGACTTAACCAGCGCCTCATCACCGATGAGCCTCTTGGCTCGCTTTTCGATCGACTCTAGTGCGTCAAGCTGGTATTTGGCTGATCCGTCCCAGAGATGAGAACAGTACTCCATGCATGATCGAACTTGCGCTTTATACAAGTTGAGGAGCTGTTCCGGCGTGAAGTACCGTCTCACCTTTGCAAGGATCCCCAGCTTTTTGGCAGCCAGCTGAGCCTTTGCCTCAATGTAAGGGCCAAAATTGAGAGTAGATGTCAACGTAACGCCAAGAAGCTGAAGATGGTCAGTTAATGGCACGGTCGCATCTCGGAAAGTTGGATCTGGGTAAAATTGGCTCTTTTTAGCGGAAAAAAGACACGCCTGGGTTTTAGCGGCATTAAACCTGACCAGATTGGCATCGCCCCATTCGGAGACTGCCTGCAAGGACAGGTTCAAGCGCTCCACCATGGCCTCCCGGAGAGACCGGATCTGAGGCCTGGTAGCACGAGCGTTGGACAAGTATCTCTCAGTAACAGTGCTGTCGTCTGCATACCCAAAGGTGCCGGGTTTAAGCAGATCGTTAATATGCAGCAAGAATAAAGTTGCTGAGAGTACCGACCCCTGAGGGACCCCGGCATTGATATCCAATTGGTCCGACGAGCAGCCATCGATAACCACTCGAATGGACCGATCTCTCAGGAAGTCTGCAATCCAATCACACAGACCACCGGGCAAACCGAATGAAGGAAGCTTACCAATAAGGCTTTCGTGCCAGACCCTATCAAAAGCCTTCGAGATGTCGAGGGAGACGGCAAGCGCTTCCCCGTGTCTCTCGATGGCCTCACTCCAGATGTGAATGGCATACGCTAGAAGATCCCCAGTAGACCGATTTCGGCGGAAGCCGTATTGGCGGTCACTAAGGATATCGTTAGATTCTAGGTATGCCAGGAGCTTCGTGTTAAGTACTGTGGTATTTATTCAAGATCTACTTACGTTTCATAACACTATACAATCCATCTTCACATCTTTTGATATTGTATCGATTTTTGTAACTCTATTGTAAGTTTTCTTTGATATTCTTATTACATGTAAAGCATATTTTTAGTTATTTCTGATTGTTTCTTTATTTCTTTAACTTAATTTGTATTGCATAATTGCAAAATTATGGATTTTTTTATACTCTGACATTTTCATCTGACATGACATGTCTGTCTTTTTTATTTTCTTAAAGCCATAGACATACCATAGGTACCATGGACTATAATACCTAGACCTTTCCTTAAGCTAGTTGTACATTATTGTAAGGTCAGAGCAGACTGACCCGCCTTTGTAAAGCCGTTTTATTCGCTTTGGTCTTATTGAGATTTGAATTTGAAATTTAGAAAGGATTGCAAATCGAATGAAAAACGGGTTTCAGCTTTTTTTCAGTCTTGGAACTGGTCTGAACGCGGACAGTGGTGGATACTGTGTACTAGAATACGAAGTGTATTTTTCTACTCTTGAACTCTTAAAAACGGTGAATTATCCGCTTATGTAAAAACTATTATTGTTTGAAGTGCACCAGTTAATATATATATATTTTGTGTGGTTCCCGAGAGCATTATTTCCTGAGACTTACCCTCAACGGCCATCTCGTGACATCAAAGGCCTCGCTGTTTGGCGTATTGAGCCATAGCCGGCCTCCACACACCTCGGAGCCTACGTATTTACCCGTTTGCCTGATTATCCGTCCTGCTATCTACTCTACTGCCTACCTGACTGATTTCCTGGCTTGACCACCTACCCGTGGTGTCTGCTGACCTGCCTACCTGCTTGATTGCCTGCAAGTCCGTCGTGGTGCCTGCTCACCAGCCTACCTCGGGCATTCCACGACTTCCTGCCCGACCTACGGTTAGCTGTCCACGACGTCTGAAGCCGGCCTAAAGTTTATACTGCTATATCCTTTTATTTATTTTTTTTTATCTTTTTAACTTAATTTTTATTAACGTGGCTTACGTATAGCTCTCCGGCGCTATACGTAACGCTACAGTTTGGCGCCCAACTTTTAAAATATTGGGCGCAACGTCATTGTTTTGCGCCCAAAATTTTTCTAACCCACACCCACACTTTACCTATTTTTTTACTACACTTTTCTTTAACGTGGGCTCGATTTTTTCATATTTTCTCAAAATTCTAAAAAACATACTTACACAAGTATATACATAAGCTATCTTTTGGTTTCCCATACAGGCTTCATCTCATCATCATTTTTCTTTTCACTTTTGATAGCAACTTAACCTATTTCTCTCTAAATTGAAATGTGGTATTTATTCAAGATCTACTTACGTTTCATAACACTATACAATCCATCTTCACATCTTTTGATATTGTATCGATTTTTGTAACTCTATTGTAAGTTTTCTTTGATATTCTTATTACCTGTAAAGCATATTTTTAGTTATTTCTGATTGTTTCTTTATTTCTTTAACTTAATTTGTATTGCATAATTGCAAAATTATGGATTTTTTTATACTCTGACATTTTCATCTGACATGACATGTCTGTCTTTTTTATTTTCTTAAAGCCATAGACATACCATAGGTACCATGGACTATAATACCTAGACCTTTCCTTAAGCTAGTTGTACATTATTGTAAGGTCAGAGCAGACTGACCCGCCTTTGTAAAGCCGTTTTATTCGCTTTGGTCTTATTGAGATTTGAATTTGAAATTTAGAAAGGATTGCAAATCGAATGAAAAACGGGTTTCAGTTCTTTTCAGTCTGGAATCAGCTCTGAACGCTGACAGTTGGAATTTTGGTGGAATATTTTGGAAAGACATGTTTTAGCCTAAAATACAAAGTATATTCTTATCTACGATGTACTAATAAAATTGTAATGAATTCTACTTGTGAAAGAGTGTAATAGAATCTCTGAAAATAATAAATTATTGCCTTGGACTCTTAAAAGTATGTTTTACTGCTCATTACTACGATGTGCCAGTTCGAATAACAAGGTGTGCCATTCTGGCACGTGGAATATGAACTGCGGCTGACAGGACCTCAGCGGCGCGTCGGTTTGCGCGCTGAGGCCGCGCAAGACCTCCAGCAGTACGCGCAGGGTGTACACGCTATACACGAGGGCCCACATGCCACGGCAGCGCTCCACCAGCTGTCGCATCACAACGTGCCACGCTGCCCAGGTCTGCGGTTGCCTCCTTCTCAACTTTGAAGACTTCCTGACCGTCCTGTTGCCTGCAAGGACGTCCCGACCTCATACAACGGCACTTCGTATGAAGCCAGACCTTATTTTTTATACTCTATATCCCTTTTTAATTTTCATAGCTTTAATTTAATTTTTAACCTTTTATTCTTTAATTTTATTAACGTGGCTTACGTATAGCTCTCCGGAGCTATACGTAACGCTACAGTACACGCTCCATACTCTTACAGAGTATGGACGTTACAGAGATGGGTCTGTAGTTGGCCGGGTCAGCTCGACTACCCTTCTTGGGCACGGGCTGTACGTTAGCTAGCTTCCAAGCATTCGGCACTTTTCCAGTCTCAGTCAGTATATTTATGTAAATATAATATACATAAAACTACGAATAAAAGGGCGGGGGTCATAGGGCGTCATAAAATTCGTCCACATCGCTGTCAACGTGAAAAGTGCCCAGAACGCTGGCAGCATTGCCTCGTTGGATGGCAATGCTGATTCTCAAGAGTAAAAGAGTAGTATCTAGTAAGTTAGAGAGTATTTATAAATGTAAGATTTTAGTTATGAATTATATTGTAAGTACGTATTAGTAGTTTACACGTATCTGTTTAGTTTATTTAGTATGTAAGAATTTTAAATATTCAATGTTTTTTAACTTGGAATTTTGTTGTGCACTTGAGATGCACTGTCCTCTAACGCAAATTTCCTATAACAACTGAGGTTTGATGTTAGAAAACCCAATTATGGGTTAAGCTTGCCTTTGTACATAAGCTGTCCATTGAATTTGTATCTTCATTTTATGTGCAAAAAGAATAAGAATAAGTTATAAAAAAAAGTTAATTCAATAAATCGAAATCCAGATGTATCCTCCGACTGCACGGCAAAATTTTCTTTTTGTTTACTTCTTTTTGATTCGCTTCTTAAGCAGTCCGGTTTTTTCATTTTATGAATAAATTTGTAATAAAATTATTAAGATATACTCGCGCCTGACCAATATCTCACCTAATGGTAATCTATGATGTGGTCGACGGTGAAGCACGCTTGCCTAGAATTAACTTATTCACTCTTGAATTAAAGACTCCGAGGTTATAGCTATCGGGAATCCAAAAACTTAGTGCGTATGTGCGCACATGGCTAAATAATACAAGTTGCACGGGTCAATCTTGTGTATCTCGGAGTGCAGTGGTGGCTAGTGGTATCGGCCGCGACTTATAAGTGTTAGATCGTTGGTTCAAACCCAGGCAGGCGCTTTACTTTGTATAAATTATTTCACCACCACTGCTCTCAAAATGGGGAAGGAAAACATCGTGAGGAAACCGACATGTCCTAGAATCAAAAATTCGAATACATGTGACATCCACCAACCCATACTAGGCCCGCGTGGTGCCTAGTGCGTGTTGGTGGATGGTGAAAAGCCCATTCCCTCCCACAGAGAGAAGGCCTGTTTCCCAGCACATGGGAACATTAAAAAGGCTGATGATGATGGGATTGGGATTGGTCTTCAAGGTTATGCAACGCTTGCTGAGGTGGTCCGTAGATGGGTACCATTCACATTATGCCAAGACTCCTCCATGCCTTAGAAAGCACGTTAAGCCGTAGGTCTGTTCTTTCGCTTAAAGTTTTTTGAAAGTCGTTACGGGTAGTCCGAAGCTCAACACTCTGACACCAGTCAGTTCGGAAAAGGTTATGCAGGTTAGATGTAGCGTTGACTTCATCAATCAAGATTTTTATATCTTTATATTCAACCACACATCATCAGGTTTGAACCCGCCACCTAGTGCCAAACAGGCAAATTGCTCAACCTATGTACCATCACAACATTCTTTTGATTAGAAGCATAAAAACAGTAAGCATAAAAATGCTGGCCTATCTTTAGCGACTCCATTTCCACTAGTATATTTCCAGCCAGTTTTACAGCACCGTTTTTTATGAGAAGTAAAATAAATGAAGGACGATTCTAAACTTCTGTGGGTGACATTTGGATGTTTCAAACGTCATATTTTATACGAGGAATATTGCCTCTGACAGAGTAGGACAGAATCGATCTAAATGTGGTGTCTTGAATGACGCTCGGTTTTCATGTTGTAGTCGGTTTCAAGAACGCGTGGGCTTTGCTTGTTATCATTATCATCATCATCAGCCTTATAATGTTCCCACTGCTGGGACACAGGCCTCCTCTCTGTTAGAAGGCATGGGCATATGGCACCACCACGCGGGCCCAGTACGGGTTGGTAGATGACACTTATCTTCGAATTTTTGGTTCTAAGACATTGTTTTCTCACGATTTTTTCCTTCACCGTTTTGAGAGCAGTGGTGATGAAATAAGCTACACAAAGTAAAGCGCCTGCCTGAGTTCGAACCCACGACTTATAATTCCCCCATTATATACCCCATTCCGTGAGGAGCTCGTGGCTAAATAACAACAGCCGCACTTGTCGATCATCAAGGTTAAGCAACGCTTGACGAGGTCGGTCCGTGGATGGGTGACCATTTCAACATAGCGAGTTTCCTCCGTGCCTCGGAAAGCACGTTAAGCCGTTGGTCCCGGCTGTCATTTGAAGATCTTTGACAGTCGTTACCGGTAGTCAGAAGCTTGAGATCTGACACCAGTCTTGCCAAGGGGTACCGTGTTACCCAGTTACTGGGTTGTGGAGGTCAGATAGGCAGTCGCTCCATGTAAAACACTGGTACTCAGCTGAATCCGGTAAGACTGGAAGCTGACCCCAATATAGTTGGGAAAAGGCTAGGCAAATTGATTGATATACCTCATTCCGTACCGCGAAGCTACTTCTGAATGGTCTCATTTAAGCGGTCGGTCTATAGCAAAATATAGTCTTATGTGGACCCTTTTCCACACAATTCTGTCTTCGGCAGGGGTCGTCCCTTTCCCGTTTCCCTGGGATTCGGACAAAATAGCTTAGTTAAATAGAAGCATGCCGAAATCTTACAATAACCAAAAAAAGGCTTGTCCATTTTTAGCAGTTCTATTTCCGTGGTTATATTTCAAACCAATTTTTCAGCAACAATGTTTTTGTGACAGGTAAAATAAAAGAAGGACGATTCTCAACGACTGTGAGTGGCATTTGGACGGTTCCAAACGTCATATTTTTATACGAAGAATATTGCCTTTGACTGTGTAGGACAGAAAAGATCTGATATTGATGTGTTGACTGATACTTTAAGGAGTTTCTGTATTAAAGTCGGTCTATATTATGTAAAATTGGTGTGGTGGCACAGTGGTATCGGCCGCGACTTAAAAGTTGTAGGTCGTGGGTTTGAGCTCAGGCAGGCGCAAATTGTGTAAATTATTTTATCACCACTGCTCTCAAAACGTTGAAGGCAAAACAAAAAAGAAAAACCAAAAATTCAAAGCCATGTGACATTTATCAATCCGCACTGGGCCTGCGTGGTGGGTTATGGCCCATTCCTTCACACAGAGAAGGCCTGTGTCCCACGATGGGAACATTAAAATGCTGATGATGATGACAAACGCAAATATGAACGCAGCAATGCTTTTTAACGTAGAAAAAACTTGGTTCTTATTGATTTTGTTTTCGACGATGGAGCACGCTTACCTAGAAGTTAAATAAAAATGCCTCCTTTTTCCTAATAACAGATAAAAAAAGCAATAAAGTCGACTAAGTCGACTGTTTCTCTCTTCGGCGCAGGCTCCGGACCGCCTCCAACACCATCCTGATCGTATTTGCAAACAGATTACTCAGAAGCAAGCGTATTATTAATTAATTTTGTTTTATAATTTGATTTTGTTTATAATTTAAAATATTTTTTTAATAAAATTATTGAATTTAATTTAAATTATTTAATATACAATATTGAGTTATTAATATATTAATTAATTATATTATGATCTTAATTGGATTGATATAAATGAAATTTGAATTTGAATAATAATTACACTAGCCACACAACTTTGTAATAAAACAAAGCACTATTAAAATCCTCTACACCAGGAAGCGCTACTTTCAACAGACTATGACACACACCCGTATCTGCCTGACCTCTCACATGACGTCATCAGTCAGAGCCCACTGACCATAGTTTAAGACGAGGGTCGACAGCACAGTAAGGGATGACAATACCCTTGTTACTGGCTTGGTTTGCAGGTTAAAAATAAAACTGGCCTTGAAATATTTAATGTTGTGGAAAATAATTTTGGTTAGGATAAAAAGGCACTTCCTTCCTGGTATTATGTTTTTGTGAACGAATAAAAATATTATATCTTCATTAACCTTTTTGAAAAAGGATAAATATTTTAATCGGTAAATAAGACATTCATCATCATCATCATAATTTCAGACGAAAGACGTCCACTGCTGGACATAGGCCTCCCCCAGGCGTAACCACATTGACCGACCCCGTGCGTCTCGCATTCAGCGCCTTCCCGCAACCTTAACCAGGTCATCGGTCCACCTAGTGGAAGCCCTTCCAACGTATCGTCTTCCGGTTCGCGGTCGCCATTCCAGAACTTTTCAGGCCCAATATTCTGCGAGCAATGTGCCCAGCCCACTGCCACTTAAGTTTGGCAATTCTTCGGGCAATGTCGGTAACTTTGGTTCTCCTGTCGGTAGAAATTTTGCATACATATTGATAGACTAGATCTTGGATTAGGACATAAAATAAAACACTTTTCAGCGGGCAGAAGTTAATAAAGCAATGACGCTTTTCACTACTTCGTAGAGCGAGCTACGCAGCGTGCTACGGCGTAGCACGGTGCGTAGCGAGCTACGCCATATACGCTAGTTGCTACGCGCTTTCGTAAGTACTCAATTCGCTGATTACAAAAAGACAAAGACAAAAGATATTTATTTCAACTGGGCCACCAAGCGGCACTTTTGAATGTCACAATTTAAATTTAAATGGAATACAAGTTGATTCTACCGTGCATTCGGAAAGTAGCTTGTTATGGAGAAGAATGCACAAGAAACTCCATACTTACTCTTTTAAAAAAAAATGATTCTACCGTGCATTCGGAAATAAGCTTGCTATGGAGAAGAATGCACAAGAAACTCCATACTTACTCTTTAAAAAAAAAAAGATTTTTACAATATTTAGGTACATGAGTAAAAGTAACTTAAATTTCATATTTCTGAAGACTGTGATTTACATGTAAGAACATTAATTCGTCTTCCAGCATAAAGAAGTTTTCAGCACCTTACCTTACCTATTTTTGCGATAATCCTTTTTTTCTCTCACCCTCAATCTGTCCAACAGTTCAAGGTAAATCCTGAATTTAAATAACACTCTCGGGAAACTGCAATTACCTTTCTTCCCGCTCATAAATATCAAACGGCTTCAATAGCGCGTTTAACGCAATTTATGGAAATGATAGCCAGTTCGTTTTCAGTGCAATCGTACCATAGATGACAGAAAAAAAAGATGTGGCAGGCTGCAGGGGAATTTGTTTGAAAATCATGTATTTCTTGAAGGGGTAAGAGTAGATAATGTAGTTCACTTTTGTTTAAGTTTCATATTAGCATAAATAACATACACAAATTTAAAAAGGCTTTACTAAAAATATTATATGGAAAACATATTATACGGTGAACGAATACCCATCTTAACCACATTATAATTAACTTTCTTTTTTAATTTTCACAATTCGATTGACAATTTCTACTAGAATTTATTATTGTTATATTTTATTGGAATGTTTTTTTATTGTGTCGACTATTTGAATAAGATTTTATTATTTTGGTTTGGTAATTTATTATAATCAGCATGTTTGTAACAAGATAATATTTGTACGCCAATAACGACTAGACATAGCGTTCTTTAATAATTACAACATCAATACCTAACCTACCTATGTTCAACAAATAAAAATATTAGTATTTGTACCAATACAAATAGAAGGATCTATTTATGTATGTTAATGGCGAGACCATCACTCACCTTCGGTTTGCCGACGATATAGTGGTCATGGCTGAGACCATGGAGAGCCTCAATACAATGCTCGATGACCTTAGTAGAGCTTCCGAAAGAGTGGGTCTTAAAATGAACATGGACAAAACCAAGGTGATGTTGAATGCCCATATTACACCCACTCCTATCAAGGTTGGAGACTCTACACTTGAAGTTGTGGACGACTATGTCTACCTGGGTATAACGATCCAGTTGGGTAGGGCCAACTTTGAGAGAGAGATCAACCGTCGAATCCGACTCGGCTGGGCAGCGTTCGGGAAGTTGCGCGGTGTCTTCTCGTCCAACTTACCACAGTTTCTCAAGACAAAATGTCATGTTTATGACCAGTGTGTGTAGCCAGTGATGACATATGGCTCTTAGACGTGGTCGCTTACAATGGGCCCCATCAGAAAGCTTACAGTCACTCAAAAGGCAATGGAGAGGGCTATGCTCGGCGTTTCCTTGCGTGATCGTATCGGAAATGTAGAGATCCGTAAGAGAACCAATGTTACCGACATAGCTCGAAGAATTGCCAAACTTAAGTGGCAGTGGGTAGGGCACATTGCTTGCAGAACGGATGGCCGATGGGGCAGAAAGGTTCTGGAGTGGCAACCGCGAATCGGAAGACGTTGCGTTGGAAGGCCTCCCACCATGTGGACCGATGACCTGGTGAAGGTTGCGGGGATCCGCTGGTTGCGAGATGCACGGGACCGGTCAATGTGGCGACGCTTGGGGGAGGCCTATGTCCAGCAGTGGACGTCTTTCGACTGATATGATGATGATGATTTATGTATCCAGAATCAGCGCTATTATTGAAAAAATCCGTATAGTAATAGACCAATAATAATTTGGACCTTAGCAATTAGAATATTTACGATCAGACGATCACTTGTGCCTACTAGGCCAACTTCCAAACAAACATAATGTCACATCTTTAAACCAAAAAAAAAATTGTTCGCAAAGTGTCATAGACTAAATGCGTGTTGCTTGGTTACCGTTGTTGACTAGATATATGTCATTCAATATAATACTGCTATCAAGAAATAATATGTTTCAATTCATATATAATTTCTGCCAACGATGCCGGTGGTGGGATACTGCACAAGGTTCGTACAGTCATAAGTCTCCTCTGGGCTACGCCAATCATTTCAGGTGACTCGCCCTATATGCTCATGTTCGGAAGAGAGGTAAGAACGAGATTGGAAGTCAAGATTAGAGTTCCACCAAAGGCACTACATAGGGGCAGAAGAGAAGGGGTGAGAGAGTTTGCAGTCGGAAGCAGAGTGCAAGCTCGCAATTACTCTGTATCAGGAAGGAATTGGGAGTTTGGTACAGTGACCCGCCGACTGGGAAACCGCCACTATGTTATAGAGATCGACAGCGGACGCACATGCATGCGCTGGGAATCACAGCGGACGCGTATCATAGATTAAAATCGTGTTGCTTGGTTACCGTTGTTGACTGGATATATGTCATTCAATATAATACTGTTATCAAAAAATAATAAGTTTTAATAATTCATATATAATACAAAGGATAGGCAGAAACTAAAGAACGCCACCCACCAATGTAATTTTAATTAATTTTTTGACCCGACTTTCCAATAAGGAGGAGTTTGACAGTGTTTTTTTTAAAAGTTCACCTATATCTCCGTCAATTGGTAACCCATTTTGAACGTTATTTGAAAGTTAAGGACGTATGTTCCCGAATTGGTCCCATTAAAATTTGGTGAAGATCTGATGTCTTCATCGGATCTTACTTCGGAGATATATGCAACAGAACTCTTTAATAAATAACTGCCAATCTCACAAGATTGTTACAATCTTATGTTTGTTTATTGTTTACACCATCTCATAACATAACATCACCCTGGAACACTCTCATTCCACCGGTAATGTTCAAGTTTTATGTTGTCCGAGCAATCTATTCTGGCATCACTTTGGGCATTATAGGTACAGAGAGACCTTAGAATAGAACTTGCGCATTATGCACCACAACTAAAAAGTGAAAGATAAAAACTTTTTTACAAAAAAAATCAACCGACTTTCAAAAAATACTACATAGTGAAAAATAACTTCAGTTTCGGCAATCGGTGTTATAACGAAGTTACGAACACTGACTTCCGAAATTGAAGTTATTTTTCAATTTGTATTATTTTTTAGAAGTCGGATAGACACCTAAATACAGAGCGTCATTTTAGACCAGCAAAAAAGTACTTTATAGAAGAAAACCTAACCCACACTTCTTTATTTATTTAATCTCGGAACTATCAACCCACTCACAGTGACTCTGACCTCCCACGCTGAGTGTCCATCCAACGATTATTGTGCTGGCATTACAATAACTTGTAGCGATGTGTCGGATTGCTACCATACACTTTCAGTGGTGCTTGCAATATGAATAGGAAATATAGCTTGGCAAATTTATACGTGACACTACCATAGTCCGCGGGCATGGGGGACGTAAGGTGGCGGGGATGGTAAAACGTGCACGTGGGACGAGGGTCACCTTACGGGAGTATCGTCGTGTCATCGCGGTAGTAACGTGTTCGCTACCCGCGAGGACCATAGGAGTGTCACTTCCGGATTTGCCAAGCTATAGCATCAAACCAATTTACGCTCCAAGGCCTCTCCAACTACCTTTTTAACCGACTTACCAAAAAGGAGGAGGTTCTATGTTCGACTTCTTGTATGTTTTTTTTTTTTTTATGTATTTTCACCGATATCTCCGTCAATTGTGAACTGATTTTAAAAATTCTTTTTTTGTTTTAAAGAGTATGTTTCGAAATTGGTCCCATTTTAGTTTGGTGAAGATCTGATGAAGAACTTTGGAGATATACAACAGAACTCTTTAATAACTAACGGCAAATCATTCGGGATTGATGCAATCGCATGTCTGTTTATTGTTCATACCATTTCATAACATAACATCACGCCAGTACGCTCTAAAAGGGTACGCAGATCTCTCATTTCACCGGTTATGTTCATGTTTCATGTTATTCGGGTAATCTATTCTGGCGTTATAGGTGCCTATTTTAGGTAGGTAAAACTAAAAAGGGAAAAATAAAAAAAAACTTTTTAGCCAAAAAATACTACCGACTTCCAAATAAAAAACTACAAAGTGTAAAATAACTTTATTTTTGGAAGTCGGTGTCCATATCGCAAAAAAAATACACCGAAAAAGCAAGACACCGACTTCCAAAAATAAAGTTATTTTTCACTTTGTAGTTTTTTATTTGGAAGTCGGTAGTATTTTTTTGCTAAAAAGTTTTTTTAACATTATAATTATCTCAAGCCTTTATCTTTAAGGTCCATATTCAAGTCCAAGTTTGAGGGTGCTTTACTCTTCAGGTGTCATGACAATTAAATAAACCCTCAAATAATGTCAGTAGTTAACAAGCTTCTGTCAATTAGATGAATCGAGATATAATTGAGTTAGAGAAAATGACTTGGAATATGGGCCAAAACGTTTGTTAGACAGTGCTTCAACAGCACACAATTTGGATGATACTTGGCTCAGCTTGGTTCTTAAGTCGGTTGTATTTTTGTATTAGACACAGAGAGTCATTTTACATAACCAAAAAGTCTTTTATAGTACCTAAGCCCCAGTTCATCCTCTTTATTTATTTAATCTCGGCATTCATATCAACCCACTCACAGGGAGTCTGACCTCCCACGCTGAGGGTCCGTCCAATGATTATTGTGCTGGTATCACCATAACTTGTAGTTACGTGTGGGATTGGTAACATACACTGTCAGTGGTGCTTGCAATCTGAATAGGCATTGGCAACAAACAATTTACATTGGAAGTCTAAGGTATAACCCCCGACGGAAAAATGTGTTATAAATTTGACCTGTGTGTTTGTAAAACTGCCTGTGGCATCTAATAAACGTATAAATTGATTTTGATTTCGTTTTTAGGGTTCCGTACCCAAAGGGTAAAAACGGGACCCTATTACTAAGACTTCGCGGTCCGTCTGTCTGTCCGTCTGTCTGTCTGTCCGTCTGTCTGTCTGTCACCAGGCTGTATCTCATGAACCGTGATAGCTAGACAGTTGAAATTTTCACAGATGATGTATTTCTGTTCAACATACCGAGTTTCCTCCGTGCCTCGGAAAGCACGTTAAGTCGTTGGTCCCGGCTGTCATTTGAAGATCTTTGACAGTCGTTACGAATAGTTAGAAGCTTGAGATCTGACACCAGTCTAGCCAAGGGGTACCGTGTTACCCAGTTATAGGATTGTGGAGGTCAGATAGGCAGTCGCTCCATGTAAAACACTGGTACTCAGCTAAATTCGGTTAGACTGGAAGCCGACCCCAACATAGTTGGGAAAAGGCTAGGCAGATGATGATGTATTTCTGTTGCCGCTATAACAACAAATACCAAAAACAAAATAAAATAAATATTTCAGTGGGGCTCCCATACAAGAAACGTGTTTTTTTTTCCGTTTTTTGCGATCATGGTACGGAACCCTTCGTGCGCGAGTCCGACTCGCACTTGGCCGGATTTTTTCGTTTGAAAGGTGACTTCATCGAGAATGTTCTTAGCTATGTTTGATTAAAATCGGTTCAGCTGTTCAAAAGTTATGGGCGTTTTACTATTTAGATCGAGCTGTTTTCGCAAGATATCGTGTCATAATTACGTTTCTAATAGATTGTCGATCGAAGTGTGTTTACTACTAGATAAATTATGTAGCAAGAAATAAAAATGTGCCGGTTTTGTTTTAAATTTGACTTGTATGTTTATGTTATGACTTTAATTTGTTCATTGATGTTTTTCTGAGGTATATAAATAATACAAAATAAATACTTAACTGTCTTATTTAACTGTTTTTTTCGATAGTCAAATTCCAACCACGACAACATTATTATGTTCAGTATAAGTCACGATTGTGATCACTAAACTAACGAGGCAGTTACAATTAAACAAGGAAATTACAATGAATTATATTAAAACAAAGTGCTTGTCTTTTGTTTTATCTTTGGCTTTGTGTTTAATTAATTTCCGTGGTTGATATTATCAACAACACCATGTACTAATATTGTTGTTTTCAGGGTTTTGTACCTGAAGGGTCCGAATGAAGCCCTATTGCTGTCACTCACGAATCCGTCGGTCAGTTTGTTTGTCGTCTGTCAAAAAGTCTGTTCTGAAGATTTTTTTAACTTCCAATTGACCTATGGATTTGGTGACAATGTTTATTATTACGTATATTTTACTTACAAATATCAATACTGTAGTGACCGGTTCTATAAGGCAATTCACAGGCTCGTACACGCACTAAATGACCACACTTCAACACGTCTACTCTCGCTCACAGCTCTCGTAATAATAACGTGGTGCGCACGAGATTGTGTATGTCTGTGTGGGGGAAAGTGGGGATGGCAAAGTGAACGTGTGAGTGAGACAGATACACTACAAATCCATTCATAAATTCAAGTTTTCTTTGAAATTTCCAAATTTTTCCTTTTTTTAGACTTAATATTGTTGGACAAAAGTTATTTATTTATTTGGTATTAACACATACATTTATTTTTACAGGTAAGACCCAAGCTAACAAACGTAGTCATACATACAAGTTTGCCAGTCCCAGTAACAGATCTAGGTAAAGGCAGAAGTTACACAGTGGACAACACACTAAGTGTCACCCTCTGGAATTCCGCCAAAGAGCAAGAAAATATGTCCAAACGCAGAGAGATGCTATTCAGTATCACAACTGCTCGAGTCACTGGTGCAAACTTTAACACGTTAGTGCGAGTTGACGGAACTCTAAACAGCCCCTCCTTCGGTCCTAACCGTAGCCTCCTGTTTGGAACGAGCAATCCCAACGTTTCTAATATTTGTGGATTATTTAGCATACCACGAAAAACCATGAAAACATATTTTACAAGGGCGAGGTTGCGCCTTACCAACAACTTATAGTACCCAACCATCCCTATAACAAAGAGAGTTGGATACACAAGCGGGTAGAAAGGGTAAATACCAAATTGCCTCATGTATAGGTACCGGGTTGGATAGTTAGCAGATTATGGTTAAACAAAGTAACATTTTCCTGCTGCACCTTGGTATAAATTAATTGAGAGTTAAAAATATGGTGATTGCAATAAAAAGACAGTCAAACTGCTCTATCATAAACAGTACCATGTTATACAGGATCCATGCAGTACGTTTTCTTCTTTCATTTGGTCCCGTTAACCGTTACTCTATAGCTGACTTTATTTGCTTTCAAATCATTCCTCAAAATAGTATATATCTTTACCACTCTTTTTCTCTCTTTAAATCCACATTATTATTCATCACTTTTTCAGTCACATTAATAAAAGGTTGGAAAACGAACTACTTAATAGACATACGTCGAAATATCCAATAAAAAACCAACCAACAAGTTCTCATGTTTGCTCGCTCCATACCGGTACATATTTCCAAAATAACTGGCTTCGCGCTCCAATACGGCACTCAATTTTTTATTCTTTTCTCTTCGTTATGGTATGCTGTCAAATCAATACCAGGAGCAGATTTTTTTGCCCATTCTTCATAACGTACGGTTTTTGCCGTGTTGTTTATTACGTGACGTCTTATTGACGTTGTTTATGTGTTTTGAAAAGTGGACGCCGCGTCCCCGTCGTCAGCTTTGACACGTAGCGCCATCTAGTAGCGGGTGGTAGAACTAATATTTGTTTGGAATATTGAAGTATGCTGGTTTTTTCTTTGATTATTTTTAGGGTTCCCTACCCAAAGGGTAAAAACGGGACCCTATTACTAAGACTCCGCGGTCCGTCTGTCTGTCTGTCTGTCTGTCACCAGGCTGTATCTCATGAACCGTGATAGCTAGACAGTTGAAAATTTCACAGATGATGTATTTCTGTTGCCGCTATAACAACAAATACTAACAACAGAATAAAGTAAATATTTAAAGGGGGCTCCCATATAACAAACGTGATTTTTTTGCCGTTTTTTTGCGATAATGGTACGGAACCCTTTGTGCGCGAGTCCGACTCGCACTTGGCAGGTGTTTTTGACAATTCACGGCACTTTAGTTTTTTCTAAACTTCACATTTAAATGTGCTGCTTTATGACTGCGTTGCGTAAATCGACCGTTTTGGCAAATAAATAGAAGGCCTCAGTGTTTTCAGCTGTGACTGGACTGATTGCTTGTTTATGTTGTTATATATTTTGTCTTCAACACTAACTTTTCCAACGTCTTCACTAGCATGGCCTTTCCCACAAGACCAGTGCATTTCTCATAAAAAGTAGTCTCTGTCACACAGATCATTATTTAACTCTCTCTGTTTCTTTGTTGTACCATAGCTTGACAAATTCGTACGTGACACTCTCATAGTCCGCGGGTGCAATGTTGGTAAAACGTGCGCGCGGGACCTCCTGACGGGCGCGATGTCGCGTCATCACGCCATCACTTCATTGGGTAGTAACGTCCCCCGCCACCCGCACGGACCATGAGGGAGGCACGTACGAATTTGCCTAGCTATATGATACTCTGTATCACAAAAGCCAGAACTCTCAATAAACAGGGCATATTATAATAGTTAAAGTGAAGGCTTCTGATAGAAATCGGATCAGAACCATGACACAATTTAACCTCTTTAGAATAACAAGGCTTATTTTATTTTCATCTGTAGTCTTGCGCTTGACCACTATCTCACCTGATGGTAAGCGATGATGTGGTCGACGGTGAAGCACGCTTGCCTAGAAAAAACCTATTCACTCTCGACTTGAAGACATCTAGATTGTAGCTATCGGGATACACAAATTCCAGCAGGGAATGCCACTCCTTAGCTGTACGCATAATAAAAGTCTCCCCAAAACGTTTTGTGCGTATGCGTGGGATATCCACCATATACCGATGACGCATCGCCGTACGTCTGGTAGTCCGAATATAATTCAAAATGTTTTGCAATGTACCATTTTACATAATTGAGCCCGCGAAGTGGATTAAGACACATTCCCTCTCTCACAGAGAGAACGGAATCTGTATTCTAGCATTAGAAAAATAAAATAAAAAGTCTGATGATGATGAAGTAATTGGGCGAGTCTCGTGAAGCCTTAAAAATAATAGTAGCTACTTGCCAGTCAAAATAGAGTAATCTTAATTCTATTTCGAATTCTGCTTACCGAATCGTGAACAATAGTCGTGAATGTAATGTGCATTACTAGCGTGCAATAAATTAAGAACTTTCATAGTGAAACAGCGCAAAGTAGTAAATGTAGGTGCCGTAATTGTTCTCGCATTAATGTAAGAGATCTTGTACACTAGGTAGATATGAATAAAAACTTGAGTTGTTACTGGTTGGTGTTATTATAGTCTGGAATTACTTCTTGATACAGTTCAGGAAAACATCGTGAGGAAACTTGGACTTAAATAGTTAATAAATCAATCTGCCTAGCCTTTTCCCAACTATATTTGGGTCGGCTTCCAGTCTTACCGGATTCAGCTGAGTACCAGTGTTTTACATGGAAAGACTGCCTATCTGACCTCCACAGCCCAGTAACTAGGTAACACGATACCCCTTGGCAAGACTGGTGTCAGATCTCAAGCTTCTGACTATCCGTAACGACTGTCAAAGATCTTCAAATGACAGCTAGGACCAACGGTTTAAAGTTCTTTCCGAGGCACGGAGGAGACTGGGTTTGTTGAAATGGTCACCCATCCACAGATCGACCTCGTCAAGCGTTGCTTAACCTTGATGATCGACCAGTGCGGCTGTTATTATTTAGCCACGAGCTCCTCCTTCTTATATAGTTAATGTAAGTCTGAAATAGTCAAGTCAGAGGCCTGTGGGGTTCCTAGAGGCAGCTTAATTAACTCTGACACCAGAGGTGAGCCACACCTCACAGTTAAAGAAGAATATTTTTTCATTACCTTGCACTGGTATTGTAACTAATGCAGAGCAAAGGCGTCTTCTCATACAGAAAAGGCTAATACCTTTTTTCACTTAATGGTGATTTCAGAATTCTTTTAATTAGATCCAAGTTTTCTCAAGATATGTTCATTCGCCATTGTCAGTGGAGTGTCTTGTGCGTTCTTCTCCATAACAATCTACTTTCCGAATGCACGGTAAAATCATTTTTTATTACTTGTAAATTTTAAATTAAATTTTAATTTATGTGACGTTCAAAAGTGCCGTTTATTGGCCTAATTGAATAAATATATTTGATTTTGACTTTGACTTTCAGTAATATCCGAGTCAAACTAAGAAACTACAAATTAATTGAAAAAAAAAACATTGTACTTGCCTCGATCCAGATCACGACCCCAAGCACGAGAGGCGAGGCATTGACCACTGAGCCATGATGACTTTTAAAATACAATTATTATAATACTAGCTGTCTCACGCGGCTTCGCTCCCGTAAACTGGCTACCTACCTGCCCATCTACCCTACCTACCCTACATACATGATATTTGCGTAGGTAACTAAAACCGTTTACGCAGCGCACGCAACGGAAGCCCTCCAAAACGAATATTTTTTGCCCATTTTTGCAACATTTTTCATTTATGCTCCACTCCTATTGGTTTGTCCTCAATTACTGACTGGCAGAATTCCACTGCTGGACATATTTATGCCTCCCCCAAGAGTCGCCACACTGATCAGTACTGTGCGTCTCGCATCCACCGGATCCCGCACCTACAATACAAATTTCATTATTGTTAGTACCTGGACGACCGAGCTCTGCAAGGAACTCTGCTCGGTTGCAAAAAGAGAATTCTTAAAATGAAAAAGTCAAAGTCAAATATATTTATTCAATTAGGCCAATAAACGGCACTTTTGAACGTCACATAAATTAAAATTTACAAGTAATAAAAAATCAAAATAAATTATTCTACCGTGCATTCGGAAAGTAGATTGTTATGGAGAAGAACGCACAAGAAACTCCATACTTACTCTTTTATTTAAAAAATAGGTGTTTTACAATATTTATATACGTAAACCTGGCTAGATCAATTTATCGCCCCAGAAAACACCTGCATACTAAATTTCAAGAAAATCGTTGGAGCTGTTTCCGAGATTCAGATTATATATATACATATAGAAGAATTGCTCGTTTATAGGTATTAGATATTTGTCATACCCTTTCATGGGGTTAAACCCTTTTCGCAATCAGTCTGCCAGTCATCGGTCAAGCTAGAGGGTGGCCTAGGCCTAAATTGGGGTACCTACACCTCAACACATTGTTGTTTTACGCTTTAAGAAAAAATACAAATACTAATAATACATCAAATACATGCGTTGCATGTCATTGTAAGTATTTACACCTCATTTGCTTAAATTTCAAATAAGTCAGCTGAAGTGCGAACACAAAAGTAGTATGAATTTCTTTGAGTTTTCATTCAATACCAAACAAGATACGAGGCGTATTGTGCCTCTCAAAATTTATGAACCTACCCTCTTTTATATTGAAACGGGACAATGAAGGCATGCCTCAAAGTTTGACTTTGTAAAGAAAGATGTCTTTTCTTCTGTTACGTGTAATTTATTCAGATTGAGTTCGTTAGACATGTAAAACATTTTGGTTCAATACTTTAGGCGTGTTGAAGCAAGATGTTTTACATTTTTTGGTGAAACGTGAAACTTGTGAAGAGAATAATGTATGGGTTTCGATACAATAGGATGTTATAATAAGGTCAATTCGTTACATTTTAGTCGAAGTATAGTAAGCAACAAACAAACAAATTTAACCGACATGGTTGTACATTAAAATAACATAATTATAACCTAAGTATTATGTAAAGTCGAAAAAATATGTATAAAAATCCTAAAAACAGATCAAATTTCATGTACAGGCTTTTTTTAAAGTAAGCTATTTTCTATATAAAACCATTACATTCTAAAAATATGGAATGAAAAAATTATGTGAAATCCAAACTTCAAGTGTAACCGCTCCTTAAGCACATAAAATCTTGAGCGCGATTAACACTGCACTCCAGATTTATACCTCCATAAAACACTTGAGCTACAATTAGAACTCGGGTGAAAATAACTTAGGTAATAACTTAGGTTTGTCACAGATACATAGTAGTGTTATACTGTAAAAGCCCGATTTAGCAACTAAAACTTTATCATCGTCACCAAGTTGCCAGCTTGTCAGTTTTTACCCAACTGCCGAAGGAGGGTAATGTGTTTATCAGTCTATGTATGTATGTTTGTTCCTATGTGGCGGTTCAGAGACCAAACGCGTTGGCCGATTTTGATGATTCGTACGTCAATCGATTTTTCTTAAACCTGCGAGTGTCACTGGCTACATTAAAATGGTGGCTTTCAATTGAAAAACAGAAAAATGGCGGCCTGTAGGCGCCATATTGTGGGGGCCCAATATTTTTTTTTCTGCCAATCCCGTTTGTGGGGTATCAAAATAAAGGGTTTTAAGAGACGATTTCAAAAATATAAAACACTTTTATGTTACGTTTACGCGATATGCCATCGGTACATGGTGGACATCCCACCCATATGCACTAAATGTTTTGGGAATACTTTTATTATGCGTACAGTTAAGGAGTGGCATTCCCTGCCGGAGTCTGTGTTTTCCGATAGCTACAATTTAGGGGTATTTAAGTCAAGAGTGAATAGTTTTCATCCAGGCAAGTTTAGTTCACTTTCGACTACATCATCGCTTACCATCTGGCGAGATAGTGATCAAGCGCCTTTAGGCTATTAAAGTAAAAATAAATTACTCAAAGTTCGCCCAATAGTTCCTATCTTTCCCATTTAGTAACGATATTGAACTTTTTCATATAAATTGTATTTCAATTCAATACCTACATACCGCCGGAAGGCAATAATGAATAAATTACATTGTTCGACAAGGAAACTTGCCACTTTGCTGGTTCAATAAATGTTAATAAGGCACTCAAAGTTTGAGAACCGATACCGGCGACTACGTATAGTTTGGGAACTTCTGATAGTGTTAAATAATGAGTTTCATGAGTAGATTGACATGAATTTTATGGGTTGAAAATTTTAATGTATCTTTTTGATATTATTTCGGATAAATATTTTGGAATTTAGAGAAGTGACACCACTTAACCCTATTGATCTATTGCTATCCATTGTATGACATTATAAATTGTGAAAGTAACTGTGTCCGTCTGTTTGTAAACTTTTCACATCTTAACGACTGACCAGATTTTAATGAAACCTGGCGCGTGCCTACGCACGACATGGTCTACATGTCCTGTTTTTTTTCTTTTTTTAGGGTTCCGTACCCAAAGGGTAAAAACGGGATCCTATTACTAAGACTCCGCGGTCCGTCTGTCTGTCTGTCTATCTTTCTGTCTGTCTGTCACCAGGCTGTATCTCATGAACCGTGATATTTTCACAGATGATGTATTTCTGTTGCCGCTATAACAACAAATACTAAAAACAGAATAACATTAATATTTAAGGGGGGCTATTATACAGCAAACGTGTTTTTTTTTGCCGTTTTAGCGATAATGGTACGGAACCCTTCGTGCGCGAGTCCGACTCGCACTTGGCCGGTTTTTTTTATAGTCTTTAGACTCACGCTTGTCTAATACCTCACCCGATGACAAGTGATGATGAACGCACGCTTGCCTAGAAAAAACCTATTCACTCTTGACTTAAAGACCCCTAGATTGTAGCTATGTTGAAACATAGACGCCGGCAGGGAATTCCACTCCTTAGCTGTACGCATAATAAAGTGTTCCCAAAACATTTTGTGCTTATGGTTGGGAGCTCCATGTATCGATGGCGCATCGCTGTACGTCTGATACTCCGATGACGTAACGGGCTTAGCGGAATTAGATCATGCAATTCCATCGCACACTCGAATGTTCTGAATATGTCGAAACCGCTGGTAGAAGCTACTGATAGGGAAGTAAGCAACGCTTACCGAAGTCTTTCTGTGGATGGGTTCATTACATACCAAAACCCTTCCGTACTTCGGAAAACTCGTAAAGCCGTTGGTTGCGGTTGTCATTTCTAGATCTTGGACAATCGTTACGTTTATTCAGAAGCCATGAAATCTAACACTGGTCTTGCTTATTATCGTGTTACCTAATTACTGGGTTGTGGAGGTCAGATAGGCCATAGATAGCATAGATAGGTCATACATATATATGTCGTCGTGATATGATGAAAACAGGGAATTGATCAAATCTCTAAGCGATTTCATCAAATCACGGAGGATGTTAAAATTACAACACGTTTTTATCATTTCCCTAAACAAATCTGGTGATTTGACAAATCCCAATAAAGAAATCTAGTGATTTGAACAAACCCCTAAATTGATTCAGTGAAAAGATAATAAAACATGTAACAAAGTCGACGTAGCCCCGCTGCGCGGGGCTCCTATTTCTGTCTGCAGGGTCAAAAGTAACCTAACACGAACGAGATGACGGGAGCTGCGTTCGCTCGCTTTGCTCGCTCACTTCAGCTCCCGTCATCTCGTTCGAACCTAACCTGTCCGTGTCGGGGTGCCCTAAGTTCCCGAGCTCGCTTCGCTCGCTCTTGGACTGATTCTTTGACCATATAACATAACGCAGCCGATTACCTCGGAAAGCAAAGTACAAAATAAACCTTTAAATTACTACAGAAAAGTTATTTTTGTCATTTCACTGAACCAAGTTTGAGATTTGTTCAAATCACTAGATTTCTTTATTGGGATTTGTCAAATCACCAGATTTGTTTAGGGAAATGATAAAAACGTGTTATTATTTTAACATCCTCCGTGATTTGATCAAATCGCTTAGAGATTTGATCAATTCCCTGTTTTCATCATATCCCTGCGACATATACATAAAATCACGCCTTTTCCCATGAAATAAACTTCAGAATGCCACCTGCTACGATCCTTAAATAGCTTCTTTAGCTTCACTCACGTTCATACGCATACACACACGCTGGTTATGAGTACTGCGCACCAGGTCTTTCTGAAGAACATCACCAATAAGGTCTAGTATGTCCTTCTAGGGCGTCCCCTCCTGGCGATTCCGTTCACGTCTAGACTCACACAAGGGTAAATACCTTTCGTTAGTCGCCTTTCTTTCATCCTCTCAACATGACTAAACCATCTTAACATACTCTTTTCAATTTTAGTCAGTACATCTTCTTTTAAACCACAACTTTGTCTTATTACATCATTTCTCAATCTATCATTTAAAGTTACACCACACATACTTCGCAAGGAACGCATTTCTACTGCACTAATTTTGCTACCTTAAGTGAAAGCACCAACACGCTGTTGTGAACGGCGAGGTAGGCAGTCACTACTTGTAAAATGATGGTACTTATCGTCAGACAGTCAGATTGGAAACACCGCCGCCCAAACATAGACCAGAAAAGGCTAGGTTGATTGATTCTATTAGGATTACAACAGACAGTGGAAGATAAATTATGAAAATAGGTTTTGGCCGACCATTGTGTAAACGGTCTAGCACCAATTGAATAAGATTGGATGTTAAATATGCAAATTTCACAAAAAGGAGGGTAGGAACGAATTCATTGGACGTTTTGTGAACACGAGGATCGTTGTAAGGGAATGTGCTGTTTTACCCTAATTCTTTTATAAAGTTTAGTGCAAGTCATGAGAAGATCATAATTATTTTTTATCTAGTTCAAAATCATTGATGTTCGTGATTCTCAATGCAGGTTGGAATCATTCATCAGAAATAATTACTTGTATTATTTTGATTACATAGGGCTTCTATCAGGCTTTTTATTTGCTAAAAATTTACTACGGGTATGTGAAGCTTGACCTGGCGGTCAATCGGGACATGGTTGTTTTTTGTGGTTAAAAATATTTAACAAAAAATATTTTTTCTTTTTTATCTACGTTAGTGATGATCTCGGGCGAGTAGATTCCGAGTATGACTTTGCCCCACACTAGGAATTTCTTCCTGTACCGTGGGTGCGTTTACAAACATATAAACTCACATACACAACACCCAGAGCCGGAACAACTATCTGTAAATCATACATATATTTGTTCCGTGCGGGAATCGAACCCGCGACACGCAACGCAGCAGTCAATCGCTCAACCACTGCGGCAACCGTGCGCCCAAACTCAAACCCGAACCCGAACTCTCCAACTTGGATCTGTCGTGGGATGTCTTTTGTGACCTTCCACGTCACCTAGATTAGAACAAAAACCCTCGGGTCACGCTGATCTTACACAGATGTTCTGAGTAAACCAGGAGCTTGAATTAATTTCTAGAGGGAGGTGGGCTGGATGGAATAACCACCAAACTGCCGCCATGGCTCTCGAACAATGGTCCACCTGAGGGACTAGGGGCGGCAATCAAACCGTATAACATGAAACGTAGACCTTTCATGTTTCGCAACTATAAGGCAGCACGGATTTGACATTTGACCCGAAGATTTTGAGTTTAATCCTTTTGTTCATTTTACAGCACACAGCTGTTAAAATAGCACATCTTGTTTAAGGTGCTATATACGCCCCAATGTTATTATTATTGTTAAAGGCTTAATAATAATAATACGTCCCAATGTTAACGCAGTACTAGCCGTGCGCCCGCTCGATGTCAAAATATCAATATTGAACCTCCTTTTGAACAGTTTTGTTTGCAAAATATTATTTTATTTACATATGCTATGTTAGTTATGAAGAAATGCCAGCCATCAATTTTTCTGTGTAAATATATTTTAAAAAACCAAGTCGTTTTCGAAGAGTTTCCAAAAGTTGCAAAAAATATCGTGTTGTTATGTTTTTTAGGGTTTAGTGGCCAAATGGCAAAAAACGGTACCCTTATAGATTTGTCATGTCTGTCTGTCTGTCCGTCCGTATGTCACAGCCACTTTTTTCGAAACTATAAGAACTACGCTGTTGAAACTTGGTAAGAAGATGTATTCTGTGAACCGCATTAAGATTTTCACACAAAAATAGAAAAAAAAACAAAAAAAATTGGGGGTTCCTATACTTGAATCTGAAACTAACCCAAACGCAAACGTCAAACCCATACGTGTGGGGTATCTATGGATAGGTCTTCAAAAATGATATTGAGGTTACTAATATTTTTTTTTTCTAAACTGAATAGTTAGCGCGAGAGACATTTCTAAAGTGGTAAAATATGTCCCCCCCCCCCCTGTAACTTCTAAAATAAGAGAATGATAAAACTAAAAAAAAATATGATTTACATTACCATGTAAACTGCCACCGAAAATTGGTTTGAACGAGATCTAGTAAGTAGTATTTTTTTAATACGTCATAAATCGTAAATTGCTATTTACCAAGTACGGAACCCTTCGTGCGCGAGTCCGACTCGCACTTGGCCGGTTTTTTTTAAACTAAACTATTAGTTACACGAAAAAACTTTGTGTTCAAAATTATGTACATGAATCAAAAATAAATATATACATATTTTTTATACCTATTAACCTAGCCGTTACTAAGGATTTAAGTTACTAAGATTTAAGGCTTTAGAAAGTTACCGTTTTACGGCAATAAACTACATACCTGTAGGCAAAATTTGAGTTTGTAGGACGTCCTTTCTGTTACTTACACCTATGTAAAACTATTCAAATTAAAGCTTCGGTTATGTATCACTGAACGTGGTTAACTATCGGCTTGAAATTAATATTTCAGAAGATCATTTTTTTTATTTTGCCCGTTCACTCCTATAACTTGCACCACAACCTCTCACTTTGAACTCGCCCTCATAACATCCACAAATTGCCTCATCCATCTCCTACATTGTCTTATTTTAAGCGTGTTAAGAAGATACTCTTCTTTTTATTTCTTTTGATTTTTTCTTTTACTTCTGTCAGCCTTTTTATTAGGGTTCTTTACTTATTGAGAGTTTCTTTGATTGCATATAGGAAAAAGGGTTATTATTTGACCTTTAGAATATCATCTTATGTATTTGATTTTGTGTAACACAATGATACGAATTCAATCGGCAAACAAAAGGTTAAGTAAGTTGAACTCTCGAAACGAAACACTACAAAGCGAAAAATAACTTTATTTACCGAAGTGCCACATGTTAAATTTAGTCTTGTTATACATTATATAGTTTCTTTTACCGATTGTTTTGTAAATGAGTAAACATTGTAGGCCTTCTAGATTTCTAGATTGTTAACATTTGTTAACATTTTATGTAGTTTTTATTTTTTATTTTTAAATCTTTTGTTTATTTATTATTTAATCATTTTTTGTTTTAGTTTCTTACGACTTATTGTCGGGCCTGCGTTGTTCCCCCATCTAAGTACTGCTGTAACATGGAAATATTGTAAAACCAAACAAGAGTAACCATGGAGTTTCTTGCCGGTTCTTCTCCATAGGAATCGACCAACCCGAACCGTGCACATTTTGTCGACGTTTTATAAGTGCCCATGTAGGCCTATGTGAAATAAAAATTATTGATTTTGAAGTCGGTATCTTTGGTACCTATTGTTTTACAATTTTCGACACTGACTTCGGAAATGAAAGTTATTTTTCGCTTTTTAGTGTTTTGTTTTGGAAGCCTGTTTCTCGTTTTTTTATTTATCTCTGTTTAGTTTTGGTGAATCTCCACTTACCATGAAAAACATCATGAACTGTCCAATAAGCCCAAATACGACTAGGATACATTGTTTTATTTCGATGTTTCAGAGCCTACCTTCCGGTTTCATCATCAGATCATTTCAATGGTACCATTTTCATCATAACACATCACCCATGACATATCTTAGCATTAGTGTGAGTGTGAGTTGAGTGAATTCAGTTCATGAGTTCCAGTAGCCATCTGTGGTCTTCTTCGTCAGTTCCACTTCACCAAATGATACTTGCTGAGTGCAAATGATTGCATTGTTGATGATAATACCAAAATCGCTATGTGTATGCCTATAATATTTCAGGAGTGCCCCCGATTTCCATAGAATCCCATAATCAGATTCTCAATTTTTTATTGCGTACCATAATTTATATACATAGTTGGTAGGAAAATAATTATTTAAGTCACAATTATGGACCCTGTCGGGCATAGAATATATAAAGTAGGTTTAGATAGATTCTGATTTAGTGACAATAGGACGACCTCGGGAGTGTACCCTTTCAAACACAAAAATAATTAAAAAAACCGGTCCACAATTGACGGAGATATCGGTGATCATATACATAAAAAAACCAACATACAGTCGAACATAGAACCTCCTCGTTTTTGGGCAGTTGGTTAAAAAGAAATGAAGATCAATATCGTTCCCTTCTCCTGTTTAAAAGACCTTGCTAAGATTTAAACAAAGAGACAAAAGATAAGGTAAGAACAAAATAAACAGTTGAAATAGTACATTGACAAGACAATCCTGAATTTCTCCCCTTTCGGTTGGGAAGCTTAAAATTCGCCAAATATTTGTACAATTTTGTTACTCTCCCGGGCTTAGGGGAAAATTCCAAAATTTCAAATATAAACAGTAAAATTGGGGAGCAATGATACCATGAAACCCTAATGGTTATCTTTGGTGAGATTGTTAAGGAAACCTTGCACGGATCCTGACTGATTTTAAGAATTTTTTTTTGTTGGTTATATTTAGGTGTTAAGAAGTGTGACTTGTTAAACCAAACGGATAAAAAAAAGTTAAATCGAAAAATCAAAAAATCCGACTGCTTCAAAAGCGAACTAAAAAGTCGTAAACAAGGAAAAAATCATGCTGTGCAGGCGGAGGATACATATTCGCGGGCTGGTTGACCAAAATCTGGTGTATCCTCCGCCTGCACAGCATGATTTTTTCCTTGTTTACGACTTTTTAGTTCGCTTTTGAAGCAGTCGGGTTTTTTGATTTTTAATTTAACTTTTTTTATTTATATTTTTTTTAGTTTTTTTCGAATTAGATACATTTAAACATATAAGTGTTATATATTTTTGAAATCACCTCTTAAAACCCTTTATTTTGATACCCCACACGATGGGTTTGGAAACAAAAAAAAATTTGGGCCGCCATAATATGGCGCCCAAAATCCGCAATTTTTCTATTGTCCAATTTTAATGTAGCCTATAACACTCGCAGGGTTAAGACGAATCGATTGACGTATGAATCATCAAAATCGGCCAACGCGTTTGGTCTCTGGAACGCCATATAGGAACAAACATACATACATATATAGACTGATAAACACATTACCCTCCTTCGGCAATCGGGTAAAAATTAACGTTTGGGATTGAATTCAAAGGAAAAATTCACCTTTTCATAAATTTTACCGATTTTGTTACTAAAATTGTATTGGGTTACAAAATATTTTAAACATGTTTGTTTTATCACCTTGTATGGCTTGGGTACACTTCACAATATTAAAATAGTTGCTTCGGTTTAAACCCCCGACGAAAAAGAGGGGTGATATCAGTTTGACGTGTTTACCTGTGTGTTTGTGTATCTGTCTGTGGCATCATAGTTCCTATACGGATAAACCGATTTTAATTTAGTTTTTTGTCGTTTGAAATATGTCTTTATCGAGAATGTTTGATGTAAATCGATTCAGCCGTTCAAAAGTTAAAGGCCTTTTACTGTTTGAATCTGGGTGTTTTCGTAAGATATTGTGAAATAATTACGTGTTCAATAGATTGTTGGTCGATGCGTGTCTACTACTAGATAAATTATTTAGCATAAAATAAAATATGTCGGAGATTGTTTAAAATTTTACATGTTGATCCTTAGTTACAGACACAAAAATCTGGCTGACATCAAGAATTATTATTGTAGCCCAAATTATGAGCCGGTGCAACCGAGTCTATGTAACAACTCTACAACGATATTTTGATGCACCAACCAATGCACGAATCTAGCTCGAGAAACATAATCCAAATTAAATATTTTGTTTCATATCCAAACTCCTGCTCAAACAAAATCTTATTATCGCCAATACAGAAAATCTTCACTTCTTTATTTTCCATGAATCTTACATTTTCAACATGAAGCTGAGTCAGCAATAAATCTAAAAAATCGCACTGATAAGCAAGCAATGCAAGGCAACTACAGACTATCCTATCGCAAACAAATTGTGTAAAGACTCTTGGGAATATAAATCGGATCCCTTTTGTTATACCTCTGTAAGCAGATTTGTTACAGAGGCTAGGGTTCGCAAAGCTATGAAAACCAGTAGTGCTCTGTAGACTTCACTTGTAACCAGTCAGAGCGCACACAATTCGAAAGCGAACTCATTTGTTTTTTAAAGTAGATCATCGCGGCTTTACGAGATGCCGTTCGAATTTTGAAGTTATGTTTCAATCAACAATGTATTGTCTTATTTATTGTACAGTGCCTCGGTTTCCTAGTGGTAATAAGCGTTTCTCATGAGCCTAATGTCCTTTATTTTATCTTGGAGAAATACTCATGCATACTGCACCACCACGGGGACATAGCGCAGTTATGTGGGACTCGAACCCACTAAAATTCCACGATGTCCTCGTGTGTCGCACCGCGACCCCGCTGCGGTTGTCTATCACCGGACCCTCCTTTGGGGAGCATCCCCCATCACCGGCGCAAAAAATAACACATATGGGTTAGCCACCTTACCATATTTCTATTTTCGGCGCACCAGAACACAATGTGTTAAATAGAAATATGGTAAGGTGGCTATCGCATATGTGTTAATTTTTTTTTTGCTTAATTAGAAAATACCATTTGGTTTTTGTTAAATAATACATAAATAAATGTCCTAAAATAATTGACAATACCCACTGAAGTTTACCATTTATCTACGGACGGGGATTTCCTAATTACAAAGAAAAGATGATTCTGATTGTAACGAATTAAGTATTTTCCAAGTTCATAATAATAGGTACCTATAGATTTAAACATAATTTGACTTTAATTAAAACAAAGTAACCAAATTTAGTTTCACTTTTTCTGAAAAAAAAAAAACCAAATGTAGAAAAAAAACGACGGTGCTAAGTTTTTTTTCAAGATTGTGAAAAAAAACATTTGTTTTTTTTTCAATTTACATCTCTAACGCCGTGACCACCCCAGGGACCAAACCAACAAATGGGCGTCTGACGACCCCGTGTATGGCACCCTTGATCCCCCTATGACGGGTCAGGTCAGTGGCCCCGCCACTTAACACTTTTCAGCCGCAGTTTATAGGGACTTCCCCTGCGGCCCCACCGCGTCCACCATCAGACAATGGCGACCCCGTTAAGGCTGCTGAAGGTAGGGATAGTAGCGCACCGCAATACCGGCACTCCTCTCCCGCCGCGACTTCTAACTCTCAGCCACGATATCGTATGAAACCTAGGAAGCCTCATATGACTTCGCAACCCGCCCCAGTTGCGATGTCGCCTGTTACCAAGCGGCACCGCAACCTACTAGTTGGCCGCTACGTCATCGGCTTAATTGGCAAAAGCCAATGCAGGAACCCACCGGGGGTGGGCCACCTGATGTCTCCTGGGTTGGATTCCCAAGGTCGGGCAAAGTGTGTTTCGGGTTTTCCGGCTGGAATTTTAATTTGTGACCGGTTGATGGCTGCAAGCTCACCCCTATTACATGTAACTTCAACATAGCTGATGAAATGTGGGTGTATTAAAGGCACCTCAGGATTGATTGCGAACTTGGTGTTATTTCATGAAGAAAACATAGAGAAACCCTTCCTTATTCAGAAGATTATATAAACTTGACGAGATTAAGTTTCTTAGAGGATTTAGAGATGCACTAAAAGGGTTTATCGAAACTTGACCCTTGAGGAGGTCTCAAATTAGATAATAGGGGTTGAAGTTTGTATGTTAGTTAATCTTACTACTATTATAAACGTGAAAGTTTGTGAGTATGGATGTTTGTCTCTGGAGCTTTGACGCGACCAGAGCATCATTGCCAATAAGCCTCTTGGCCCGTCTGTCAATCGACTCAAATGCATCAAGCTGGTATTTGGCAGATACATCCCAGAGGTGAGAGCAGTACTCCATGCACGATCGAACTTTCACTTTATTAGGATTTTTCTAGATTCCGGTGGATTTCCGGTGCCGATAATGCTAAATGAAAAGCTTAAATTACGATCATTGTAATTTTACTACTTTTTCTGACACGCGAAGTACAAACAATAGCGTCATCTAGTTAGATTTATATCTGTGGGTCGAACAGATGTGCATATATAGTACATCCTAATTTCGCCATTGATATTTAAATCCCCACATACTAGAGGATAAGCATATTGCCATCCATCGGGCACGAGTCCAGAATTCGGGCTGATACTGAATAAAATTCGTGCTAATACTGACTCAAATTCGGGCTGCTATTGACTAAAATTCGTGCTGATACTGACTCAAATTCGGGCTGCTACTGAATTAAATTTGTGCTGATACTGACTCAAATTCGGGCTGCTACTGAATAAAATTCGTGCTGATACTGACTCAAATTCGGGCTGCTACTGAATACAATTTGTGCTGATACTGACTCAAATTCGGGCTGCTACTGAATAAAATTCGTGCTGATACTGACTCAAATTCGGGCTGCTACTAAATAAAATTCGTGCTGATACTGACTCAAATTCGGGCTGCTACTGAATAAAATTCGTGCTGATACTGACTCAAATTCGGGCTGCTACTGAATAAAATTCTAATCTCTCATCTAATCCACCACCTCATGTTTAGCAGTAGAGCTTGCGAAGACCACTACCAGTAACAGTTAAATATGCTTATTATAATATATGGTACTAGCTGTTCCCCGCGGCTTCGCTCCCGTGGATTACCCCACAGGACCCGTTTTCGGGATAAAAAAATAGCCTATGTCACTCAGGAATAAGTAGCTTTCTATTGGTGAAAGAATTTTTTAAATCGGTCCGGTAGTTTCGGAGCCTATTCGGTACAAACAAACACACAAACAAACAAACAAAAAATCTTTCCTCTTTATAATATTGGTATAGATATCCATAACTCTGGATATAAGATTTGCTAGCTGCCGCCCCCGGTTCTACCCGCATGGGTATTTTAAATTCGCCCAATACCTTTATAAATTGCTAGCTTCTGGCCGAGGCTTCAACCGCGTAAAAAATGTTATCATTCCTAGGGAATACAAACTATCCTATTTCCTTTCCCGAGTCTCAAACTATCTCCATGTCAAATTTCATCTAAGTTGGTTCAGTAGATCCAGAGATTACCCTCTACAACCTCACAAACTTTACCTCTTTATAATATTAGTACCTGGGCGATCGAGCTCTGCTCGGGTGAAAATGGAGAATATTACGTTTTCTGAAAATTAAACCTAGCTAGATCGATTTATCACCCCCGAAACCCCCTGCATACTAAATTTCATGAAAATTTTTAGAGCCGTTTACGAGATTCAGAATATATATTTATATATATATAATAATTGCTCGTTTAAAGGTATAAGATATAGTATAGATAGCCTTTATGTTATTTTGATGTGTAAGCTATATTTCTGTTGTTTCATCAAAATCCGTTCTGTAGTTTTTGCGTGAAAGTATAACAAACATCCACCCAACCATCCTCACAAACTTTCACGTTTATATTAGTAGTAATATTTATCATCATCTGTCTAGCCTTTTCCAGGCTTCCAGTCTAACCGGATTTAGCTGAGTACCAGTGTTTTACATGGAGCGACTGCCTATCTGACCTCCACAACCCAGTAACTGGGTAACAGCGGTACCCCTTGGCTAGACTGGTGTCAGATCTCAAGCGTCTGACTATTCGTAACGACTGTCAAAGATCTTCAAATGACAGCCGGGACCAACGGCTTAACGTGCTTTCCGAGGCACGGAGGAAACTCGGTATGTTGAAATGGTCACCCATCCACGGACCTTCCTCGTCAAGCGTTGCTTAACCTTAAAGATCGACCCGTGCGGCTGTTATTATTTAGCCACGAGCTCCTCTCGAGTAGTAATATTTATCATGCAGAAAATTTCACACAAAATATTCTGTACCAACCCTTAAATTATCTTTTGGTGAGTGCTTATACAAGGACTATGAAAAATTTCATAAAAGATGCTATACTGAAAATATTTTCTTTCCGCAATCTTGAAATATGAATTATTCTGCTTATTTCTACATAGAAATAAATGAGGTGTCCTTTACAACGTTGGACAGCTTCATAACGTACGTGAGATCACAACAGATCCAAGATGGCAGCCTTGAAATATGTGCTACTCACAGAGCACTGGGACGACTCGTAGGCCACAGCTAGAAACTGCATTATCATAACTTTCTATACAAATGAAGCTTGTTGAAAATTATTCCAAAAGAACCGTTCCGTTGGATAATAGTATTGTATGTGATAGTCAAGGTTGTAAACTATCTAGGTTCGAAATTTTCTCCGGTGATGGACAGCCGCGGCGGGTTCACGGATGATAGCTAAAGCGTGCCCGTGTTCCCGCCATAAGCGGTATAGGAGGACACCGTGGAGTTTTAGTGGGTTGGAGTCCCATATAACTGAGTTATTCCCTTTCACTTTTTTGGACGCCACAACCACATTAAGGCGCCGATTCCCTTGAGTAGCTGATTTTAAAATGAGAATCACGTCTAAACGGCTAGTCAAAATTTATTGGAAAAAATATATGTTATATTAGACCATTTTCTTAATAATTTCATCTGAGCAGAATTTGAGTTTTATTCGTATAACATAGTGTCATTAATTTGTAAAGTTATGTCTAAAACGGACAAAAACACGACAATCACAACAAAACCGCTGGGCGTATTTTTAATGAAATTGAAACCATATCAAAGACAATTTAATTATCTACATTTTGACCTGAAGTTTTTTTTTTTTAAGTCATAGAATAATAAGAAAAGTACAAAAAACTACTAAATTGCGGGTCGCGCGGGTAAGAAACGAGGGCGCGTTTTGTTCCTTCAAGGTCGTTGGCGTTAGTCGTCGTCTTAATCAGAAAAGAACAGCGGAAGAGTAGGAAAGAAAAACATAAATTCCTTACCTCCATACCTAGCCGAACAGCGATAGGCCAATAGTGTAGTGTAATTTATAGTTCTTAATATGGGCAAAACCTTCCTGAAATAAATGACAATTTTTTTTTTAATCATGGGCACAAAGTGGTACACTTTTCTGTTCTTAATAATTCCTAACTCTCCTTTGTATCTTCGAGAACCTTTTTTGATACCCGGTTCGGTAGTCAGAACCCAGAAAATGTGACCCTAGGTCCCAAGGGGTATCATGTTACTCAGTTACTGGGGTGTGGAGGCAGTTGCTTCATGTAAAATTTTGGTACTCAGCTGCATCTGGTTGGGTTCTGGCGCGGCTGATTGATTGATTGCCAATATTCATGTATTTTATTTTATCGATCTTCACAAGTTCATATGAAATAATTATGTTGTGAAATTTAAATTTTATTTCATCATCAACAATTCAGTCGAAAGACGTCCACTGCTGGACATAGGCCTCCCCCAGGCGTCGCCACATTGACCGATCCTGTGCGTCTCGCATCCAGCGCATTCCCAAATCCTTAACCAGGTCATCGGTCCACCTAGTGGTAGGCCTTCCAACGCGTCGTCCTCCGGTTCGCGGTTGCCATTCCAGTAATTTTCGGCATCATCGGCCATCCGTTCTGCGAGCATAATAGCCCTGCCCACTGCCACTTAAGTTTGACAATTCTTCGGGCTTCGTTGGTAATTTTGGTTCTCTTCCGGATGTCTTCATTTCTGATTCGATCACGAAAATAAACTCCGAGCATAGCCCTCTTCATTACCCTTTGGGTAACTTTAAGCTATCTGATAAGGTCCATTGTGAGCGGCCACGTCTCGGTCCCAAAGGTTCAATGGCAACACAAACTGGTCAGAGAATTTTGTCTTGAGATACTGCGGTGAATTGGACGAGAAGATACCGCGCAGCTTCGGACTCGACGTTTAACGTCTTTCTCAAAGTTAGACCTACCAAACTGGACCGTTTGTCCCAGGTAGACGTAAATGTCTAAAACTTCGAGTGTAGTCTCCGATCTTGATAGCAGCATCATAAGTGCCCATGTAACACCCACTCGGGTGTTTATTTTATTAATTTAATCAATTTTGTTAACTACTCGTACTAACATCAGTTGTATAATTTTTAACAATTTTTATTTTGTGTATCAATCTTTACTAATTTTAATGATTTTATTTTTTATTAATATTACCATTACATCCATTTGTATTTATAATTAGCGCTTATTATTATGTATTTTTTTTTTTTTTTTTTTGGATTTTGATTCATTGAAATTGTGAATGTGATGTTTGCCTATAAGTAATTGTTGCACAGTAAGTTTAGTTTAAGCATGTAATTTTTGCTACAATTAAGTGTAAGCAATTGCTGGTGAACCTAATAAAAATTAAAATAAATATTCTGTCTATGACAGCTGCAACTTAGGTTCGGAGCATTTTTCGCGGGCACGAACATTATTTGCATTATGGCATTTTTACCCGAAGGAAAGGGTAATGTTTTTCGCGCGTATTTTGTGTTTATCTATGTTTGTATGTAGATTATTATTCTTTATTACCTCATACCTTTCAAACCGCTAGACGGATTTATACAATTAGACCGCCAAAGTGTTCTTAGATAGGTGAAGTTGAGAAAAGAACAAGTATCTATGGTGGATTTTGGGCGCCATATTGTGCATGTCCCAATTTTTTCTCTTCCAGACTCTTTGATTGGTGTATCAAAATGAAGGATTTTAAGAGGTGCTCACAAAAATATATTTAAAATTTATAAAATAAATTTTATAATTTTTTTATAAAAAAAATAAATTTATTTAAAAGTTATTCTAAAAAATATATACCCAAAAAGTTGTAAATAAAAAAATTTATTTTAAAAATCCAAAAGCCGACTGCTTAAGAAGCAAAATAAAAGGTGAAACATGCTGTGCAGTCGGAGGATCAGGGGTCAGCCAGCTAGCTGATATCTATCCTCCGACTGAACAGCATGATTTCTCTTGGTTACAGCTTTTTAGTTCTAATAAGGTGGCAATGGCGTCCCTAGTCACTGCCAGCACGGTGATACCGAGCTCTGTGGTTTTACAAAAGTGAAATATTTTAAGTAGCTCTTGGCCGTAACTTTGTTTGCATACAAACTTCAACCCTTTGTTGCGAGAAGGTCGAGTTTCAGAATCCTTTCTTGTAACCCTTTAGAATGTTGGCATTGTTCAAGAGTAAAGTTGCAACTGTAAAGCTTATGAAATATTTCTGCCTATTATACAAGAATAATACACCCGAATTTTGTGCCACAATCCCGCAAAAAAATCCACAGGTACAAATATACTTATTAGGAACTTCTTTTATACTAAACTAAAAATATTATAAATTACAAATTAGAGGCATGTATAAGTTTTTAAACTGTCGTGGTCACTAACACTTTCATTAACATTAGAAACGGGTTATTTACCATGATCATGGATAAACAAAAGTTCTTGCGGGTGGGTGTTTAATAGGAGACAAATCGGTCTACCCTCTTTCTTGTTCGTTTTTTGCACTCAGTACCGCTACCACTGTCACTAACAACTCGATTCTGTTCCCGACACACGAAACTCAATGTGTCCGCTCGTGAACTTTTTTTTCGGCACTTTGTCGGGTTTTACACAGCTGAACCACTAGATTCCAAGCTCTCGACAGTTGAAACCCATCCTCCCGGTTGAAATTCTTATATTTGGTAATCTCGATAGCTTCCCTCACCAGTCTAGGAATATAGTGGCGTTCTGTCGAAATGACCTGAGGGTTATGTAACTCAATCCAGTGGTTCAATCCTGACAGTAAACATGGTGAATATCCCGTTTCTAATGTTAATGTTATAGGCATAGAGGCATGTACTTCTAAATTCAAAATTATTCAAAATAGATGTTGGGATTAGGTCAATTTTTAAACAAGATGCAAGTCGACTTGTCAACCTGTTCACGATATGTACTACGGATCTTCAACCAATTTAAAAAAGGACAAGGTTTTCAATGTGACTGTATTTTTAACCGACTTACAAAAAAAGGAGGAGGTTCTATGTTCGACTTTATGTTTGTTTTTTTTTTTTTTTTTTTTTGTGTATGTTCACCGATATCTCTGTCAATTGTGGACCGATTTTGAAAATTCTTTTTTTGTTTGTAAGAGTATGTTTCGAAATTGGTCCCATTTTAATTTGGTGAAGGTCTGATGAAGAACTTCGGAGATACACAACAGAACTCTTCAATAAATAACGGCAAAACTCTCGGGATTGCTGCAATCGCATGTCTGTTTGTTGTTTATACCATTTCATAACATAACATCACGCCAGTACGCTCTAAAGGGGTACACAGATCTCTCATTTCACCGGTTATGTTCAAGTTTCATATTATTCGGTTTATCTATTCTGGAGTTATAGGGACCTTAATAAACAACTTGCTATTAGGTAGGTAAAACTAAAAAGGGAAAAATAAAAAAACTTTTTTGCAAAAAAATACTACCGACTTCCAAATGAAAAACTACAAAGTGAAAAATAACTTAACTTTTGGAAGTCGGTGTCCATATCGCAAAAAAAAATGGTACCTACGAAAGACACCGACTTCCAAAAGTTAAGTTATTTTTCACTTTGTAGTTTTTCATTTGGAAGTCAGCAGTATTTTTTTGCAAAAAAGTTTTTTTGTTATGCGATTTCTCTGCCAATTATGAATTGATTTTGTTGATAATTTTTTTGTTTGGTTGGTCGTACTTCAGAGGTGGTCTCATTGCCACCAAGTGAGGATCTGATGAGGGGATCCTATGGAAATTAAGGGAACTGCTCAAGTTTTATAGGCATGCATATACTGATTTTGGTATTTTCATCAATATGTCAACCATTTGAATTCAGAAAATATCTAATGGTGAAGAGAAACTGATGAAGAAGACCACAAATAGCTACTGGAACTTTTCAATTATAAGTATTATTTGGTTATGGGGTACATTGAAAAGTTGCTGTATCATCAAACTGCAAAAAGAATAGTACATTGTTCACCGAGAGGAGAAAGTAACCGATTACCGTCGAGGGTGTCGTTTGAAGCCCGAGCCGTAGCACCCGAGATCGGGAATCGCACTTTCTCTCGAGTGATACATAGTGCTTTATACTACACCTACGAGGAAAATAAAAAACTAAATCTTTACTAATTGAAATTTATATTGAAATTGTTGCAGTTAGTGACCAATGGCGTCTGCAATTTTCACATGTTCTTTTTTCAAATTGTTTGACACCATATAACACACAGCTAGTGGCCAGTGTCATTTTGCGAACTTGGAGATAAAAACTCACTGTAAAAACTTTTTGGCTTTTGATATTTAGGTTACCAGCGCATAGTTTTACCCAAAATTAAAAAAGAAAACCACGTAAGAAATGGATTTTCATACACTTTTCTCTCCCGCTTAGATGCGTTTTCTCGCCGCATATTTGTTCGATATGCAATGACGTACTTTCTACCGTAAATTTGATAAAGTATCAAGGTACTTTCCGAGCAGGTGTAGTATAAAGTTATTTGCGCTTTATAGTGTTTTATTTTGGAAGTCAGTTTTTTTTTTTAAGAGTTTTATCTTTTATCAAGTGATTTAAATTACCTACTTCTTTAATTTTGACTGAACAAACAAATCAATTTCTTCTAATACAAATAAATATCACACTCGTCAAAACCCCTTAGGTTGAGTTGCATAATACTTACATATTTCCAATAATGTTGATGGCCCTTTGCCATCAAATTGGCTTTTCGACGTGTCTCGTCAAAGCCACAATTAGGGAGTTTGCAGATCACAGACGACGAACACATTGACTGTTTAATACCGGTCTACAACACTCCAAGAAATTCCTAGGCTCTACGTTCAAAGCCCGGAAATGCATTTGGAATATGAGCAAGGGGCAAATCCTCTACCTACTTGGGGCCTTTTACTGGGCACTTTGGAACCAACCACAAGCTCATGAAGGTGGGTCTAACCGCGACACCCATGTGCAGGTAGTGTGGGGAACATACGGAACGCATGGAGCACCTTCTGTGCACATGCGATGCACTGGCTGATAAGCGAATGAGTCTCCTAGGGGTTGGATATCCAAAACCAGAAGACTATTTATCTCCTAGTCTCGTTGCAAAACTTATCAAAAGCGTTTTCAACGAGATTGGGGAGGAGTAAGTTATCTAGGGGACCACAATAGATCCCAATGGGTCGAAGTGGCCGAGTTATTTCTCGGTCCCTCCACAAGATAAGATAAGATTGCCGGCAACCGGCCACACATTTTCTCTCTGACAAATTGACTGATTACTAAAGAGACTATTATTATATTATTATTATAACAAATAACCAACTTTTCCAACACCTATAATATTCATACACCAAGCCACATTCCCCCTAATTCCTCGCATCCAAGAACGTGTAACATCATAAGGAAGTCATTACGCCCCTCTTTTGATCCTCCACAGCCTCTTACGAAACCCTCTCTTCATTCATGAGACGTTGAGTAGTCGGGAGTATAATTTTAGCATATTTTTCTTCGAGTGATCACTTTTTTTTGGCTGAGTCGAGGTATTATAACACTTTTGTTTTGGTGGTGAATGAGTCCAGAACCTTTTTAGGTGTGTTCAAAAATGTCTGTGTGCATTTTTGTATGTCGTTACGAACGTCCTTTCGCGGTTATTTTATTGTAAAATATTTGAATATTCTTATTCAAGTGATCACTTTTAAGGGTTCCGTACCTCAAAAGGTAAAAAAAGAACCCTCTCTTTATAAGATCACTATCTTATCCGTTTGTCTGTCCGTGTGTCACAACCGATTTTATCAGGAACGGGTGGATCTTGCAACTTGGATTTTATACCAGATACTGAATTCTATAGTCCCTATTAGGTGTATTAAGGTCCTGAGTCAACACGATAAAAAGATATGTGCAAATTTTGATTTTCGTGAAAACTTGTAAGTACCAAAATTTACCTGAATTCTCATTTATTTTCTTAATTTCCAATTTACTTGTGCTATAAGGCCTTGTTTTTAACCAATATGGACATTCTAGGTCAACCGGATGTACCCTATAAGTCTTGGGTCGAAATCCTATATAGTAGTTCCGGTTGAACTAGTTACCTAATTATGAATTGAATGTAGCTGTATCTGTAGTGAATGTAGCTAATTGTACGGAACCCTCGGTGCGCGACTCTGACTTGCACTTGACAGGTTTTATATGAAGTCGTGAAAAAAGTTTTTTTTTTTGTTTTTAGAGGAGGAGCTCGTGGCTAAATAATAACAGCCGCACGGGTCGATCTTTAAGGTTAAGCAACGCTTGACAAGGTCGGTCCGAGGATGGGTGACCATTTCAACATACCGAGTTTCCTCGGTGCCTCGGCAAGCATGTTTAGCCGTTAGTTCCGGCTGTCATTTGAATATCTTTGACAGTCGTTACGGTTAGTCAGAAGCTTGAGATCTGACACCAGTCTTTTTAGTTTTGGAGGTCAGATAGGCAGTCGCTCCATGTAAAACACTGGTACTCAGATGAATCCGGTAAGACTGGAAGCCGAACCCAACATAATTGGGAAAAAGGCTAGGCAGATGATTTGAACTAGAGTTGATTAATAATCTGATTGAAAATAATATCCATCTTCTCAAATATGTTAAGTGCCTATAATATGACCGGAACCTATTCTGTAGAGTTCACAGCTCACTTCAATAAAGTGAGCGCACCAAACTCGAAAGCGAACTCATTTGTTTTTGAAGTAAATCATCGCGGATTCACAACGGTGTCTCCGTTCGAATTTCGAAGTGATGTTTGCAAAATGAGGTATTTTGATGCTTCTCCCAATGAAGTTTTTCAGACAAAGAGTTACCCAAAATAGAATTTATAACAAAGCTAAGCCTTTCCTTTGAACAAATGAAACCTAATTATTTAGGCAAGGTTTAAGACAATGCTCTTTAATTAGCAATTAGGACCCTTGAAGATAACCACGACCGGTTGAATTAGGTCGTTTTTTCCTTAACAATATTTTTTTATTAGAAATAAAATTGTTTTGTTACACTTTTTTATTGTTTGTATCTTTTTAATGGTCTTAGCTGTAATGGAAATGGCTTTGAATAGTCAATTTGGGTTCGATTTAAAACAAGCTTAACCCTTTATACCTTCGTATTGAAGACGTGAGTCAAACCGTAATAGTACATTGTTCACCGAGAGGAGAAAGTGACCGATTACCGTCGAGGGTGTCGTTTGAAGCCCGAGCCGTAGGCGAGGGCTTTAAAACACCCGAGATCGGGAATCGCACTTTCTCTCGAGTGATACATAGTGCTTTATACTACACCTACGAGGAATTTACTTTTCTACGAAAACTGAATCCTCAAACAACACACAAATTGAAAATGGCGCCAATGGCGTCTGCAATTTTCACATGTTCTTTTTTCAAATTGTTTGACACCATCCAACACACAGCTAGTGGCCAGTGTCATTTTGCGAACTTGGAGATAAAAACTCACTGTAAAAACTTTTTGGCTTTTGATATTTAGGTTACCAGCGCATAGTCTTACCCAAAATTAAAAAAGAAAAACCACGTAAGAAATGGATTTTCATACACTTTTCTCTCCCGCTCAGATGCGTTTTCTCGCCGAATATTTGTTCGATATGCAATGACGTACTTTCTACCGTAAATTTGATAAAGTATCAAGGTACTTTCCGAGCAGGTGTAGTATAAACATAATTAATTAACTTTTATTTATTACTAGCTTCTGCCAGCGGTTTTGCCCGCATGACTGTCGAAAAATATCACAAGTGCGAGTCGCACGAAGGGTTCCGTACCACTATCGCAAAAACCGGGTCACAAAAACACGATTGTTGTATGGCAGCTCCACTTACATATCGACGATGAAGTGACAAGAACTCCTAACTGACATTTTTGCGATTTTACTTTTTTTACGTAGATAGACTTTAAATAATTGTTTGCGTGAGCAGGCAATAGCAGCTAGCTTCATATCTTATTTTTTAACGAGTTATTAATAACTGACAATAACTATTAAGCAAATGTGCATCAATCTACGTAAAAAAAGTAAAATCGCAAAAATGTCAGTTAGGAGTTCTTGTCACTTCATCGTCGATATGTATTTATTCTGTTTTGAGTATATGTTGTTATAGCGGCAACAGAAATACATCTACTGTGAAAATTTCAACTGTCTAGCTATCACGGTTCATGAGATACAACCTGGTAACAGTGGGGTCTTACTAATAGGGTCACATGTTTAGCCTTTGGGTACGGAACCCTAAAAACTACCTATGTACTATTCCAGACTATATTCTATCTCTGTGCCGAATTTCATTCAGTTCTGTCCAGCCGTTTGAGCGTGAAGAAGTTACAAACATAAATAGCATATAGGCTTTATAATTATACTTTTTATCCCGGTAAAATGTTCCCTTGGTATGATAATACTCTTTTCGCGGGTGAAGCCGCTATCAATAGCTAGTAGGTTATATATAAGGTCCATTTATCAATAGACAAACGTATAACTTAGCGTTTCAAACATGCAGAGGCGAGTAAAAATAAAATCCAGTCACTCATAATAATTTCCTTCACCATTTCAGGTCAAGCTGCTATAATTAGCATTCTTTACAGAATGCGAATAAAAAAAACTGTAGCTTTTCATGTAGGTTTTGACGCATAGAGCGCAGAATAACCGCGGCGGCAGCAACTAGAGTAATAATATTTGTGACCGTGCAATGTAAGTAAGTAAAAGTAAGTCTAAACATAAGTTTCGGTTATCATAGCGATAATCAAAATACCTGAAAATTTGTGTATAAAATTAAAAGAAGAACAAAATACGTGTCCAATATTTTTTATACTATTCCCCCTCTAAAAAGCTTATTTTATTTAATGAAAACAGTGAATAAAAAGCTTTTAATCACTATTTTGATGTTTGAATTTGGAACACCAATATATTCGACCTTCATCTCAATGCTATATAACCTCCTTGCGCCTCCTTGCGCAAAAAGTACTCCAAACAAACTTTTGTGCAGAGAATGCTCGAATTTCAAACTCCTTCTTCGATTTTAATTTTGATTTTGTTTACATTTAGGATTTTAATAATGATTTTGATTTAAGTCTAGGATATTTATTGAATACTTATTTGGATTGTAATTCTAATATTATTTGCATTGGTGTTTAATTAATAATAATTATGTAACGTAACGGAGGTGCTCACTGGCCCCTGAAACAAAAGTGCTGTTACCTAGCTCAGGGGTCGGGGTTTCACATTTTTTTGTAAAATTTGAAGGAAATAAACCATTTATTTAGAATGAATGATGAATGATGAAACTCTTGAATAAAACGAATTTATGTCTAGGGTCATGATTAACTCGCGTAGCTCATGATTCTAACACTTCAATCACTCGCTATGCTCGTGATTGAATCATGACAAATCACTACCTACGGTCGTGATTCAGTCGTTAGAATCCTTTACTTGCTCGTGATTCATCTATGGCCCTCGCTTTAAATCCGTCCTTTATTCACTAGTTGCATAATATACTATTTATTAATCTATTAATAACATATATAATGTCAACAATCATTGCATGCCTCTCAATTGGACTGAATTACCACCACAATATCAAGTTGATTGGCTACAATAGTCCTGTCAGTGATGATGGATCGATCCCAGTACAAAGTGATATTGCCATTTTCGAGAACTGGGTTTGGCACATACCTATAGTACGGCACCTCCGATGAGTACAAGACAAGAGTGTATTTTAGAGCAAGTTGGTGATGGATAATCCTGGTTACAAGGTTGTGCCTATGCAAGTACTCTTCGTTAGCTAGAAGAGAACATCCAGAGATAATGTGCTTAATTAATTCACCCGGACGGTGACATGCCAGACAGATGTCAACCGTGCCATCCTTCACAATAAATCTTCGGTAGTTATTCGTCATGATAACTACGTCCATAATTGCACAGACAAAACCTTCGTTTTCCCCAAAGAGGTAAATGCAACCAGGCTATGGACGTTAACTGGTCTATATCAGACCCATATAGGGCCTGGCAACAGCATCCGTGGAGTTCCTTACTCTGCCATACCTCCCTGCGATCGTTAGTATCAAGCACTACAGGTTTGCGCCAGTTCTCATTCGCCAAGGAGAGCGGGGTGATCCCCTTGTCCACCTCTGCGAGATGTACTCGATGCATACCCTCATCGGCGTGTAAGAAATATTCCCTGAGATTGCATATCTCGCGGTTATCGAGGTTTTTAGCATTTAATAAACCTCGACCTCCACATTACCGCGGGGTATACAATTTCATGACCGACGATCTTGGGTGATGCATTCGATGTGCCATCAGTAAAGGACCCGCCTGCCCAGGGTTTCAAGATCTGTTTGAGTTAATTTATGTATGCCGAAGGAATACATCAATACCCAGCCGTTGAAGGCGCGTTTGCTTCATGTATGTAGCGTTGATACCTAACGCTTCCAACATACCCAAATAATCATAGGTTTTGTTGCCCTGAATTCTCCAGCAGCATGCTTAGAGGATTCAGGGCTAGGCAAAACCTAAGTGGACTCAAACTATCGCCCAGAAATAGACCTCACTCGATCCTTACAGGTTCGCTATTCCTCTGGATATTTCGACACCCTGGACAGCGAAGGACCGTGCTCCATTGCCCCATAGACGACACCAGGAAGGTGCGTTGAGTTATATCTAGTTTATACAATTCTAGCACCCTCATGAGCTATGTATGAGGCACCGGGTCATAGGCCTTCTTATAATCTATCCAAAATGTCGACAGATCCTTTCGGGAACACCGAACCTGTTGGCTAATGGCCATATCAATAAGGAGTAGCTCCTTAGTACCGCGAGACCCGTTCCTACATCCATTCTGAGTGACCGACATGATGGAGTTATAGTCGACGTGTTTATTAATTTTAACTCTCAAAATTGATGTAAGATAATAGATATAGAATAGAAAAACCTTATAGATCGTCGGTAAACATGTCTATAATTTAGGGTTATTCCTGTTGTTATTATTAATTAATTTTCTATCTTATGGTTGCGTCAGCGAGTGGTGTTGCTGTAGCTTAATACTGGGAATAACATAATATTTAAATGCTATTTTTGCCACCGACACGTTAGGAAGAAAATTACTGTAAGGCTCCAATGGATGAACGAAAAAAAAAAGGTTTATATGGGTAGTTTTGGCAAAGCCGCCTCTAGTAGTGAGCCTCTAACCGCTGCGACTCGGTGTTCTGTGTAAAAACTCTATAACAACCACATAGTTCATTAGTTCAAAACAAAAAACTACTGTTTTTCATGTTAGACCGACGATATCGCGATCAATTGCACTTTTTACCCTATAAAAGGGTTGAAAACGGGCCAAAGAAATGAGTTGGAAGGTGAACCGTTCACGAGAAAGGGGCTATATCGGGGCAATATGTAAATCCAGTCAATTTGTCCCGCTGGCCGTATTTTTAGTTTCCGTGAGGTGAATTTTAAGTTGATATACGGTCTCAATGTTTTGTTTGATTCGGTGTGAAAGTTGTCCTTTACTGTGTTGAGTTGTAAATGTTACAGTTGGAAAAAGCATCTCTTTTTTCATGCAAATACGATTTTTCCGGTACTTTCTGACTTATTTATTAGCAGTGCTGGCAATTTTATGATGCAAATACATATAGGAAGGTATATAAAGATAACTATATACTGGGTAGCACTCATCATCATCAACATCATTTCAGCCGAAAGACGTCCACTGCTGGACATAGGCATCCCCCAGACGTCGCCACACTGACCGATCCCGTGCGTCTCGCATCCAGCGCCTGCCCGCAGCCTTAACCAAGTCATCGGTCCACCTAGTAGCACTCATATACAGCTTCATTGTGAGATACATTCTGAAATATGAAAGAACTGCTGTTCAGTACATTATAAGTACACTTACCTAACTTGTTAAAGGTGAGGCCAAATTAGTTTTTTGAGTTGTAAGTCGCATAAAATGTGTCACGGAAATAACGCTGCATTAGGTTTTATACTAATGTCCTGTTTAAACCACAGAGCGAGGCAAAATGAGTGAGATATTCCAGTAGAATATAAATTATGCGATTCAAAAAATGCCACTCACAACTCATAAAATTACATTAATTTGGCCTCACTAGATGAACATCTGATTTATACGCGATTTCATTGTAGATACCATAGTTAAAGTTCAATCAACGATGCACCAGCTCTAGTCCTGCTCCTTGCTCAATAACACCTGCATCTTTGCGAGAACAGTTGTATGGCGGTCGACGTTGAGTATTGGTCGAAAATTAAGAACAAAGAATCATCAAAAATTTCTATTTCATGGTACACAATTGATCTAGTAGTAGACACGCTTCGATAGACATTCTATTGAACACGTAATTATGACACGATCTTGCGAAAACAGCCCGGTTCAAACAATAAAACGCCCATATTTTTAGAATGGGTGAACCGTTTGTCATTAAACATAGCTGAGAACACTCTCTAAAGTCACGTTTCAAACAAAAAAAAAACAAATTAAAATCGGGTCATCCGTTCAGGAGCTATGATGCCACAGACACACAAATACACAAACACAGGTCACACGACCAACTTAAAAAACACCTCATTTTCCCGGGATCCTGCCGTTTTGTCGAAAAGATTTTGACAAAATTTCATTACCCAAACCAAGAGCGAGCGAAGCGAGCTCGGGAGCTTAGGGCACCCCGACACGGATAGGTTAGGTTCGAAGGAGATGACGGGAGCTGAAGTGAGCGAGCAAAGCGAGCAAACTCAGCTCCCGTCATCTCCTTCATGTTAGGTTACTTTAGAACCTGAAGATAGAAATAGGAGTCCCGCGCAGCGGGGCTCCGTGGTCTCTGTTGCTTAAGGCGCCGATTCCCTTGAGTAGCTGATTTTAAAATGAGAATCACGTCTAAACGGCTAGTCGTAATTTATTGAAAAAAATATATGTTATATAAGACCATTTCCTTAATAATTTAATCTGAGCAGAATTTGAGTTTTATTCGTATAACATTGTGTAATTAATTTGTAAAGTTATGGCTAAAACGGACAAAAACACGACAATCGCACCAAAACCGCTGGGCGTATTTTAATGAAATCGACACCATCTCAAAGACAATTTTATTATCTACATTTTGATCTGAAGCTTTTTTTTTTAATGTCATCGAATAATATGGAAAGTACAAAAAACTACTAAATTTAGGGTCGCGCGGGTGTGAAACGAGTACGCATTTTGTTCCCTCAAGGTCGTTGGCGTTAGTCGTCGTCTTAAATAGTAATCGTACTTACACATTGTAATTTAATTTGTACATTCTGTGCAAATTACCTAAAATGCAAATTTTTGTCACTGACTAAGCAATTGACTGAAAAGAAATGGTAAATTGAAAACTGACGATACTTAATATTTGGCTTATTTGATTTTGCGTAAAAACTGTTATTCCAACTGAAATATTTGACTAAATAAAAATTATTAAAAGTACTAGTTGGTAAACAAGTTATATTTTAAACGTTAATTTCCCAAACATTAGGTTTGCGTTACAATTTTTAGTGAATAGATTTATTGCTAAGTTATAATTAGGCAAATGAAATAATGCGAAAATTTTTTTGGGTAGTGAAAGTTTGTCAAATTCCTTTCGGTCAAACACCCCATTTTCACATTTAAGAAAAATTCAGTTTCTGTGATATATCTCGCAGAAACTCACTCACGAAACGGCAATCGCGGAAAAATCTCGTTATAAATATTACAAAAATGGAAACAGTATTAATTAATTAGAATGTGACTCGTTGAACAACATTTTTACTTTTCTTTTACGTCGTTCATTTCCTGCGCTCATTTATTTTATTTTTAAGAGCACGTAGCATTTTTCCTTTGAATGACGTGCATTTCTTGTATTTACTGATATCTTTTATGTATCTTTTTTCCTTTCGTAAAAATAGCAAATAGTGCACGAATTTCACCCGACTGCCGAAGGAGGGTAATTTATTTATCAGTCTATGTATGTATGTATGTTTGTTTCTATGTGGCGTCCTAGAGAACAAAGGCGTTGGTCGATTTTGAAGATCCTTACGTCAATCGATTCGTCTTAATCTTGCAATTGTCACTGGCTACATTAAAAGGCTATAGAAAATAGAAAAAGGGCGACTTTTGGGTCATATTGTAGCCCAATTAAAAATAACTTTGGTCCGGAAGTCGGCGACTTTGGTACCTCTTGTTTTATTTTTTTGCAACACTGACTTCCGAAACGAAAGTTACTTTTTGTTTTTGTCACTTTTTAGTGTTTTCTTTTGGATAAGTCACAACAACCTGGGAGTCTTTAAGTCAAGAGTGAATAGAATTCTTCTAGGAAAGCGTGTTGCATCGTCGACCGCATCATCGCTTACCATCAGGTGAGATAGTGGTCAAGCGCAAATAAATAAATAAAAAGTTTTTTATTAAACTGTTTTTTTTTTATATATATTTTTTTACTTTTTTTCTTTACACATCGATACTGTTTCATGTACCGGATCGAACCTTCACAGGATTGTTACAACCAAAATTTAACGGTGTATAGGTCTTTAAGGCTGCCCTAGTCGATGGCACGAACTATTTTATGCGTAGGGTTAAAATGCATGCTATCTCATCCGAAAAAACTTGCGAAAGATATAGATGCTGTGATGAGTAGTAAAAAACTAGTTCGCATATGAATTAGCACTTTTGCAAGTTTATAGCGAAATGGATGATGATTCAGTACGAAAACAGACCTGCGGGCGTCAAGATATCATGAAAAGACGACTAAATGTATATTTTCAAAATAAAAGTATGTGCTTTGTTGAACTACTAATCTATCCCTGTATGGTGGCTGTTTTGCAATTTTCCTTCTTCATAAGGTATTTATTTACGCCCAAAGATTTGTTAAAATTAGTGTTGAAATACGGAACTTTCGACGCTCATTACTTTCAAATATTATTATGTTTTACTTTTTTGTTTCCATACGGGCTAGATAATGATGAGATAAATTGATATCATTTTTAGGGTTCCGTACCCAAAGGGTAAAAACGGGACCCTATTACTGAGACTCCGCGGTCCGTCTGTCTGTCTGTCTGTCTGTCAGTCTGTCTGTCAGTCTGTCTGGCAGTCTGTCTGTCTGTCAGTCTGTCTGTCTGTCTGTCTGTCACCAGGCTGTATTTCATGAACCGTGATAGCTAGACAGTTGAAATTTTCACAGATGATGTATTTCTGTTGCCGCTATAACAACAAATACTAAAAACAGAATAAAATAAATATTTAAGTGGGGCTCCCATACAACAAACGTGATTTCTTTGCCGCTTTTTGCGATAATGGTACGGAACCCTTCGGGCGCGAGTCCGACTCGCACTTGGCCGGTTTTTTTCATTTTGAACGTATTTTGTCAAACAGTGGAGTTATCGCCAGACTAAGTTTGTATGGAATAATCATTATCGCGGATATAATGTCCCTTTGTCTAGAGCTACTAAACTTACTAGGACAGTTTCCACGATGCAAGTCACTTACTGGATCCAACTTGCCTAATTTAACTTGCAAGCGGCTGCACTGCTTTCATCAGCATCGCTTTGTGTCTGAAATTCACTGCAAATCCTTTAGTTTCCTTGCAAGTCTTCGAATATAGTTTTGGAATTAATATCTTAACGTCTTCAACGGTCTTAAGTTTGTTAATTGAGTAAGGATTTATGTAAGTTGAGGGTTTTGGCTGGTTGTAAATATAGAAGACTAGCGGACGCGTCGCGGTTTCACACGCGTAGTTCCCGTTCCCGTAGGAATACAGAGATAAAAAGTAGCCTATGTCATCCGGGGATAGTTTTTTTGGGCGCACGGTTGGCGCAGTGGTTGAGCGATTGACTGCTGCGCTGCATGTCGCGGGTTCGATTCCCGCACGGAACAAATATTTGTATGACCTACAGATAGTTGTTCCGGCTCTGGGTGTTGTGTATGTGAGTTTATATGTTTGTAAACGCACCCACGATACAGAAAGAAATTCCTAGTGTGGGGCAACGTTTTTTTAAAAAAGAAAAAGAATAGTGTAGCTTTCCAACGGTGAAAGAATTTTATAAATCGGTCTAGTAGTTTCAGAGCCTATTCGGTACAAACGAACACACAAACAAACAAACAAAAAAATCTTACCTCTTTATCATCTTTATCCGTCTTGCGAGGCAATTGGGCTTATCCCAGTTGTAAACGACCCTCGTGCCTATTGACCTTGTTTGTTCTGTCTACTGCTTGGTATGGAGGGAAGTGGAAATTTGTATTTTGCCCTACTCCTCCGTTATTCTTTTATGAATTTCGTTGGGAATCCAAGACAGTTAAATTCATTCTCCTGTAATTCGTCGAGCTTCATTGCCTCGCCGCTTTTCTGGTGGTCGCCACTGTTGATTCTGGCTTTCAGGAGTTGTAGTGGTTTTGGAATAGTGCATGGGATTGTATACCGGGATAAATCGTAGCCTATGTGCTATTAATTATATTCTATCTCTTGAGTAACAAATAAACATCCATCCATCCATCCAAATTTCGCATTTACAATATTAGTAAGATTAATTGTTCGGTTAGTCAGTTAGAAAACAGCGTTGGTCTCGTAGTCGCAAGTTCTACTATTGACCATTAAGGCCCGTTTGTCCTGGTATGGTCATGTGATGAGGAGGGATGAAACGCATGTTACTAAAAGAGTTATGAATATAAATGTGGATGGATAGAGAGGAAGGGGATGGCGAAAGAAAAGATGGATGGACTGTGTGAGGAGTGATATGAAAGAAAAGGGAGTCAGTGATAGCGTGAGGGGGGACAGGACGGTATGGAAGAAGAAAACGTGTTGCGCCGACCCCAAGTAACATAGGACAAGGGCAGGATGATGATGATTAATTTCTAAGTTGCTGCATAACAAAACTTAAAACGCTTAAATATTCAAATTCTTACTACCTAAATAGACTACACAAATATAGGGGTGTGGAGTGCCTTTCTACGTATATCGGACACTAGATACTTTATCTACTTTGCATATTTTTTTATTTTTTTTATATATATATATTTTTTTTTTTTAGACGTTGACCCACACTAGGAATTTCTTCCTGTATCGTGGGTGCGTTTACAAACATAGAAACTCACAAACACAACACCCAGAGCCGGAACAACTATCTGTAGGTCATACAAATATTTGTTCCGTGCGGGAATCGAACCCGCGACACGCAGCGCAGCAGTCAATCGCTCAACCACTGCGCCAACCGTGCGCCCAATGTTAATTATGTTTTTTATGTAACATGAAAAGTAAAGACAATAAAGGACTAACCAAAAAATTGTGTCAGTATGAACATCCATAATAAAACAAATAAATCATTCGAACGAACGTTACCCAAAAGAAACTCGGTAACTCCATAATACGAAGATTATTATCTACAAATTGAGTTCCCCCCTTAATCGATACTCCAAGGAAATATAAGTTCACTCACTCGATCAGAATCGAATCGGTTTCGAAAATCAACTGAATGTATTCGGTCATGTTTGAAATTAGAATCTCTCGTTTTCGTTCACTCCGGTAACCTTGAAAAGATGGTGTATGTCCTTTTTATTAGATTGGTGATTGAAATGCTTATGAGAAACTTGTTGCTAAGTATTATTACAGCTGTCTGGGGTGATCTTCAAGGTAAAGCAATGGTTGCCGAGACCGGTTCATGGCTGCGTTCATTTTACATAGGTACAGAGATTCCTCTGTGCCTCGGAAAGCATGATGGGCAGAGAGCGCCGACTGAATTTCCTAAATAAAAAGCCATAATTCGAGGTTTGGCTCTCGCCTATTTCCTCCTCCAATATTGGAACAATTTAAAAAATATTCCATCAACTGAAAATAAAAGAATATACTATGCCGATGTTTTCCTTTGAATTTTTATTAAGACGACGACTAACGCCAACGACCTTGAGGGAACAAAACGCGCACTCGTTTCACACCCGCGCGACCCAAAATTTAGTAGTTTTTTGTACTTTCCTTATTATTCTGTGACTTAAAAAAAAGCCTCAGATCAAAATGTAGATAATTAAATTGTCTTTGGTATTGTGTCGATTTCATTACAATACGCCCAGCGGTTTTGGTGCGATTGTCGTGTTTTTGTCCGTTTTAGACATGACTTTACAAATTTATTACACTATGTTATACGAATAAAACTCAAAATTTGCTAAGATGAAATTATTAAGAAAATGGTCTGATATAACATATATTTTTTACAATAAATTACGACTAGCCGTTTAGACGTGATTCTCATTTTAAAATCAGCTACTCAAGGGAATCGGCGCCTTAAGGAAATTCAGTCGGCGGTCTCTGCCCATATTTCCCATATTGCCCATATTTGGTTTCATCGCAATCGGTTCACTCTATTTAAAGTTAGGTGAAGGTGAGTTCAAGAAGTATAATTATAACAACACCAATTCAGATACTCCGACAGTTGAACTCGATATTCGATAGATGGCGTTGTGCATTTGAAGTAATTTTCTGAATAGCTGTGTTAAGATTCTCCGCGAAAGAATGACCCTAGAAAAAATAAATGGTGGGTAGGTTGGGTAGGCATTCGGTTGACGGGAGCGTAACCGCAGGAACAGCTTGTCACAACTAAATGAAAGTCCTAATTTATAGCTAAAATTCGTCTGCTCAACTTCATAAACCACGCAATGAATATTGTTGAATTGTCAAAATCAAAGAAATTCCAATCAATTGTATGAATGTTTGTATTATTTAATCCGCTGGACGAAGACATAGAATATCTAATATATAAAATTCTCGTGTCACAGTTTTCGTTGCCAAACTCCTCCGTAAGGGCTTGACCGATTTTGATGCAATTTTATATGTATATTCAGTAGGTCTGAGAATAGGTCAAAATCTTTTTTTTTTTTCAATGGGTAGTGTTGGTATGTAGGGTAGGGTAGGGTAGGGTAGGGTAGGGTAGGTAGGGTAGGGTAGGTAGGGTAGGTAGGGTAGGGTAGGTAGGGTAGGGTACGTAGGGTAGGGTAGGGTAGGGTAGGGTAGGGTAGATAAATGTTTGGTCTTTTTATGGCAAAACAAAGTTTGCCGGGTCAGCTAGTTTATATATATAAGTAAGTACATAAACATCGTGAGTAAAATTGGACTAAATCTTACTTCCTACTTAATATTATAAAATCGAAAGTTCGGATGGATGGATGTTTGTTACTCAATCACACCAGAACGGGTGAATGGATCTGAATGAAATTTGGCACAGAGATAGATTATAGATTAGCACATAGGCTTAATCCCGGTATAATGGTTCCTTGGGATAAGAAAACACTTATCACACAGGCGATGACGCTGGCAGAATTTATACTGCAGCCATTTTGAAGATACAATATTTCCTACAAAGTAAAACAGCATTTTTAGGGTTCCGTACCCAAAGGTCGGCCGCGGTCCGTCTGTCTGTCTGTCTGTCTGTCACCAGGCTGTATTTCATGAACCGTGATAGCTAGACAGTTGAAATGTTCACAGATGATGTATTTCTGTTGCCGCTATAACAACAAAAACTAAAAACAGAATAAAATAAATGTTTAAGTGGGGCTCCCATACAACGAACGTGATTTTTTGCCGTTTTTTGCGATAATGGTACGGAACCCTTCGTGCGCGAGTCTGACTCGCACTTGGCCGGTTTTTTTTTCTCTAAAACAATAAAAAACCCGACCGCTTAGGAAGCAAACTAAAAAGACGTAAACAAAAAGAAAATCATGCTGTGCAGTCGGCGGATACATCTGGTTTTGGTCAGCCAGCTCATGTATCCTCCGACTGCACATCATGATTTTTAACTATTTTATCTATAACTTTTTAGTTAACATATTTTTTTATTATTTAGGTACATTTAAACATATAAATGTTTTATATTTTTGAAACCACCTCTTAAAACCCCTAATTTGATACCACACACGATGGGTGGTGTGGATGAAAAATAAAAAATAAAAGCCGCCATTTTCCTATTTTCCAATTTTAATCTAGCCAGTGACACTGGCATGGTTAAGATCAATCGATTGACGTAAGAATCATGAAAATCGTGCAATGCGTTTGGTCTCTAGAACGCGACATAGTAACTAACATACATACATACTAACAAACACAGGACTAGAAGATTACGGCGCGTAGTGTTTGTTCCACGCGCGCCTCAAAGATGTGTCTGCAAAAACTGACGGGGTCTGCTAGGGCCGATGCGTGTCTGGGATGCGGATAAATTTGAAAGAGAGTTACCGCGGCCTTGACATAAGAAACTGAAGAACACGTGTAGATTTTAGTTTTAAAATTCTGACACGCCCTCCCGCTTCACCCAGAGCGGGAGAAGTCATTAGATGATTTCCAAAGCAAAAAAAAGGGGTAGAAGTTTACTTAGAATGAACCTCTAAAATTTTCATCCCTGCTGTCAGCTGATTGAGCTGTTAGTGCTTTGTTAGTAAATATTATACCTTCATCGTGGCCAGAGTATTGTGACTAATATAAGTCTGAAATCGCCAACCCGCCTTGAGTTATCGTGGTGATAGTGCTCGGGCCTTATCTGTAAGAGCAGCCTTTGCCTTGCAGAGGAATAGAATTATCATTTCAGCCGAAAGACGTCCAATGCTGGACGTAGGACTCCCCCAAGCGTCGCCACACTGAACGATCCTGTGCGTCTCGCATCCAGCGCATTCCCGCAACCTTAACCAGGTCATCGGTCCACCTATTGAGAGGACTTCCAACGCATCGTCTGCCGGTTTGCGGTCGCCATTCCAGATCTTTTCGGCCCCATCGGCCATCCGTTCTGCGAGCAATGTGCCCTGCCCACTGCCACTTAAGTTTCGCAATTATTGGGGCTATGTCGGTAACTTTGGTTCTCCTGCGGATTTCCTCATTTCTGATGATTTCTGTTATATATTAGTGTGTGTATTATCTTGTATTAATATTTTGGATGAAACTTAGCACACGATACGTATAGACAAAGATCTGAATTAGGATAATTTCCGACTTCTGACGAAGACACTAGCTAAAGCCAGTAAAAATATAACTTACAGTTCACAATTAACTTTTTCATTCAAAACCATCGGAAAAGTTAAAAGTTAGTGCAATCATTATACTTTTGTACAGGAAGAAAGAAACACAACTGTTCCGGGCAACTTTGCAAATGTTATAATTTTAATAAAACTTTTGAAGAAAGTTTTTCAATCATATTCTTTTATTGAGTTTTATTTCGTAAATGGACACGATATTGTAAAGGAGGAAGAATTAATTGTGTGGACTAAGTTCCGTAAAGTTGTACATAAGTATTTTTAGGACGAATCAAAATTAATTATCGTATTTTTTTTATCAACGAGAAGAAAATCAAGCTGTGCGGTCGGAGGATATATCTGGCTTTTGTCAACCAGCCCGCGAATATGTATCCTCCGACTGCACAGCATTATTTTCTTCTTGTTGACCTCTTTTTAGTTCGCTTCTTAAGCAGTCGGGTTGTTGATTTTTTTGATTAACTTTTTTTTATTTATAACTCTTCAGTAAACTTTTTTTCGAATTAGGTACATTTAAACATATATAAGTGTTATATTTTTGAAATCACTTCTTAAAACCCCTTATATTGATACCCCACACGATGGGTTTGAAAGAATAAAGAAATTGGCACCCAATTCCACCACAATTCCATTTTTCTATTTTAAATTTTAATGTAGCCAGTGATAAGACGAAGGTCGCAAGGTTAAGACGAATTGGTTGCCGTAAGAATCATCAAAATCGGTCAACGCGTTTGGTCTCTAGAACGCCACATAGAAACAAACATACATACACTCATACATACATAGGCTGATAAACACATTACCCTCCTTCGGCATTCGGGTGAAAAGGAATAAAATCATTAGTAAAAATCCGTGTGCTTGATGAGATTTTCCATCGACAAAAACTACAAACTACCATACAATTTTTTTTCCCATTTTAAGCTCTTGAGGGGAAGAATTTTCAAAATTCCTTCATTATTGCTCATCGATAACAAAAGACACTCAGTGAAAAATTCCATGCTTCATTAGCCAGCAATTTCGACTATGAAATTTCTCTACAAACACTCACGGCTTTTTTTCATGGGGGTAGGCAGATACTAAATTCTTCAGAGCGCCTCCAGCTACGTGCCGCTACGATCCTTACAAACACGCAAGCCGAGAATGAGTATGGCTTATCTGGAGAACATCACCAATAAGATCCGTGAATGAATTTCAACATTCTATAAAGTAGAAAGATACCCAAGCAAAACCATGTATAAAAATAAGTCCTAAAACCTTGAATAGACAGCCCTTTATAAGGTCACTTACACATGAGAGGGTCTTTTGAAGTCAGACTGTATTTAGAGCCGACCAGTGTGTGTATATGTATCTTTTGTGACCGCCCTAAGGCCTAAGGTTGAAGCATTTTCTTTTGGTAGAAAGGCCAACTGATATGGTAGTAGGTGTAGTTTTTTGTGAATGGGTTGTCCGTCTATGGTTACTAAAGTCTCCGCCAGATAAAAAATAAACAAAGGTCTTTGATCCGACATACCAAAAAGTAGAATTACGTAATTTGAAAACATGATTGTTTGTTTATGCAGATATTTTGATAATTTTGGTCTCAAAACAAAGGTATAGGCGTAGAACCATTTTAACACCCGACCGAAAAACAGGTGTTTTAAAAGTTTGATGTGTTTGTGTATCTGTCTGTGGCATCAAAGTTCCTTAACGGATGAACTCATTTTGAAGGGTGTCTTTATCGAGAGTGTTCTTTGCTATGCTTGATGAAAATCAGATCAGCCGTTCAAAAGTTATTGGCGTATTACTATTTAAATCGGGCTGCTCCCGCAAGATATCGTGTAATAATTACATGTTCAATAGATTGTCGATCGAAGCGTGTCTACTACTAGATAAATTATGTATTATGAAATAAAATATGTAGGTTTTTTTTTATTTTACTTGTATCTGTTTAAATCATGTTGATCAGTCCACGTGTTTATGTGATATTAACTCATTACTGAATGCGAAGTGAAAGGGTCAAGAACACCCACTACCGCGAAACGTTTGTATGATCGTCTTAGCGACACTGCCGTTAAATTTTTGTGGTATCGTTTTGAAATATTGGAATACATTGGTAGACAGGTGTTAACTTAACTTATTTTTTGTTAAGTGACGGTGACTTTAGATATGTAAGGAATTCTATCGCTAAGCAATGATTCCTTGCTGTGTTCAAGTTCTTAAAATTTCACTTCTAACCCCTATAATCTTAATCACTATCGTAATTTCTGCCAAAAAGAAATCCACGGCTGATCAAAGGCATATCCCAAGTGCCACCACATTGACCTTTCCGAGCCCTAAATCATTTAGTCCAACTCCTTTTTTTTTAATAATCTATAGTCTCGCGTTTGACTACTATCTTGCCTGATGTGGTCTACGGTGAAGCACGCTTGTCTAGAAGAAACCTATTCACTCTTAACTTAAAGATCCCAAGGTTGTAACTATCAGGAAACAAAGACTCCGGAAGGCAGTTCCACTCCTTAGCTGTGCGCACAATGAAAGTATTAGCAAAACGCTTTGTGCGTATGGGAGGGATGTCCACCATGTACCGATGGCGCATGGCCGTACGTCTTGTAGTCCGATGATGGAAAGGGCTAGACGGAATCAAATTGTGCAGTTCCGTCGCACACTGCCCGAAATGTAACCGATAAAAAACCGACAGGCTGGCAACTTGGCGTCGATGTTCGAGGCTCTGGAGCTCTGGAACTCAATTCAATTAAAACTGTTATAGCTTTTTATTTGTTGTATACATTAAATTAATGTATTTTTCAGTGGTCATGGCGACTGAATCGTTTGAATTAAAATAAAAGCTCAGCTAGGTAAATATTGGTAAATAAATTAAACAGGGGTGAACTCATAGTAGGTATTTTTATATTGTGTATAGGCTCGCACTTGACCACTATCTCACCTGATGGTAAGCGATGATGTGGTTGACGGTGAAGCACGCTTGCCTAGAACAAACCTATTCACTTTTAACTTAAAGACTAAATCAAAATTTCGCCAGTTAAACACTAAATTAACACACTTAAAGTTCTAAACACACACTATTACACATATTATTAATTATATTATGTTGGACGGATTCGCCATTAGAATTCTTGTGAAAGTAAACAAGCTAGCGCCATCTACCGCGCTTCAGTTGAAGCTCCAGTAAGAACACTCGCACTAAAAAGATAAGTCTTGTTTCATTTAGGTTAGAAATAAAAATCATAGTGCTGAAAAAGCTTGGTCTGTTATTAGCTAAATAATACAAAAAAAAAACAAAAAAGCTGAAATCTATGTTTGTTAAAACTCATATCAAATATTGCCATTTTGTTTGGTTGATTAATATCTTCCGTGAAAGAACTTTTTTCTCAAAACATTCTACTACAACTTACAAAACAAAGAAATATAACACATAACCTATCTAGATAATTCCTAATCTCCATCACCTATAACCTGTCTAACTTAGATAAGGCTTCGTAAATCACTGAGGAAGCTCAGTTTATTATCTGCGAATCGATTGGTATTATTTTAGGAGTGGGCCCGTTATCTATCTTTGTTGGTGTATCGTTTGAATGGGAGAGTTGACTTGCTTGATTACTTGCCAGTCAACTTGGCTGTAGAAGTGAGTTGTGACAGTAAAAAACACCCAAGATAGTCGGACTTGGCAAATTTAGGGTTCCGTACCAAACCGCAAAAACAAGTTGGTTTTAATAGGAAAAAATAGGAAATTTAAAAGAAAAATCTGATTTATCAATTTATTGGTATGTGTTGGTAAGATATGCATAATAATAATCATTATAACCAAATTTGAAGTTCAATGGGAAGTTAAAAAACTTTGAAAAAAAACGGACTTTTGTGGCTTTTCATTCTTTTGTTTTCCAATATGTTTTAAAACAGATATACACTATTTATCTACCTCAAGAGGTCTGAACAGCGATATCCCGATGACGGAAGTATTTTTTTCTTTCGCGCAACCCTTTTGATGTAGCGGATTTAAAATTCTCGGCTTTAAAAAAAATGTCAATTAGTGTGGCTTTGGGTCAACAAGATGTGAAAATTAGAAGACTGTAGCTCCAACCGTTTAGCTGTATAACCTGTGTGACAGATGACGGACAGACATATACGTGAGTGCCAGCAACAGGGCTGCATTTGGACCCTTCGGTTAAAGCAAAGTAAAAAAAAGCCCTTCAGAAAGAAGTATTTGTGATTAGACCCCGCTTTAGGTATTCTATGCTCTTCTAAAATTACTGCAACTTTCTCATAATAGAATTTTAGTTTCTGTAATATATTTCAGCACCACTGCTATAAAAACTGCGAATGAACCGTCACGACTGGACTGGATGAGGGAATTTTCGTGACATCCACCAACCCACACGATGCCACCACACGGTGACAGCCCATTTCCTCTCTTATAACGGACCAAATGGGATCCTAAGTGCGGCAAAAGGGGTCTACAATATTAAGTTTTTAAAATAAGAAAAAGGGTAAGGCATTACAGATGACATTTTAAAACTGTATATAAACGAGAATTGCATAAATATCCTGTAATTATTAATTAAATCAATTTATGTTGTTGTTCGTCTCATTAATATTTTTTTCAATATTATCATCGCAACTTTATCATCACTGCCAAAGAAACTGTTGCCAAAATTTCATCTGCCGTTGCATGCCTGGTCTCTTGTAAACAATGACATCAGGAATTGGTTTTACCGTAGCTGAATACTGGACCAAACAAGCAAATTTAAATTAGTAAGAAAAACCGGCCAAGTGAGAGTTGGACTCGCAAACGAAGGGTTCCGTACCATTATCGCAAAACACGGCAACAAAAACATGTTTGTTATTGTTATTTATTTATTTTCTTTTTTTGTATTTGTTGATATAGTGGCAACATAAATACATTATTTGTAAAAATTGCAACTGTCTACTTATTACGGTTTATGAGATACAGCCTGTTGACAGACAGACAGACGGACAGTGGAGTTTTAGCAATAGAGTCCCGTTTTTACTCTTTGGGTACGGAACCCTAAAAATAGTAATCGATACCCTAAGAAGACGAAACGCCAAAGACGCTATTCATCCGCCTCCCTCAAATGTCGCCACGTTGGCCAGTAATTTTTTTTCGTATCCAGCAGCACAATTATTTCAAAATTCAATAAGCCTGTTAAGTTGCCGTAACTACTAGCGCGAGTCAACTAGCCCGTTCAAACACACTCGGGTCGATGACGGCGCCGCGGCACCGCATCGCAATCCGCATAGGATGGGGCCAAGAGACGGGACTTTATGGTTTTACAAGCGGTAGCGTTTATGACTTAAGTTTTTTTTTGATGTTAGAAAAAGATTTTATACGATTATAGACGTTGATTGATCCATTCATATTTTCATATTAGGCAAGATATCAATATAGGTAGGTTAGTTTGGAACTTTGGATGGATGCAACTTTCGAGTGATTTAACCAATCGGCGTAACTTGCTTATATGTCATTCACGACCAGTATACCTCGAAGAGTTAGGCACCGGTGTACTCTAATTTAACTAGTAAGGTTTCAGTTTAGTCTCCTGCTTTGTAATTAACTAATCCAGACACAGTGACTTTCTTTCGGTGATATCAACTATTGAAATACCAAAACGTTTTGGATTGACCACGAGACAATACGATAACACATGTCAACCACAAATACTTTTTGCCATTTTTAACCCCCGCCGGAAAAAGAGGTGTGTTATAAGTTTGACGTGTGTTGCTGTGTATCTGTATGTCTGTCTGTGGCATCATAGCGCCTAAACGGATGAACTGATTTTGATTTAGTTTTTTGTTGGTTGAAAGGTGATTTTGTCGAGAGTGTTCTTAGCTACGAGTATGTATGAATAAAATCGGTTCAGCCGTTCAAAAGTTATGGGCGTTTTACTGTTTGAATCGGGGTGTTTTCGCAAGATATCGTGTCATAATTACGTGTTCAATAGATTGCCGATCGAAGCGTATCTACTATGTACTAGAGAAATTATGTAGCATGAAATAAAAATGTGTCGGGGGTTTATTAATTTTTTTTTTTCTTTTACAAGCTTTTATTTAACTTGCAAAGTATGTATGTAAGTGTGTTCGGGTCAAATCTTGCAACTGAATTTTAAAGCAGTTATCCTGCACCTATTAGGATAAAATTTTGCATACACGTTCAGTTTGGATGACAATGCATGGTTAGCTAAGTGACGTCACTCTAAATCCAATATGGCGGACGGCCCAAGATGGCGGACTAGTTATTTTTTGTGCAATAGCAACATTTCATATCAAATGAAATGGTGTGCTGAAAAGAATACAATAAAAGCTTGTTTAAAAAGAAGTTTTTTATGAATAATTTTATTACAATCGTGATCTCTTTCGTGGGTTCGAGCCCAGGCAGGCGCTTTACTTTGTGTCAATTATTTCATCACCACTGCTCTCAAAACGGTGAAGGAAAACATCGTGAGGAAACCGGCATGTCCTAGAACCATAAATTCGAAGACATTGTGACATCCACCAACCCGCACTGGGCCCGCGTGGTGGATTACGGCCCATTCCCTCTCACAGAGAGAAGGTCTGTGTCCCAGCAGTGGGAACATTAATAAGCTGATGATGTGATGTGATGTGATCTCTTTGTATGGCTTTGTTGTTTACAATACTTGAGACTAAACTGAAACGACATTTGTCTACAGCCATAGGGTGTTACTGCAAAACGCTATCGCTCAAGGACTTACAATAACTTCTGATTTCATAGCCATACATACAAACCTTTTCTGTTTTTGTCCTAGCAATTTAGCGTGAACCGTTCCTCGCAGGTTCGACTCTGGATTGACGTAAAAGGGTTTTTGCGCACCATTTCTGAAAATATAGCCGTTGCCAACCCTTTCTGTGATTTACAAGTGTGCCAACGTAATCAAAAGAATATTTGTGTTGTTTTTTTTAAGAAAGGAAATTTATTTTTTATATATATTATATAAACAATACCAGTTAAGCTGGGTTAAAGAAAAAGAAGAAAGAAAGAAAAATATTTAATTGCCACAAAACGACATACAAACATAACATTTCAAGAACAAGAACAGTGGTAATAAAATTTAAAAACTAAACCTTTAGCAATAGTGTTAGTAGTTCTTAAAATATGTTAGAAAAGTAAAAACAAAAAAATGCGAGTATAAATAAAAGCAGATAAAGAAGTTCGTTTTCTATTGAAACTCCGTATTATTTTAGGCCGTGTACCATTGACTTGTGCTCGACTGTACCTTTTTACATGCTTTAATTTAACTTGCAATGTAAGTAAAAGTGTTCGGGTCAAATCTTGCAACTAAATTTTAAAGCAGTTATCCTCCACCGATTAAGATGGAATTTTGGATACACGTTTAGTTTGGATGACAACGCATGTTTAGCTAAGTGACGTCATTCTAAATCCAATATGGCGGACGGCCCAAGCCCATTTAGAGAGCAGTGGTGGCCCAGTGGTATCGGCCGCGACTTACAAGTTGTAGGTCGTGGGTTGGAACCCAGGCAGGCGCTTTACTTTGTGTATATTATTTCTTCACCACTGCTCTCAAACCGGTGAAGGAAAACATCGTGTGGAAACCGGCATGTCCTAGAACCAAAAATTCGAAGACATGTGACATCCACCAACCCGCAGTGGGCCCGCGTGGTGGATTACGGCCCATTCCCTCTAACAGAGAGGAGGCCTGTGTCCCAGCAGTGGGAACATTAATAGGCTGTTGATGTGATGTCGTTTGGACGGCCCAAGATGGTGGATTAGTTTTTTTTTGTACACTGCCATGATATGGGTATCAAATGAAAAGGTTTGCTGAGAAGAATACGAAAAAAGCGAGCACTGGAGATTTTTCAATGAATAATTTTATTTAATATCTATCTCTAGAATTATACTTAATGATTATATTCTCAAATGCTAGACTATGCAAAACACACCACGCGTTTTAGGGTACTCGTGTATAATTTACAGCTATTTAAGCTACTAAACAGCTTGGCAGGCCACCAAATATACTCCATATATCCTCTGTGTATTATGATGTAGAGTGTGTATGTTCCATTGGAATAATTTTCGAATACCACTCGGGCAAAGCCGCTGGCAGAATAATAATAATCTTGAAGCCCACTTACATCGGTGTAAACATGTAACCACATGTCCTAAAAAGACAAAATTGGCAATATCCGTAACACTTAGTCATACCGGATACGAAAGTTAAACTGGAGATGAATTTCTCACATTTTACCGCTGGGGTTGCGCCAAGAACTGGCTAAATCTGTGGTTAAGGCGCTGGATAACGTGACGTGTGAATGCTATACATTTGAGGCGGAACTTTGGGGCATCCGCGTCGTAAAAAGGATAGATATCTGTTTTCGAATTATCAAGAAACCTGTACTTAAAAAAAACCGAATAAAACTCATTGCTTTCACAAAAAAAAAATAACTGTAATTTGAAACTAGAGTGCGCGCAAGATAAGTCTGCGCGCGGCCAAAATCGGAACTAATCGTTTGTCATTTATGTCAGGTGTCAAAAGAGTGTGTTGTATTCCGTGTTTTTATTCGTTTCCGAAGTAAATAATCGCCATCATTATGCTAAAAGTAATTTAAAGTGATAGCAGGGATGTTTTCTTGAAGTGAACAAGACAATAACGGGCCTACGGTACCGTTTTACAAAGATAGAGCCCGCGTTGCTTATTTGACAGGTAACCTTTAGGGATACCACAATACAGAAATTTCCCTAAATTTTTCGTACTACCGGTGCCCGACAGTATTGGTTTTTGGGTGGTACATAAATATACCAGCGGGACAGGACCGGCATCATGTAATAATTAATGCATCATTATTATTTTGTTTTAGGCGTTTCTAAACGCACCGTAACCCAAATAACTGAAGAGGGTTATGTGGCAGCATGTTCTTTAAAAATTGTCGAAGACGAAATTAGAAAGAATTGAAATTGAAGGTATTAGCCACTGCAGGACCATTGTTAGACCAAATTTAACAGTAGATACTACTAAGTATTCAATAAAAGATTTACAATAATTTCATGATGCTTTTTTCATCATATTCTATGCAAGTAGAAAAATCTAGTAATTAATTATGCTTAACTTAAATTACTTTTAAGTTTCGAGTAATGAAAAATTAGTATTGATTAAATTAAGGCAAAAGATCAGTTATGCTGGCAACATTAAGCACGCCACCCGTCGCGCGCAGACTTATCGTGCGCGCACTCTAATAGGACGCTTAGTAAATAGAAAAATCCGAAGGTTCCGACATCGTAATCGAGGTTACATCTGAATTATTTTTTAAAGGACAATGGCAGAAGCCCATACATTGTTTTAGCTGAGATTAAATTCCAACTTCATTAAAAGATAAATATCGGGTTTAACTCAGGATCATGTTCTCAATTAGTTGTAAAATTTTTGTTCGAAAACGCCGAGATTAATAGATTTATTACACTTACTACAGTCACTACTTGTCACTTGGCAGAATAAGTGTAAAATGGCAACACTGAGCTAATAATCAAAAAACTTTCTTTTATAATGTTTTATTTTATCCGTGGTGAACCAGTTAATATAATAATTTGACAAAACGAAGTCAATTAATGAAATTATTCTGTCGTATATAACTCACTTTCAGACGCTGAAATTTAAGCCAGCTAAAATTTCGCCATTGTTCTTTGGAGAAAACCACAACTCTAAGTATATTCAGAACAAACAACAAATATTTCTTAATTAAACATTTTGAATTTGCCACAGTTACTAAACAAACTCATAATACGTCTTTTTGCTGTGGGTGTAGGCAGAAACTATAGCAGATCGCCAAATGCTATTATCAGAAACTATAGCAGATCGCCAAAAGCTATTATAGTAGTCACAGCGGATCTTTGTGTCTCTGAAGTTGGCTCTGCCAACCATTGCGCAAGAAACAGTTTGTCATCGAGTATACTGCATAGAGTAAGCGAGATAGGACGATGCGACAAATGTAAGCGATTGAAAGAGACAGATACAATGCTATCTTCACCTTCAACATTGACACAAAAATAGCTACTGCGCCGGGTCTAGCAGTCAATTCAGAGACACAAAGATCCGCTTTGAGTATTATACAAACTTTTTTCTTCATTTATATTCATACATCTAGTCATAAATATACACACACCAGTTATGATCACTTGCCAATCTAGCCTTTTAAAAGAACAAAACAAAAGAACATCATGATCGCAATTTAGGGTACTTAGCGCCTTAATTTAAAATTTTAGATAAAAAGGTATTCTCACTTATTGCAAAAGTTTCAACTGAACCCGAAGAAAGTTACTCAGGAGTTCTAAGTAGTTTTTAATTCTAGGCTGGATTATGACCGAAGCTAGCAATTGACCTAGTTATGCGAATGCAAAAAAACTAAACTGGAAAATTGGTTTGGCTCTAACAGTTCTCCGCTTTGCCCGCAAAAAAGGCAAATACACTACCACGAGCACGTACTAAAGGCATTGAAAGTGTGTTAGTCTTATTCCAATTTCATATGATCAACCTATGAGGCGTGATAAAAATACCAACCATACAGACTTACACATGTCACACATTTAAAAAAATTGTATTTATAGAAAATGTGGCATATATGAATTTATATATCCCACACTTTCTACAGAATTTTAGCCACGTTTTTAAGCTATTGCATTTTATAGCTAAATTACATGCACGCCGTATTTATTACCATAACTGTGTATTTGGCTTGTTGCCAGAAATTCCGCTTGAAGTGTTATGCAAGTTTTTTTTGCGGTTTGGTTGAACTTTATTGTGCTAAAAATAAATTTGAAAATAGTTTGAAAGTTGAACGGTCTGTTGTTTTGGTAAAGCTATATCCCTTGCTGTTTTTTTAAAGTAGGTTTTCAGTTTAAAAATATGGTAATGATAGTTTAACTTAAACGTTTTTAATTGTTAACAAAACATCAAAAAAAAAATTATATCTCGTTAACGGCCGCATGTACCGATGGCGCATGACTGTACGTCTTGTGGTTCGATGATGAAAAGGGCTAGGCGGAATCAAATTGTGCGGTTCCGTAGCACACTCCCCGAAAACGGAAAACTTAAATTATTATTAGCGGCAGCTCGTCTAAAAGGCATCCGTTTTCATGGATCCCCATTAAGCTTTTTGGGAATGACTGGTCTTGACATAAGATCCACAATGGGCCCCGATGATTTCAAAATTCGTATGAGATTGACATGCAGCCTGTCAAAATGTCATCTGAGTCAAGTGACATTATAATATCATCGAAAACGTGGCGATAGCGATTGTTAAGAGCCTGTCCAGAAAGCGCGATTTCACGCGCGCGTCCACTCGCGCGTTTTGATTTGTATTGCGTCCAGATGCAGCGAAATCACGCGCGTTTTAGGTTTAAGTTTTCATTAACCGAATACGTCCACTCGCCACGGACACGCGCGTAGTACTGGACGCTGCAATGGCACCGGAGTATCTCGACACGCGCGGCCCACGCGCGTAAAACGAGCGAGTCGAGAGTCCCGCTCATTGCAAGCGTTTTACGCGCGTGTGAGGTAACGCGCGAGAGCATCTGGACGGAATGTATGTAGCTCTAGTATCTTGAGAACGCGCGAGTGCCTACGCACGAGTGGACACGCGCGTAAATCGCGCTTTCTGGACAGGCTCTAAAAAGGCATAATTGTACGGAATTGACAACATTTAGACATTTCGACCATCGCCTTCGCTGACATCGAATGCCACTTATCTAGAGCCTGGCTCCAAAGCACCCTGTGCAGTCCAGTCCACATCCTCCAATTGTCAGTTGCCCAGAAATATTATTTGAGTTGCGCGGTATCTTCTCGTCCAACTTACCACAGTTTCTCAAGACGAAAGTCTATGACCAGTGTGTGTTGCCAGTGATTACATATGGCTCTGAGTCGTGGTCGCTTACAATGAGCCTCATCAGAAAGTTTACAGTCAATCAAAGGGCAATAGGCAGGACTATGCTCGGAGTTTATTTGCGTAATCAAATCAGAAATGTAGAGATCCGCAATAGAACCTGGGTTACCGACATAACCCGAACAATGGCCAAACTTAAGTGGCAGGGCACATTGCTCGCAGAACAGATGGCCGATGGGGCAGAAAGGTCACCCGAAAACCGGTAGACGTTGCTTTGGCAGGCCTCTCACCGGGTGGACCGATGACATGGTGAAGGTAGCGGGGATCCGTTTGTTGCGAGACGTACGGGACCGGTCAATGTGGCGATGCTTGGGGAAGGCCTATGTCCAGCAGCGCACGTCTTTCGGTTGATATGATGATGATGATTATTTAACAGCATGAGGTAATCAGCTTCGGCTAATATTCATGCACAATCAGACATAGCTGGGACACAAACATTTTCACTATGAAAGATGCCGATAATCATTAGAGATTTTTTATCTAGATCTTTATTATTCTTTATTTATTTATTTATTTAATAAATAAATAAATAAATAAATAAATAAATAAATAAACCCATTTATTTTCTACCACAGATTACAATGAAGACCCGTACAGTAGTGCTGGTGACAATCCTGAGCTGTGGCGCGGCGGCCATCTTGTTTGCCGTAGCCGCCTACCTGTACATACGGCGCAGGAGGAAAAAGAGGGAAGACGAGGAGGACGGCACTAGTTGCGCTATCAGGTCAGTGTGGTAGAAGATTTGTGTGGGGACATTGATAAAATGTAGATAATTGCATCACCAAGAGCGTCTAGTAACGGCAGTACTAATCAAATTCGTGGCACCCAAAGTGCGTACAGCTCACAATTTCTATCAAAAGTTAAAAATATTTATCTCAACTAGGCCATTAAGCGGCACTTTTGAATGTAAACAATTAAAATTTTGCAAGTAATATAAATTGATTCAACTCCAGAATGACTCTTTAAAAAAAAAATAGGCACTTTTAACTCGTTACAAACGCAGCTAGTGCTGATTTATCACGATTTGTCAGGAAGAGCCTTTAGTTGACTCGCATACATGAAAACGCTTGAACCTGTGATTAAAAAACGCTGTGTATATGTTGTAGTCCAGATCTGCATCACTATACGAGTATATTATGAAACAACGTCCCCCGCCGCGTCTGTTCGCGATAAACTCAAAAACTACAGAACGGATTTTCATGCGGTTTTCACCAATAGTAAGAGTGCGAAACGAGGTAGGAAGCAGGGGTAGGCCGCTAGTAGGATCTAAATTGTTATTTTATATTTATTTATAAGTTGTAGGTCTTGGGTCAAACCCAGAATGGCGCTTTACTTTGTTTAAATTTCACCACCACTGCTCTTAAAAAGATGAAGGAAAACATCGTGAGGAAACCGGCATGTCCTAGATACAAAAATTCGAATACAGTGACATCCACCAACCCGCATTGCGCCCGCGTGGTGGATTTCGGCCCATTCCCTCACACAGAGAGGAGGCCTGTGTCCCAGCAGTGGGCATATTAAAAACGCTGATGTGTGCCAATCTGGAAAGCTAAAAAACAACTGTAAAATTCAAAGAGCCAGTAAGAATACAAATAGATACAGCTTATTGCTAAGCAACAAACAATTTACTCTAATAATGAAACATTCACATTCAATTAACCTTTATTTTACTATCTTGTATAATAACCGTTAGGTCACAGTGACTTGGCACCGCATTCCTTGGCAGCTAAGTGCGACAGTTTCCAATACCCTAGACTAGGATTAAGTATTTTGAATACTAGTGGGAATAGGTTGGTCAACATTTTATCAGTAGTGGGCTTCTAAAATTGCTTCATTGACTGTCTAAGGCCTAGATTTCAAAGCAGTTTAAAGGAATTCCACCCGACTCAGTCACCGTGACAACACAAAAAAAAATATCACCTAAAATGCTAGACTAAAAAGTTATTTAGTTAATTATTTCGTCGGTAATTTTTTTTTGTGTTAAAAAAGTTTTTTTTTGCTTTTCAGTTTACTTAATTTCAAAAGAATCGGTTCACAATTGAAATTTATGTGGAAAAAATATCATTAAAAGTTTATTTCATTTCAATAGAGGTAGATTTTTAACCCCCGCCGGAAAAAGAGGGGTGTTATAAGTTTGACGTGTGTTGCTGTGTATCTGTGTGTCTGTCTGTGGCATCATAGCGTCCAAACGGGTGAACCTATTTTGATTAAGTTTTTTTGGTTAAAAGGTGACTAAATCGAGAGTGTTCTTAGCATTATTTGAATAAAATCGGTTCAGCCGTTCAAAAGTTATGGGCGTTTTATTGTTTGAATCGGGGTGTTTTCGCAAGATATCGTGTCATAATGACGTGTTCAATAGATTGCCGATCGAAGCGCATATTCTATGTACTAGACAAATTATGTAGCATGAAATTAAAATGTGTCGAGGGTTTTTTTAAATTTTGAAAATTTACTTGTTTAAAATTAAATGTCACAAACTTTGTGATAAAAACTTTTCACAATAAAAGATTTTTTGAAACCGGCCTAAATCTAATTAAATGTTTGAACATGTTAAAAAGTAAAACATAAACTATGTCTTTTGCGTATGGTAATCTCAAGAAGTAATGACCCTATTACGAAATTTTTTTCACTGGTAAAATACCGGGTGTGTCATATGCTACTTCTAATACTGGAAAAAAATTCCAACTATGTTGGGGCACGAGTCCTAGCGCTAAGAAAGAAAATTTGGTTCAAATAAATCTCACTAGATGGCGCGACATCCACCGAGTTGTTATTGAATTGAACATAAAAATTGTATGTTCTTGTTTAATCTAATTTATATGTTAGAAATTATTCAAAATTATTTAAAAAAGTTTGTAGTTTGGCCAAGTCGCATTATTTGAGTTCAAAGATTAAAAACAGTAGTAATGTTATTAAAACGACTTGGAATATTATTAATAGTGAAACGGGAAGATCTGGTAACCGAAATACTGACTACAGCCTGTCTATTAATGACAACATCATAAAATCAGACTCACAAGTCGCAGTGGCCTTTGAAAATTTATTTTCGGATATTCCCATTTCAACTACTAAATCCCTAAACTCATCACCTTCTGTTGCTGAGTCTTTGCTACAAGAAAATGTTAATGTCTGCGATACGGAATTTCTTTTTGAACATATTTCTTGTAGAGACATAATTAAAACCTTTCACACTTTAAATGTTAAAAAGACTGCAGATCTGTGGGGTCATTCTGTAGAAGTTGCTAAGTCTATTATTGATGTTGTCGCACCTAGTTTAGCTATTATCTTTAATAATTGTATCGACTGTGGGGAGTTTCCTGACCTAATGAAGAATAGTAAAATAATACCTTTGTTTAAATCAGGTAGTACATCAGACCCAACAAATTATAGACCTATTTCAGTACTACCTACTTTTAGTAAGATATTTGAGAAATTAATTTTAGAGCAATTGCAAAGATTTTTTAATAAGCATAAATTATTACATAGCAAACAGTTCGGTTTTACAAGGGGTCGTTCAACTACTGATGCCGGTGTTGAGCTTTTAGGACATATTTATAATGCGTGGGAAGATAAGTGCGATGCCCTGGGAATCTTTTGTGATTTGTCCAAGGCATTTGATTGTGTTCTTCATGAAACGCTAATCAGGAAACTCCGCCACTACGGGATCCGGAACAGCGCTCTGGATCTTCTTACTTCTTACTTGAGTAATATGATTTAGACTGTTGACGTTAATGGAAAAAGATCACCCGGATCTATAGTAAAAATGGGAGTCCCGCAGGGCTCGATTCTTGGTCCTTTCTTGATTCTTATTTATATTAATGACTTGCCTTACCTCATAAAGGATAACCATGACATAGTGTTGTTTGCAGATGATACTTCACTTTTGTTTAAACTTAAACGGCAGCAGCTGGTTACTGACGAAGTAAATAGCGCGATCTCAAAAGTAGTTCACTGGTTCAATGTTAACAATTTACTCCTTAGTGAAAAAAAAACCAAATGCATTAAGTTTACCCTACCTCACGTTAGGCAGGTGAAAACTGATGTGTTGATAAAGGGCGAAGAATTGAATCCTGAGAATAGCACAGTATTTTTAGGCTTAACTTTGGATGCTAAGCTTCAGTGGGGCCCACATATAGATAAATTGTCAAAGAAGCTAAGCTCCGCAGCATATGCTGTTAGAAAAATTCGTAATTTAACGGACATAGAGACAGCCCGTTTAGTATACTTTAGCTATTTTCATAGTGTAATGTCGTACGGTATTCTGTTGTGGGGAAATGCCGCCGACATCCAGAATATCTTTGTTTTGCAGAAAAGAGCTGTTCGATCAATATATAAATTAAGCCCGAGGCACTCTCTCAGAGAGAAATTTAAGGAGATTAATGTAATGACTGTGCCCTCTCAGTATATTTGTGAAAATCTTTTAAATGCTCATAAAAATATAAAATTGTTTAAAAAATACAGTGATATCCATAACATAAATACTAGGAACAAACACAAATTTGTAGTACCTACAACAAGGCTCAAGAAGATAGGTGGCTCGTTTAGATGTCAATGTGTACGCTTTTATAATAAGCTTCCAAGCCACGTACAAGATCTAAGTCTTAATAAATTCAAATCATTCATTAAACGTAAGTTGTGTCAGAAAGCGTTTTATACTATTAAAGATTACGTTGAGGACAAAAAGGCTTGGGATTGAGCTGCTCCAATTAATTTTGATTTTTTATATTTTGCACCGTGAATTCTGTTTTTAATTTTGATATTTTTTTTGTTTTCTTGCAATGACAAGAATATTTACTTTTTAAAGTATTATATTATTTTATTTTTATTATTGTGAATGTGAAGACTATGTGGATTTTTGTTTTTTATTATAACTTAGTTAGTTTTTACTCATGGTCTGGCAGTTTGAGTAGTTTATGCGGCCTACTCGAATGTCCTTTCTTTGGTATTGTTCGTCGAATCGTTGAGCTCCGTAAATTCTGAGTTGAGCTGCTCGGTTATTGACAAATGCGTGCACTGACTGGACAGGTCCACTCAATCTGGCTGGTTCTTTCCTCAAAAGACCATTTCAGACATATGTCTACATGGTCTTCACCTGATATAACCAAGTTTTTGTCAAGACTTTAAAAGAGACTGTGACCTCTGAGTTTGTTTCGGCCTTTCTTCTCAGAGTAGTCAGATAGGAAACGCCGACCTCATCTAGTTTTAAAAAATATGATCGACATGTAAAAGTGTTTGTACAAACCAACTTACAGAAATAAAATCATTTATCATTTATTTATCATTTATCATTCATTTATCATTTATCATTTAATCAACTCTCCTAAGCAAAAAATTATGGAATATTGGGCTCTTAATTCACATTTCAAAGATTATTTGAACGGATCATTTAAAATTGATGCCAATAGATGGCGCGGTTTTAAATGTTTGAGGCATTCCACTCGATTGTTCAAATTTATATTGTAACACATTTTGGTGCAATGAAACTGTAAAAACGTGCAAAAAACTACTATAAAACAAATCTTCACTTACTTATAGAAAAAAATAATCATGCACCGACTAAACCCTTTTACTTGCAAGTCGCCGCTAACACCATCTATCTATCGCCATGGCTCGGAACCGAACGCGAACGATGTACAAAAAATAATCGGTTTAATCAGACGAATAACGCTAGTTACGTCTTCGACGTGGTTTCTTTGTATGGGATGAGGCATCTGTTTGATATTATTATATTATATGTGGTTGGGGTCAGCTTCCAGTCAAACCAGATGCATTGCAGCATTTTATATCAAGCGAATGCCTATTTCGGTATATACGAATACCTAATTGGGTTATACGGGTCAGATGGCTGTCGGCTCAGGTTACGTTTTCATATCCAGCTAAATCTGGTAAAACTGAAAGCCAAAACAAACATAGTCAAGAAAATTTACCGTACCACAGTGCGTACAAATAATGTTTTTGTTTTCCTACACCTCCTTTATTCTTTTCTGATTAATTTCGTTGCGGGATCCAAGAGTTAAATTTATGCTCCGGGACTTTGTCCAGCTTCATTGCCTCGGCGCTTTTCTAGTGGTCGCCACTGTTGTGGAGCTTTCAGGAGTTGCAGTGGTTTGGGAAAAGTGCGGTGGGACTGTCTCAAAAAGTACGTACAAATCGAGAAAACGAGGCCCCGATAAAAAAATATTTTGTTACAATGTTTTTCACACTCATACACTTTTCCAGCACTACCTTTAAATTTTTTCGCTTGTAACTACATTTAGAAAACATTTTAAAAGGAAGATTCGAACGTTCTATAGACCATGCGAAATCCTTCATAAGGCTATCAAATATGGCGAGCAGCCAGCGTCATATTTTAAAACGACACAGCCCGTTCATGCAGTTTATGAAAATATTTAAAAGATTTAGAAGAAATATTTCATAGGGAATATCCAGTAAGCTCAACTTGTAGATTTTTTTGAATTTTGTAGAGCTATTTTGTAAAACTCACAGCTAACCTCACTCAAGTGAGCGCAAGGGACACAATGCGAAAGCGAAATCTTTTGTTTTTAAAGTAAAGCTGGGAACAAATGTATGTATGTATGTATGTATCTGTATGTTGCATGAAGTTTTAAATAAACAAATTATCGGACGCGGCTAACGGACGCGACTTATAGCCGCGACTGATAAGTGTGCACAGTCGTTTGAGACGTGGCTTGCGGACGCGTCCGAGCGCTTATTCTATAGATAATATAGTTTATTCAACGAAGATTATTTTTGTGTAGAAACATGTCGAGTAGTGAAAGTTAGGACGCAATTCACTGCTGCGAACACACTCGATAAGTTTTCTTCCATTTTTATTTGTAACCTCGCACGCACGTGCAAAATATCGCGTAGTCAGAGTTGTTCTGACGCACGGACGCGTCCCGTACTCCTTGCACACCGTCCGCGGACGTTTTTGGCTGACACAAACATCCAGCGAGCCAGACCTCTGTCGGACATCCGAACGCCCAAGGTCACGTCCGCGACTTACGTCCGATAGTTTGGACAAAGTAATGTTTATTCATTACACAGATACTCTATAAGACGCGGCTGTATTTCGCGCCCGATAGCCGCGTCCGATAATTTGTTCCCAGCTTTATAGTCGCAGATTCACAACGAGACACCGCGTTCGAATTTCGAAGTGATGTATCTCTATAAATCACTTCGAAATTCAAACGCAGATAACTTTAATGATGGCCAGTGGCCAGTCTTACTTTGTGAAATACACAGAGCACGAGATGAGATACAAAAAAAATATTTAGCAAAAATTTAACCGACTTTAATAATAACTTCTGTATTTAAGTTTATTTTTATAAACAAATAATATAAACAATTGAATATTTCTAATGTTATGACTAACAACAAAACAAACACTTTTAAAGGCGAGAAGAAAAAGGGCTCATAGCGCATCAAAAAATTCGTCCACATCGATGTCAATGGGAAACGTGCCCAGAACGCTGTCATCACTGTTTCTCTGGCTGAAGAAAAGGCCAGCCCTCTGGTCACGCGAACAGTCAACTAACCGTTTACTTATGTCTCGAATCACTCCATGAGCACTCGGACCCCATGGACCTAATGTCTAAACCCCAAACAGCTTCTTAAAACACACATAAATAGTTCTAAAAAAACGTTAAAGAAATTCCAAAGCACCTCCAAGTTTGAAACAGCAAAGTTGAAGGTGGAGGCAAGGGGATGTCAAAAACTATATCGAAGTCATTCATCAGCGTTCTTACTTTTGTGGCTTCTTTGCTGAACGCGATACGCAAATCGTATAATACGAGAGACGCATAGAGGTGAAATTGAATCGGAAATTGGAATTCGCCAAAACATGCTTACGATCTATCATGGCTCTGAAGACAAAAATATGAGACAGATTTGTATTCAAATTATGTTAGTTTCATGCAAAACCTATCAACAGTACCGGATATTACATTTGTTTTTTTTTTATTAGAAATTTGGCCCATAGCGGCTTTTGTGGCGTATCCAACAGAAAATGTAAATTTAACCTAAAGTTGAAATTGGATAAGTAATTTAAGAGATTACCACTTACAAAATAGAAACAATTTGGTACCTTTATTTGCGGGAGATAGGAGTAAACAGCCACACGAGTAGGTCTTTTCGCCATAGTGTTTGCTTTGATTGGCCCGTGGTCATCATCTATACCTACTTCCAGAGGCAACCAGCAAAAAAAAAAACTCAAACACAAAAATAAATATATTTAAAGGTTGCAGCCATCTGGTTAAATTAGCCAGCTAATTGGCCGCCTAGGCCATTGATTAAACGCCGGCATCCAATAAGATGCCCAGGTCGATGGTTAATTGAACTAGAATCTTTCAACGTTTAACAACTTGGCTTATTGAAAGGCAGCCCAAGCGTTTCAAGTATCGCAGCCATCTGGTTAAATAAGCGAGCTTATTGGTCGCTAAGCCGTTAATTAAATACTATATCAAAGTAAATGGCTGAAGGGATTTAATGAACGGCCTAGGCGTCCAATTAGCTGGCTAATGAACCAGATGGCTGCGACATACATATAACTTTAGAATTCCTTTAGAATTTCCTTTTTCCAGTGTTTTTCCTTTTGTCTTTACGTTTTCTCTCCAATAAAAGTCTTATATAAACCAGGCTTAAGTTATCAAACACCAACTTATTCCTAACTTAACTGTTTGGCAGCAACCTTCTTTAATTCTTAGTAAACTAAACGTTTAAGTTAATAAGTCAGGTGGAATCGAAAGCTTGTTCATTTCTAAGTTATAACTTAAGTTTACTTAAGCAGCTTAACTGCCCGTGGTTAGTTTAAGTTTTTAGATCTTAACAAAAGTAAGGAACTTCGAAATACTAAGAAGTTTCGTAAGTTCTAAGGAAATAATTCATACTTATATTATGAAAGTAACTCTGTCTGTCTGATGACCATCTGGGTGACCATTTCAACATACCGAGTTTCCTCCGTGCCTCGGAAAGCACGTTAAGCCGTTGGTCCCGGCTGTCATTTGAAGATCTTTGACAGTCGTTTCAAGTAGTCAAAAGCTTGAGATCTGACACCAGTCTAGTCGAGGGGTACCGTGTTACCCAGTTACTGGGTTGTGGAGGTCAAATAGGCAGTCGCTCCATGTAAAACACTGCTACTCAGCTGAATCCGGTTAGACTAGAAGCCGACCCCAACATAGTCTGATTTCCTTTTCATGTCGTAACGGCTGAATGGATTTGGTTACAATTTGAACATAGGATACTTTTTATCTGGAGAGTATGTGCCCTTGGGGTGATTACCAAATTTCATTCGGGCGAAGACGCTAACAGAAGCCAGTTTATTAGAAACGTAAAAGTGACTGTCTATCTGTCTGATTGTCAAATTTTTATGCATAAACCGATGAATTTTGGCATAGGCATAAAACAGCTTGCAGAAGCTTGTGTTAGTTATAAATATTCCTTACTGGAAATTTTAATATGCATGAGCCGTTTACGGTTGAAACATTAGGGCTATTAAATCGAGTACCTCATCGAGATTTTTGGGGTTTCGTCAAGCAGTTAGTCGACTCTTCAGTGACCCGAGTGCTGGCCTTTTTTTCGGCCATTCAACGTGGCTGTACTGCTGGGCATTTTGGGAGTCTTTTTCCTATTGTCAGCGATATTGAAAGGTTTTGCGTTGCCCGATGAGTTTTTTTCTTCCTTGTTTACACCTAAATAAAATATTTTTTTCATTTTAAAATATTATTTTATAAAAAAATAATGCACATTGTTCTTATAATTGCGCATGCAACCTTTTTAGCCCTTAACTTTACAACAAAATAAAATTCTGAAATATGTGTTGTAACAATATGTATACTTCTATATCAATAATAATATAATAAAGAGGAAAGATTTGTATTTTTAACCGACTTACCAAAAAGGAGGAGGTTCTATGTTCGACTTCTTGTATGTTTTTTTTTTATGTTTGTTCACCGATATCTCCGTAAATTGTGGACCGATTTTGAAAATTCTTTTTTTGATCGATAGAGTATGTTTCGAAATTGGTCCCATTTTAATTTGGTGAAGATCTGATGAAGAACTTCATAGATATACAACAGAACTCTTCAATAAATAACGGCAAATCATTCGGAATTGCTGCAATCGCATGTCAGTTTATTGTATATACCATTTCATAACATAACATCACGCCAGTATGCACTAAAGGGGTACGCAGATCTCTCATTTCACTGGTTATTTTCAAGTTTCATGTTATTCGGGTGATCTATTCTGGCGTTATAGAGTACCTTACTAAACAACTATTTTAGGTAGGTACAACTAAAAAGAGAATAATAAAAAACTTTTTGCAAAAAAATACTACCGACTTCCAAATAAAAAACTACAAAGTGAAAAATAATTTTATTTTTGGAAGTCGGTGTCCATATCGCAAAAAAATGAGAAAAAAGAAAGACACCGACTTCCAAAACTAAAATTATTTTTCACTTTGTAGTTTTTTATTTGGAAGTCGGTAGTATTTTTTTGCAAAAAGTTTTTTATTGTATGTAACGAATAAACTTAAAAACTGCTTGACCGATTTCAAAAACTCTCACCTTTGGGAAGCTACACTATCCCCGGGTGTCATAGGCTACTTTTTGTAATGTGTTTATCAGTCTATGTATGTATGTATGTATGTTTGTTCCTATATGGCGTTCTAGAGACCATACGCGTTGGTCGATTTTCATGATTCTTACTTCAATCGATTTGTCTTAATCCTGCTAGTGTCACTGGCTACATTTACAATTGGAAATAGGAAAAATGGCGGATTATGGGCGCCATTTTGTGGAGGAAAATATTTGTTTTCTTCTAAACCCGTCGTGTGGGGTATCAAAATAAAGGGTTTTGAGGGGTGATTTCAAAAATATAAATTTTATGGTTATAAAGGGTTCCGTAGCCAAATGGCAAAAAAACGGAACCCTTGAGGATTCGTCATGTCTGTCTGTCTGTCCGTCCGTATGTCACAGCCACTTTTTTCCGAAATAATAAAATCTATGCTGTTGAAACTTGGTAAGTAGATGTATTCTGTGAACCGCATTAAGATTTTTACACAAAAATAGAATAAATTTTGGGGGTTACCCATACTTAGAACTGAAACTATTTTTTTTTTATCAAACCCCCATTGTGGGGAATCTATGGATATGTCTTCAAAAATGATATTGAGGTTTATAATAATTTTTTTTTCTAAACTGAATAGTTTGAGTGAGAGACACTTCCAAAGTGGTAAAATGTGTGTGTCCCCCTCTAACTTCTAAAATAAGAGAATGATAAAACTAAAAAAAAAATATGATGTACATTACCATGTAAACTTCCACCGAAAATTGGTTTAAACGAGATCTAGCAAGTAGTTTGTTTTTTAATACGTCATAAATCGTAAACCACAATTTATCAAGTTCGGAACCCTTCGTGCGCGAGTCCGACTCGCAATTGACAGATTTTTTTGTTTTGTCTTATCTCTCGTGTCTCGTGTGCGAGTCACAAATAAATAATTTAACAATTCTGCATGCTTGGTTTTTCTATGAACCACCTAATTTCTTTTTCGATCACCCATTCCACTCATCTAGCTCCATCATTTTATTTTCCTTTGGTCAAACAAAAACAAACTAACGCACATCTTCTAAGAATCCGAAACTTACTAAACCGATAATAATCTGGTTCTCACACAAAGTATTATGTTGAAACACTAGCTTGTTCCCGCGGCTTCGCTTTTGTGGTCTATTTTTCAGGAACCGTGCATTTTACATAAAAAATCTTATGGGAGTCAGCGTTACAAAAGCTTTCTATCCTACCAGTGAAAACAATATTCAGTCGGTCATCATCATCATCAGCCTTTTAATCTTCCCACTGCTGGGACACCAGCTTCCTCTCTATGAGAGAGGGAATGGGTCGTAATCCACCACGCGGGTCCAGTGCGGATTGGTAGATGTCACATGTCTTTGAATTTTTAGTTCTAGGACATGCCGGTTTCCTCACGATGTTTTCCTTCACCTTTTTGTGAGCAGTGGTAATGGAATAATTTACACAAAGTAAAGCGCTTGCCTGGTTTGGAACCCACGACCTACGACTCGTAAGTCGGTGTTTTTACCACTGAGTGACCACTGCTCTCTATATTCTATTATTATCTATATATTCGACTAGCTTTTGCCCGCGGCTTCGCCCTCGTAAAAAGTGTTTTATCATCCCAAGGGAATATAAACCATCCTATGTACTGCCCAGGGTCTCAAACTATCTCCATGCCAAAGAAGACGAGAAATCCATCATTTAAATCGGTTCCGTAGATACATAGATTACCCCATACAACCTCACAAACTCAGAAACTGAACTCTTTATCATATTATATATATTTATATAAGTATATATTGGTAAAATTGCAAAAATATATGGGATTGTCAAAGCCCCTCCGCACACGGCGTCGTATCGTAAGTTTGTCGTAATACGCGCGTAGAACGAGAGCAATACGAGCATGTTCAAACAAATTCACATATAGAGCGGTGCTGCAAGTATGAAATTTTTATTTTCATTAGGATAGTCGTAACGTACTGGCATAACAAAAAATACATACACTCTTGACTCATTCCTACATACAAAAAGACGATTTTATCTATCTCTTTGTTAGTCTATATTAAGGCATGTTTTTCTCGACTTATTTTCTAAGAAACAAACAGCACAGTAAATCTTGTTGCCAACCAAATAAATGTTACGTGCTGTTACTCTGAACTAATGTTTGGGTACTAAGAGATGTTTTGTAAGCTTCGAGTGTGTTAAGATAGCGATAGTTGGGAAATATCAAACAGACTTTAGTTACAGCCTTTTTATTTATAGTTGTAAGCAAAAGGCAGATGTTAGTGAAAATTCTAGGAAGAGACGTCCTAGAAGGAGATATAAGTATGCGTTATTAGTGACATGACTATTTAGGCTGCCGTGCCAATAAGGTTCCCGCGAATATATGTATAGGGCCCCCAGTCCCCATTGAAGAGTTCATTATTTAATATTCAACAATATATTTTAGACACTAAAATCTTTAAAAAAAATTAAAACCCGACTGTAAAAGTGAACTTTAAATAAAAACTAAAAAGAAAAAGCAAGTCTAGATTAGATTTCTGTAAGTAACATAGCAACTTCAAGGGCCTTTTCATACTAGCGGATTGCGACCGTCCTCAAAGCGGAGCGGGCATTCAAATATTTGCAATTCTTCGATGCTTTCGTTTTCGTCTCCGGCATCTTTGAAGTAACAAAGTCAACAGCAGTGTTTCCTCGTCGGAATCCATTGTGTTACTGAGTGTATTGTATGTCGTTAACTCGCTACAAACACGCAACTTGAAAACGATGCGTATTTGCCACGCGTCCGCGACGTCCTCGCTGTGCAGCCGCGACGTGTTCGCGACGCATTCTCTGCGTGCCCGCCCCACTCGCAGCCATTCGCAAACCGCTAGTATGATAAGGCCCTAACAGTCGGGACTCATTTATTTGGATGATCTGAGCTGGTCTAGATTTTAAATAAGTCCTACCTACGTCATCTATGCGCCCGTAATGACTTTTAAAACATCCATGAATGAGCCGGGACCATCGGTACACGTGTCTTTCGAGGTAGGTACGAGGCGATCGACTCTATGCCAAAGCATATTTAGGAAAAACAAACACGAATTGAGTGCCCAGAGGTCAATTTCTCAGAAATATTACCATGAAAATGAGCCAATAAGAACTCCAGAATTGATGAGTAATCAAAAGTCCAAGTCATATCTTAACGACACTTCACTTACAGAGCAGACAGAAAAGTTTTCCTTATTCTGTTTGTTCGCAAGCTGATGTCGACGAAAACATCGTTAGGTTCGATGGTTTATTATTTTTTGGGGTTCCACAGCTGATTCGAGTGAAGCGAAATCGTTGTTTTATTTTTCATGGATTTTCGAAGTTTTGCTGATTTGTGTGAGAGGTTGCATCGGAAGAAACTTTTTTGATATTTTGCAAAGGGAAAGTGGTTTTTAACCCCCGCCAGAAAAAAAGGGGTGTTATAAGTTTCACGTGTGTTGCTGTGTATCTGTGTATCTATGTATCTGTGTATCTGTGTATCTGTGTATCTGTGTATCTGTATATCTGTGTATCTGTGTATCTGTGTGTCTGTCTGTGGCATCATAGTGCCTAAACGGGTGAACCGATTTCGATTTAGTTTTTTTTGTTTGATAGGTAATTTTGTCGAGAGTGTTCTTAGCTATGTTTGAATAAAATCTGTTCAGCCGTTCAAAAGTTATGGGCGTTTTACTGTTTGAATCGCGGTGTTTTCGCAAGATAAATGTGTCGGGGGCTTTTAAATTTTACTTGTCGCAAGATAAATCTGTCGGGGGTTTTTTAAATTATGAAAGTTTTACTTGTATTTTCTGCTTTTAAACCTTGACCGAAAAAGAGGGGTGTTATAAGTTTGACTTGTGTACCCGTGTATTTGTGTATCTGTCAGAGGTATTATAGCTCCTTAACGGATGAACCGATTTATAGAGAGTGTTATAAGCTATGTTTGATGATGATCGGTTCAGCCGTGCAAAAGTTAAGGGCGTTTTAATGTGTTGGGATGTTTTCGATAGATTTTTGATCGAAGCATGTCTACTACTAGCTAAATTATATAGTTTAAAAGCATGAAATATAAAAATGTGTCGGGGTTTTCATTTATTTGCAATTTGCAATTTACACGTGCAATTTACATATAAATACAATGAACTATGAATTATATAATAACATTTCAAATAAATTCAAATATAGTGCCAAATAGTTTTAAATATAAAATCTAACAGTTTTAAATATAATTTCAAACAGTTTTAAATATAATTTAAAACAGGTTTAAATAATTTTACTTGTAATTTTTTTAGTATTTCGGCAACGGCTCTAACAATAACGTTTAGCATTTAGGAAACTTGACATCATGTCTGCATTACCTGACGAGTTAAGCAGAGGTGCAGGTACCTATAATTCACCAAAATTTCACCTGTTATGTTTTAGTCCCAAGAATCAGGAGAAGAACCTTCAATCACCACTCCGGACCGTTACTGAATATATCTTGATTGAAAAACCCAATAACACATTGCCTAACCCACGAATCGAACCCAAGGTCTCATGCTCAACAGTTTAGTAGCGCTTGCGACAATTAGACCAATGACGCATGTTTTACAAACTCAAAAACATTCCTTAACAAATAACTTAATTTAACACGATTAATATTACACAGTTAACTACAATAAAATAAAAAAGGTCCAAAAAGAAACATGAACGTATTTACCGACAAAATTTATACAGACTGTTGACATAATTCACAATTTCCGCTACAGGGTGTTAATTTTCTCGGTACGAAGGTATTGAAAGAACAAAAAGTGTGCCGAGTTTTTTTTTCACGATTTTATCGGCGCTCATTTACGGCTGAATTTTATGAGGTTAAACCAGCAATGGTACAAATTGCGGCACGCTATGCCAAGAAACCTTTAATACTTTAGTTTATAAAATTTGGGATTAGTGGGGAAAAGCAGATTACTTATTTACTCAATTTTATGCATAACGCCGTCGGCAAATATTGGTATCAGAAGTTGGATTAAGATGGCCGACATATATTTTTTTAAAGCTTTTATTTAACTTGCAATATAATTGTATGTATGTAAGTGTGTTCGGGTCAAAACTTGCAACTGAATTTTAAAGCAGTTATCCTCCACCGATTAAGATGAAATTTTCCATACGCGTTATTTTTTTATGACATTGCATGGTTAGCTAAGTGACGTCATTCTAAATCCAATATAGCGGACGGTCCAAGATGGCGGACTAGTTTTTTTTTTGCACTTCCATGATATGGATATTAAATGAAAGGGTTTGCTGAGAAAAATACGAAAAAAAAACCGGCTAAGTGCGAGTCGGAATCGCGCACGAAGGGTTCTGTACCATTATAGCAAAAAACGGCAAAAATATCACGTTTGTTGTATGGGAGCCCCACTTATTTGTTTCAGTTTTTAGTATTTGTTCTTATAGCGGCAACAGAAATACATCATCTGTGAAAATTTCAACAGTCTAATTATAACGGATCATGAGATACAGCAGTGAAAGACAGACAGACAGACGGACCGCGGAGTCTTAGTAATAGTGTCCCATTTTTACCCTTTGGGTACGGAACCCTATAAAAGTATTTAAAAAATAATTTTATTTAACTATTAAAAAAAAAACGTGTCCAGCCCATGAAATTTCATACTTGTTCATCTCTATAAGATTTGCAACTAGCTTCATGTATCTGATGTGACTGACTCCTTGACTATTCAAAAATATCTATTATAGTTGAAGTTTGATAGAAAACACTGTTTCCTCGATTTTTTCATGCTCCAATTATTTAGGTCAACAACTGTACCTCATATAGGCTGCCGGGTTATTAGCCTCTCCACGAATTAATTATTAGTGAGTGCGCTGGTACTACGTTTACCCTGCCGTTTCTAAAAACAAATCGATAGCATTCAATCTATTCTTGTACAATTACAAACATAAATATGACACTTATGCACGATTCAAAAGTCATTTTCACTTAAAGTATATTAGATAAGATAAGATATTTATTTTGTAAAACATGAGTACAGTATGAAGGTCTTGTATTAAGGCGGTACCCCGATCAAAACGCCGCGCAAGCCGTTTTTCGTGCTGTTTTTAGGAGCTATCTACTCGTTATTTAAAAGAAATATCAATTAATAAAAATACATTAAATTTCTACATAATATTGATTCTAAAATGGTAGATTTAGCTTTTTTTCAATGTTGCTTAAACTTCACTAATCTCCTTCCAAAAAAAACATAAAAATGAGAAATAATTATTGATAGCATGCATCTCCTCGTAAAGTGTTCATTACTTATTTTTTGTACTAACACTAATGGATAGACGATTTAATAACGAACATTTTTGTAGATTTTTTGTTCCAAAAGACCAACGTTCGATTTTATAAAGATTTTATTCTAAAATCTGGGCGTATTCACTACTGTAATTCATGCGCCACCAGTGCCGCTAGACCAATAGGAATGCTCATATCGCATGCCGATTTTTTGGTCAGGGTACCGTCTTAATATGAGGAGGCATGTTTTGCCATTTGTGGCGTACAAAATTAGTTGCACTGGACAAACAATACAAAAAAAAAATACAATATCAAAAATTAAATTGAAATTACAATGTGAAAAATTTAATTAAATAAAAAACACTGTGTAAAAATTAAAACTACATTGAAATTACAATGTCAAAATTTTAATTAAAATTAAAATTACTATGTTAAAATTTAAATTCAATTAAAATCACTACCTATGTCAAAATTCAAATTCAATTAATAATAAATTGATAATAATATTGATAGCTAAATTGTTGCATCATGGACAGAGCATTTTTGGACCCATATTTTTGCATAATTGAATCTATGCTGTAGTTAATACTTTTCGATAAAAAAAAAACCTTTTTAAACAAGTGGAATATCTCGTGGTCAGATTTGACATTTCGGCAATAGAATACCACTTTGTGCACATAACGTCCAGAAAATGCTGAGTTGGTAACCCTTTCGGTATGGGCACGTTCTGCACAATTTGTCGTTATACCTCATTACTGTCTTTTTACTTGTCTGACTAAGGAGGGTAATGTGTTTATCAGTCTATGTATATATGTATGTTTTTTCCTATGTGGCGTTCTAGAGACCAAACGCGTGGCCGATTTTGATTATTTTTAGGTCAATCGTGTCGTCTTAACCTTGCGAGTGTCGCTGCCTACATTAAAATTGGAAAATAGAAAAAATGGCGGCTTTTGGGTGCCATATTGCGGGGCCCATTTTTTTCCCTCCATTCCCACCGTGTGGGATATCAAAATAAAGAAAAAATATATAGCAAAACATTACAAATATAAAAGTTAATTCAAAAAATCAAAAAATCCAACTGCTTAAGAAGCGAACTAAAAAGACGTAAACAAGAGGAAAATCATGCTGTGCAGTCGGAGGATACATATTCGTGAGCTGGCTGGCCAAAACCAGATGTACCCTCCGACTGCACAGCATGATTTTCCTCTTGTTTACGTCTTTTTAGTTCGCTTCTTATTAAGCAGTTAGGTCTTAATTTTTTTTTTATTTTCTTTTTACTCTGTTTGTCGCTGTTATGTCTGAGTCTGTGTCCAATAAATGTATTTCTATTATAATCTAGTCTTTATAAAGAGCCATAAATAACTTTTGAACTTTACGTCAGGTATCGCTGGTGTTTGTACACAAAATTACATTCTACCCAAAATACCGTATTAGAAAAGATAGTAAAATACTAGGTTATATAAATGAGCCTGTAAGCCCATATTACTGTTTTTTGTGTGAACATTGTACTTAACCAATAACATAAGTGTATTCATGACTGTATCACACACTTTGAATAATTTACTTTAAGTAAACATAATATAATTTATGAGAGGTTTCAAGGTTATCCCAATAAAAAGCGAACAAATATTTAAATGCCATGACAAATTGGACTAAAATACCCTACTTTTGACTTAATAGTTTTTACCACAGAGTGCCTCAGGAGCGGAGGACGCCTCAGGAGCCACTGCTAGAGACGACGTTGTCAGAAATTTCTATACTAATCAAGCGTGTCAGAGAGTGTCACCGTTTACTCGTAGGAATTGACGGCCCGTGATAATTCTGACTATGACTCTGAAAGCCGATACTTGTGCTCAGCACAGATTACACGGGTACGATTATTATTAGTAATGGCTTCAGCTCTAGTCAGCGCTGGCGTTTGCATCTAGATGTCTCAGGAGCCGCTGATATAGACAGCATTGTCAAAACTTTCCTTACAAACCAAGCATGTCAGTGTACCGTTTACTCATAGGAATTGACGGCCCGTGACAATTCTGACCATGGCTGTGACAGCCGATGCTTGTGCTCAGCGCAGATTACACGGCTACGATTATTATTAGTAATGGTTTCAGCTCTATTCAGTGTAAGCGTCTGCATCTAGATTCCTCAGGAGCCACTGTTAGAGACGGCGTTGTCAGAACTTTCCATACAAACCAAGCATGTCAGTGAGTGTCACCGTTTACTCATAGGAATTGACGGCCCTTGCAAATTCTGACTATGGCTATGACAGCCGATAATGGTGCTCAGCGCAGATTACACGGGTATGATTATTATTAGTAATTGCTTCAGCTCTAGTCAGCGCTTGCGTTTGCATCTAGATGCCTCAGGAGCCACTGATATAGACAGCATTGTCAAAACTTTCCTTACAAACCAAGCATGTCAGTGTCACCGTTTACTTATAGGAATTGACGGCCCGTGACAATTCTGACCATGGCTGTGACAACCGATACTAGTGTTTAAAGCAGATTACGTGGGCACGATTATTATTAGTAATGGCTTCAGCTCTAGTCAGTGCTGGCGTCTGCAACTAGATGTTACATGAGCCACTGCTAGAGACGGCAGTGTCAGAACTTGCCATACAAACTAAGGGTGTCAGTGAGTGTCACCGTTTACTTGTAGGAATTGACGGCCCGTGACAATTCTGACTATGACAACTAAAACTTGTACTGCAACGAATGTTGTTAATAATGGTGTCAATTAATATTATAATAATTACATAAATATTGTTATAAAGTGAAACTTGTGCTCACATTATGCAGTTTCAATTATAATTGATTGTATTCATTGAATTGTATTGTGTTGATTGAAACGTTAATATTAAATTGTATTAATTGGACTGAATTATTTTTGTAATGGTATTTTTTTTCTACGCTATGGAATTAGTAAGTGTAATGATAGCTTTATGGAATAAATAAATAGTAATGGCGTCTCTAATCGCTGTTGGCATTTTGTTTCGTACTCTGTGATTTTAACGCTTTGACAAATTGGCCTAAAATACCCTATTTTCGACTTCATAGTATTTACAAACGATTTTATGTAAATGAGGTATTTTCGTGGCTCTGCCAAAATTATAACTTTCAGCTTATCTTTGGCGATCAAGGCCGCTGTTATTAGCCTAGAAATGATTTGAAATTCGAGTAAAATCAGACTCTATCTTTTTGCAAAGAAAAGATAACAGTTATAATCATAGTATTATTATTTTAACCGGCTTTCCAAAAAGGAGGAGGATCTGTGTTCGACTTTATGTCTGTTTATTTTATTTTTTTGTATTTTCACCGATTTTTCCGTCAACTGTGGGCCGATTTTGTTTTTCCTAAAATTGGTTCCATTTAAATTTGGTAAAGATCTGATGAAGAACTTCGGAGATGTACAACATAACTCTTCAATAAATTACAGCAAATGTCTCGGATTTGCTGCAGATGTGTACAGTTCACCTTGGTACACTCTCATTTCACCACTTATATCAAAGTTTTATGATATTCGGGTAATCTTTTCTGGCATTATAGGTAACCTTACCATAGAACTTGCCTATTATGCACCAGAACTAAAAAATTAAAAAAACGTTTTTACATAAAAATACGGGGAATTTTTAACTGCACCTCTATTTAGAAATTTAAGCAAACAAAATATCTCCACTAATAACCTACTGCAAAACAATATTACTCACCGTAAAACAAAAATACTGATTTGCACACAAATTATTCAATTAAATATAAAATAAATGTGAATTAGTCCAAGAGCGAGCGAAGCGAGCTCGGGAGCTTAGGGCACCCCGACACGGATAGGTTAGGTTCGAAGGAGATGACGGGAGCTGAAGTGAGCGAGCAAAGCGAGCGAACTCAGCTCCCGTCATCTCCTTCATGTTAGGTTACTTTAGACCCTGCAGACAGAAATAGGAGCCCTGCGCAGCGGGGCTCCGTCGACTTTGTTTCGTTTCCCCCCCTCCCTTAAAACTTAAATATTTTGTTGCACTCGAAGAATTATTAGATTTACTTTTAGTTAACAGATAGTTATTCAGTAAAACAGTTAAGCTTTAAAGATCTAGCAGTATAGTATAATTCATTTATTTGATGAGCAAATTTAGTGTGCAATTCAGTATTTTTGGTAGTAATTTCGAATATTTTGATTGAAAAAAGGGGAATTACAGTTAAAGTATTAAATACCACCCTAAAAATACTAACGACGTTCAAAAAAAAAACACTACATAAAGAGAAATAACTTCTTTTTCGGAAGTCGGTGTCAAAAAACGATGAAAATAAAACAGGAACACCGACTTCCGAAAAGAAAAACACACCGTTTTAATTAAAGTAAGCAACGTGTAAGTAAGTATTGTAAGTATTTATCTAGCAGCTTCGCTCCTCCAGCCTTATCTCATAGGAATTCTGCATTTGCCGTGTTAACAACTTGTATCTTAAGGCGGTACCCCGAGCAAAACGCCGCGCTAGCCGTTTTTCGTGCTGTTTTTAGGAGCTATCTACTCGTTATTTAAAAGAAATATCAACTGTTAAAGTACATTAAATTTCTACATATTATCAATTCTAAAATGGTCGTCGTACTTTTTTTTAAGAGGTATATGTTTCACTAATCTCCTTCCAACAAAACCTTAAAAATGAGAAATAATTATTGATAGCATGCTATCAATCTCTTCGTAAAGTGTTCATTCATTATTTTTTGTACTGACACTAATGGATAGACAATTTAATATCGAACATTTTTGTCGTATTTATTTTTCAAAAGACTAAAATTCGATTTTATTAAGATGTTATTCTAAAATCTGGGCGTATTCACTACTGTAATTCATGCGCCACCAGTGCCGCTAGGCCAATAGGAATGCTCATATCTCATGCTGATTTTTTGGTCAGGGTACCGCCTTATGCGATGGTGTATCTTTCTAACAATGAAAGAACTTTTGCAATTGAATGAATCATCATCATAATTTTAGCCGAAGGCCGTCCAATTGCCGACCATGGGTTATTGCAATAGGCCTCCAATTTTCGCCACCCCGATAGGTCCAGTGCGTCTCGCGCATTCCCACAGCCTTGACAAGGTCACCGCTATACCAAGAGGGAGGCCTTCCAACGCTGCGTGTTCCGGTACGAGGTCACCACTCCAGAATTATTTTGCCCCATCGGCCATCCGTTCTGCGAGCAATGTGCCCTGCCCACTGCCGCTTCAGTTTGGCAATTCTTCGTGCTGGATACTTCCCAAGATTATCTCATACAAACAAACAACCAACAAATACCTAATATGATAAAGAAATAAAATTGAATTTATCTCTTTACAATGTTCATTATATCAGCCTAAAGACGACCACTGCTGGGCATAGGTTTCCTCAAACGTCACCACATTGACCGGTCCCGTGCGTCCTGCATCCAGCGGATCCCCCCAACCGCCACCAGGTCATCGGTATACCTGGTAGGAAGCCTTCCAACGCAACGTCTGCCGGTTCGCGGTCGCCACTTCAGAACTTTTCAGCCCCATTGACTACATGTTGCAATGTGCCCTGCCCACTGCCACTTAAGTTTGGCAATCCTTCGGGCTATGCCGGGATTATAATGTTAGCTCTTTATTATTTTCGCTTCTTTGTTACGACTATAAGCTTATGTTTTTAAAGCAATTCAGGAACAGTTTCGATCTTCGATCTACTTAAATGAGAAAATAAAATACAAATACAAAATGTACGGAACAAACACAAACCGAATGAACTCGCTATCTCAACTCTACGGGACAATAGTGGGGACACAAAGGAGACCTCTAGTTTTGAGTGCAAACTGATTGTCTGTGGTTTTTGAAAAATTTTGTTTGTATGTCTTGTTTTAAGATGAGTTTATTGCAATGTAACTAAGTGTTGAAGGCTAGGCTATGCTTTTGGTCAGTAGGACATTACTGGTTGATAAAAAAACTTTTTTACAAAAAATCAAACCGACTTCCAAAGCAAAACACTTCAAAGCGAAAATTAACTTTCTTTTCCGAAGTCGGTATCTTTTGTACCCATTGTTTTCCGTTATTGACCACCGACTTCGGAAAAGAAAGTTATTTTTCGCTTTGTAGTTTATTTTTTGGAAGTCAGTTTAAATTTTTGTTAATTTTTTTTTTAATTTTCTCTTTTTAATTTTAGTGCCACAAACGCCCATGAAAATCATTTAAAGCCAAATTATACGTACGCATACGTCTCATGACGATTCCATTAAACCCAAACACCCGAATAGGATACCTTCCGGCTTCATCATCAGATCAGTTCGATGGTACCATTTTAATCAGTACCATTTATTTATAAGTATTTGCTTCATCATAGTCGGTTAACTATTCGAGACAAAGGAGCACTGCTTAAAAAAATAAATGAGACTTAGTTTTACATTAGAAGAACACAATAATGTCGAACCCTTATTTAAAACAAAAACCAAGTCGGTTAAAGTGTTTGTTTGTAACCTATTTATTAAGGTACCTATAGCTACCTAGGTCCGATGTGGTTTTACATTTAATCTCACTATTTTTTTCCTTAGAAGAACTGCGCCGCGAGAATTATGTGTTTTAACCTACTTCCAAAAAAACACCACAAAGTGAAAGATAACTTCAGTTACAGAAGTCGTTGTCAAAATATGAAGAAACAAAAACAGGCACACCGACATTCCGTATGTGAAGATTTTTTTTACTTAGAATTTTTTTTAGGGTTCCTTACCCAAAGGATAAAAACGGGACCCTAGACTCCGCGGTCCGTCTATTTGTCGGTCTGTCTGTTACCAGGCTGTATATCATGAACCGTGATAGCAAGATAGTTGAAATTTTCACATAATATGATGTATTTCTGTTGCCGCTATAACAACAAATACTAAAAACAGAATAAAATATATATTTAAGCGGGGCTTCCATACAACAAAGGTGATTTTTTTGCGGTAATGGTACGAAACCCTTCGTACGCGAGTCCGACTCGCACTTGGCCGGTTTTTTGGAAGCCGGTTGTATTTTTTGTAAATAAATTTTTACATGTTATGTTTTTGATGGGATGAATGTTTTGCCGAATCAACCTATAATATTCTCACAGCCGGAACTAGATACAGCCGTTCTCATCTCTCTGAGAAAGTTTGGGTCGTAATCCACCATGCAAGCACGGTACCGGTTGGTAGATGTCCCAACATCTCCTTCTGTGGCTAGTTAAAAAGTTGCGCTGTTTTTACCCGACAGCTGGAAGAAGGTTATGTTTTTAATCAAGAACCGTTTCCTTTCTAATCAAATAACAAACCATTATTCTCACAACCTGATTAATACATCAAATTAGCCTAAAAATCAGACAACTGTCGCCTTTGACAAAACTTCGCCATTTGAATAAATCCAATTTTAGGTTAAATCCAGTACACCTAGTACACTGCAATTTCAACCTTAATTCAATAGCAATAATGATTAATTTATGCACATATTATAGCTGATATAACTCAAGTAAATTTTCGAAGGTTATCACGCCAAACGATTATAAACTTTGCGTAGAAAAGTTAAGGTATAAATTTTATTGCAACTGTTGATACATACAAAATTATACCTGATACAACTGAAGTGAATTTTCGAAGATGATTTCGAATTTTAGGGCGGAAATGTTAAGGTATAAATTGCATTGCAACTGGAATTATATACATATTGTATCTATCTAAGAATAGTCGCAGTTAGTTTGTCTGTTGAAAGGCCGAAGTTATTTTGAAGTTGGAGTTTGGTTTTGTCGGCTTTCCATTGATGTCTGACTGTGGTTTAGAATCAAAGTAATCCTTTATCGTGTTTAATTTATTAAGGAAAACTATCCGGGTTAAGTGATTACTTAAAGAGGTGTGCTCTCAAAATGGTTAAAAAAAAAGAGAGGAAATAATAAAAAGATCCGTCTTACAAGTAAAAACAATACAAAGTGTGTGTTTGGTGAATATTAGATGAAGAACTTGGGAGATATACAACAGAACTCTTCTATAAATAACGGAAAATCTCTCGAGATTGCTGCAATCTTATGTCTGTTTATTGTTTATACCATTTTTTTAAAATTCATTATAGGCTCGCGATTGACAACTATCTCACCTGATGGTAAGCGATGATGTGGTCGACGGTGGAGCACACTTGCCTAGAAGTTACTTATTCACTCTTGACTTAAAGACCCCTAGATTGTAGCTGTCGGCAAACACAGACTCCGGCAGGGAATTCCACTCCTTAGCTGTACGCATAATTAAAGTATTCTCAAAACGTTTAGTACGTATGGATGGGATGTCTACCATGTACCGATGGCGCATCGCCGTACGTCTGGTAGTCCAATGATGAAACGGGCTGGGCGGAATTAGATCATGCAATTCCATCGCACACTCCCCGAAATGTAACCGATAAAAAACCGACAAGCTGGCAACTCGGCGACGGTGTTCAAGGCTCTGGAGCTTTGACTTAACCAGCGCTTTATCGCCGATGAGCCTCTTGGCTCGCTTTTCGATCGTCCCTAGTGCATCAAGCTGGTATTTGGCAGATCCGTCCCAGAGATGAGAATAGTACTCCAAGCATGATCGAACTTGCGCTTGGTACAAGCTGAGCAGCTGTTCAGGCGTGAAGTACTTCCTCACCTTTGCAAGGATCCCCAGCTTTTTGGCAGCCAGCTGAGCCTTTACCTCAATGTACGGGTCATAACATAACATCACGCCAGAATATGCTCTAAAGGGGCACGCAGATGTGTACAGTTCACCTTGGTACCCTCTCATTACACCGGTTATGTTTAAGTTTCACGATATTCGGGTAATCTATTCGGGCATTACAGGTACGTTACTAAAGAACTTGCCTATTATGGTCAGTTAAAAAGTGAAAAATAAAAAACCTTTTTTACAAAAAAATACAACCGACTTCCAAACAAAAAACACAAAGTCAAAAATAACTTCACGAACTTTGGCAGTCGTTGTTCTTGTTTTCGATTCCTCAGTTTTGTAAACTTTTTTTTGTGTTGTGGTACTTAGGGGCAAGTTTTACAGTCAATCTGCCTAGCCTTTTCCCGACTATAATTGGGTCGACTTCCAGTCTAACCAGATTCCGCTGAGTACCAGTGTTTTACATAGAGCGACTGCCTATCTGACCTCCACAACTCAGTTACTAGGAAACACGGTACCTACCCCTTGGCAAGACTGGTGTCAGATCTCAAGCATCTGGCTACTCGTAACGACTGTCAAAGATCTTCAAATAATAGCCGGGACCAACGGCTTAACGTGCTATCCGACGCACGGAGGAAACCCGGTATGTTGAAAAGGTCACCCATCCACGGACCGACCTCATCAAGCGTTGCCATACCTTGATGATTGACCCGTGCGGCTGTTATTATTTAGCCACGAGCTCCTCCGGGCAAGTTTGACAGTAATGTACAATAAAAGGGAACGAGATTAAAACAATTCCGAGAGATTTGCCGTCATTTTATTAAAAAATTGTAATGGATTGTAAAATTATTTGTTTCTTTGTTTTATATCGTTTGCTCAAAACTAACATTCTCATCCCATCCCAACATATGTATGATATGTGATGTATATCTCCAAAGTTTTTCATTAGATCTTCATAAAATTTATATGTGACCACCTCAGGAAAGTAACCTTTCAAAATCTGAACTCTGGAACTCTGGAAATCTGTGAACATATTAATGTCGGACCACCAAACCTCCCCTATTTTGGGTAATAGATTAAAAATCATAAATCAAGCAGTAAAACGCATCCTTTCAAGCATAAGAAGTTAATTTTCTTCTCACTTCAAACATTCCAGATCCGAAGAAATTATACCGGACTAACTCCCACAGTACCTAACCATTATCGCTCAGGTTGTTTGCCACGATCCCCTTACAAAATATTTGAAGTGAACAATTATTTTCATTTTCACCTCTTCCTACCCGCCCTACGAGTTTTGAGTGTTCCTGCTGAGGTCTTGAACAAGTTGTGGTACATAAATTGGTATTGCATTGTGGTCATGTTTCATGAAAATCCGTTTTTTTTTGTTGGTCTAATAATAAATAATCATAGTGGTCGTAAACAGTAAAAACTTTGGTCCCTTGATTAGAACGCAAAACGCTGCGGTGCCACACATATTCCTCGTCACCGCTGACGCCTATTGCGACTAAACAAAAAAGTTTTTTCGAAAATCCATCGACTTCCAAAGCAAAACACTACAAAGTGAAAAATAACTTTAGTTTCGGGAGTCGGTGTTCTGGCTGTGTTTCTTAGATTCTTGTTTAGAGAGTATAAGTTTCACTTCACCTAAATACTTTTACTGTAAAACAAGATTTGAGATCCTATCAAAAACATAACATGTAAAAACACAAGTCTCGTGGCGCAGTTTTTCCACCGAAAAATGATACTTAACTTGTGGATGAAAATAATAATATCGCTTTAAGTATGCCCTTAATATATTTGAGGAGTTCCCTCAATTTCTCATGGATCCCATCATCATAACTGGATTTTGAAAAAAGGTTACTAAACTGGAAGTATATCCTTTCGAATAAAAATAAAAAAATAATTCAGTTCATAAATGTTGGAGTTAAGTTCTAAGGTAACAAAAAAAATAGAACCGAAATGATAATCATCCTTTTTTTAAGGTTGGTTAAAAAGACCTAGAGATAAATTTTCATACGATTATATCTAATTGCAAATAGTAAATTGCATTATTACATTATTGCAATTGTAGTCTCAACTGCGGAGATACAGAACTGGATGGGTTCCATTGAACAACACTTGGGTGAGGTGTGTGCTATTGCGTCTGAAGGAAAACTTAACTCAGATCAGAAGCTAAAAATAACCAATTTGTGCCGTAAGGTTGGATATGGAGTCTCGCAACTGGCTGTTCAATACCAGTCGCTTAAACAAAATGCCCTTAGGACCCATAACTCCCTAAAAATATTGACCGAAGAAAGAGACTGCGTAACGGACCTAAAGGAGTGTGTAATGGAGATGAACCGGACTTTTAAGGAATCCTGTGCAAAGCAGCAGGAAACAGCTGCATCATCTTTTGCAGACATGGTGAAGAAGGGGTCTAACAACTTCGTTCGTCCTAATACGTTTAGCTCCGTGGCGATTTATCCCACCGACAGTTCAAAGACCAGCGATGAAACCAAGACCATAGTACAGAAAATGATATGCCCTGGTGAAATGAAGCTGAAGGTGAGAGGCGTACGCAAGATAGGGAAAGGGGGACTCATAATCAGCACGGAGACAAAAGAGGACCTAGATAAGCTGAAGCAATCAGTTCAAACTGCTTCGTCAGGGCTTACCGTCAATGAACCGAAAAGGCGCAACCCCCGTATAATAGTGATTGGAGTTCCAGCATCAATGGCGGAAAATGAGGTTTATAAAGCCATTTACGATCAAAACTTAGCCGACAAACTGCCATCTATATCAAGAGATACCTTTTTGACCTTAATCAAACTGAGCCACAAATCTGGTAGAAAAGATGGTGAAAACTGCAACTACATCTTAGAAGTTCCTGCGATCATTCGCAAGGCTCTCATCACTCAAGACAGATTGTTCATAAATTGGACTTCCTGTCCGGTACGAGACTTCACACTGGTAACAAGATGTTACAACTGTCAGCAGTACGGTCATGCGGCCAAGACATGCAAAGTTGCTGCCCCCACATGTGGACATTGCGGTGAAGAAGGACACACTATCCACGACTGCACAAAGAAAACCGAAGCGCCAAAATGTGCAACATGTCTGCGCTTCAAAAAACCAGCCAGCCATAAAACGGGCGATCAAGAGTGTCCTGCAAAAAAATCTGCCGAAAACAGGTACTTTAACTCGATTGATTATGAAGGCGCCTAAGAGCGCCACATATTCGAATATATTTAAGACTTAATTTTATTGTTTATTTTTCTCTTATACTATGGATAATACCTTATTTAACGATATAGATAATACTTTTCGTACCGATGCAAAGTCATGTGAGGTTGAGGACTGCAGGCAATATCTTTCTGAATATCAAAACTCACTAACCATACTGACTCAAAACATTCGCAGTATTTATAAGAACATAGATAGCTTTAACGTTTTTCTCCATAGACTTAACTTTGATTGTGACATAATGGTACTAACCGAGTGCTGGCTTTCTAATCGCCAGGAACACCTCCCAAAAATGCCGGGATACAACTTATTGTATACAACAGTAAACAACAATCAAAACGATGGTGTGGTTGTTTATTGTAAAGAATCATTAATAGTCACAATCGAAGAACCAATACTTCAAGACTGTGTGGGTAATTGTTTGGTTATCAAAATTGGAACAAGTACAGCAATAATCACTATATATAGGTCCCCTTCTGCTAGAAACTTAGACTCTTTTCACGCATCCTTAAACCAGATTTTTGAAGCACTAAGCTCGTTTAAGAATGTTATATTAACAGGTGATATAAATATAAACATTAACTCTGAAAACCGCGATCTTGGGACCCAAGATTATCTTAATATCTCATACCATGGTTTTCTCCCCGCACACACTTTGCCTACTCATCAGAGCGGTTCCTGTCTGGACCATATGATGATCAAATCCAACTTTTCATATTTTACGCTTGTTACTAACTCAACTATTACAGATCATCACGCTGTTCTACTAACCCTTAAATTAACGCTGCCTAAGCTAAATCGTCCCCAGACGAAAACGCAATTAAACACAAACAAACTCGAATATGATTTATGCAATCTTGACTTTAACCCAGTTTACAATACTGCTGACGCTAATTTTGCTTTATCGTACTTAATAAAACATGTTCAATTAGCAATATTACGTAACACGACTTCTATTATAGTAAACAAAAAACTTCGTAACATCAAGCCATGGATGACTCCTGGCCTAATTCGGTGTATAAGACACAGAGATAAACTTCATCAGAGATCTAGGAGTAACCCTGATAATCTAATCATTAAAATAACCTATAAGAGATACAGAAATTTTTGCAACAACCTCCTAAAGAACTTAAAAATTAATTACGATAGAAATGAATTAAATAGAGCAGGAAACAATAGTAAGCAACTTTGGAAACATATTAAGAACGTCACCTACAGGACAAAACAGCGTGAATCAAATTCGAGCTTGCTGCTTTATAATCCATCACCACTCTTGTCAGCCAACCACGTTAATAACTTTTTTGTAAATGTCGGGAAAACTCTTGCCGAACAGATTCCAAAACATTACTGTGTTCCTCCATGTTCCCAAAATACTAGATGTGCTTTAAAATCTTTTGGCTTGCTGGATACTGACGAAGACGAAATAACCCGAATCATATCTGGTCTAAAGGATGACTGTGCAGTTGGATGGGACAATATAAGCAATAAGATCCTTAAAACCTTTAAGCATATCCTAGTACCTCCCTTAACGCATATATTTCGTATTTGTTTATCTGAAGGTATTTTCCCTGGATATCTGAAAAAAGCAGTTGTAATCCCTATCTTTAAAACCGGAAACAAAAACTTAGTAAATAATTATAGACCGATATCTTTACTCCCTTAAATATCTAAAATACTAGAGAAAATTATAAACAATAGACTAGTTAATTATCTAGAAAAAAACAATCTATTATCATCTGCGCAATTTGGGTTCAGAGCCAAATTATCCACAGCCGATGCGGTGCATAGTCTGACAGATTATACCGCAGAAGAACTTGGCAAAGGAAACCAGACCCTGGGAGTTTTCCTTGATCTAGCCAAAGCCTTTGATACGGTGTCTGTTCCTATGCTTCTAAAAAAATTAGAGGCTTTAGGAATTAGGGGAACTCCGCTGAAACTTTTTGCTGACTACTTAGACGATCGATCTCAATATGTTAAAATAGACGATATTACTAGCGATAAGCAAAAGAGTCCTGGTTATGGTGTTCCTCAGGGAAGCATACTGGGCCCAACCCTATTCCTGATTTACATTAACGATCTGTGTAATTTAGATATTAAACAAGGCAAACTCATATCATATGCCGACGACACGGCGTTAATCTTTACCGCGAAAACCAGTAATGAATTGTATGAATTCGCTCAACAAGGTTTCAATACTGTGACTAATTGGCTACAAAGCAATTTACTAACACTAAATGCTGACAAGACAAAATATATTCACTTCTCCATGCGCAAGCCTCAAGTTAACATTACTAACTCTCATCTGTATGCCCATAAATGTGGTTTCCACCCAGTCAGCATGTGTAATTGTCCTTTCATCCTCAAAACAGGCAACATAAAATATCTCGGGGTTATTATAGATGAAACACTCTCCTTTAGACCTCATATAGATAGCCTAGTTAATAGAGTGCGCAAACTAATTTATGTTTTAAAAAAGTTGAGAACGATTGCAGATACAAAATTGATCAAACAAGTCTATTTGGCCCTAGGTCAATCTGTAATCCAATACTGTATCACCTCATGGGGTGGCGCACTAAAAACGCATCTACTGCCTCTTGAAAGGGCTCAGAGAGCAATTTTAAAAGTAGCCAATTTCCACCCTTTTCTCTACCCCACTGATCTGCTTTACAAATCCTGCAACGTGCTGACTGTTCGGCAGCTTTTCATTATGCACTTAGTATTAAAACAACACACCATGCTTTCCTATAACGCCGAATACATAAATAATAAGAGACGAAATGACATTGTCTGCGATTCTAATGCATCCTCAAAATATGTCTTTGTAAATAGATTCTTTACTTTCTTAGGTCCATTTCTGTACAATAGATTAAATATAAAATTAAGTATGTATAAATTAAATTATTTTAGCTGTAAAAAGACTATCCTTGAACATCTACTTGGAATCTCTTATGGAGATACAGAAGATCTCCTGGCTGTAACAAAATAATAATTTTGCTGTGTCTTTAATTTAAGTATTCATATACCATACCTATTGTTAACTTATTATTATTTATTATAAGTTTTAAGCACTTTAAACCCTGAAACACAGGTTCAACCTAGTTCAGGCAAATAAGAAACTGTCTTCTTTTATATGTTTAAGATATTTTATTGTAAAATGTGCCTTATGTTATAAATAAACGATATATAAATAAACGATATTATCTTAAAGGTTTCGGAAGTCGGTGTTGCAAAAACATACAAGTAAAATTTCAAAATTTAAAAACCCCCGACACATTTATCTTGCGAAAACACCCCGATTCAAACAGTTAAACGCGAATAACTTTTGAACGGCTGAACCGATTTAATTCAAACATAGCTAAGAACACTCTCGACAAAATTACCTTTCAAACAAAAAAAAACTAAATCAAAATCAGTTCATCCGTTGAGGCGCTATGGTGCCACAGCCAGACACACAGATACACAGATACACAGCAACACACGTGAAACTTATAACACCCCTCTTTTTCCGGCGGGGGTTAAAAATAATAGGTACCAAAGACACCGACTTCTGAAACATAAGTTAGTTTTGCACTTTTTTTGTGTTTTGATTTGGAAGTCGTTTGTTTTTTTTTTTTAAGGTATCGATACTGTTTCATGCACCGGATTGACCATCCATGGGATTATAACGACCAAAATGTAACGTTGTAGGTATAGTATCTATAGAAAACTAGCTGACCCGGCAAACTTTGTCTTGCCATAAAAACACCAAACATTTATCTACCCTACCTACCCTACTCTACCCTACCCGACCCTACACTACCCTACCCTACTCTACCCTACACTACCCTACCCTACACTACCCTACCCTACCTACCTACCTACACTACACTACTCTACCTACCTACCCTGCCTACCTACCCTGCCTACCTACCCTACCCTACCCTACCCTACCCTACCCTACCCTACCTACCTACCTACACTACACTACTCTACCTACCTACCCTACCTACCTACCCTACCCTACCCTACCCTACCCTACCCTACCCTACCCTACCTACCCTACCCTACCCTACCTACCTACCAAACTACCTACCTACCTATCTAACCTAGCCTACCCTACCTACCCTATCCAACCAACCACATTTTTTTTTGTTTTTAAACCTTCCCTGTATTCTGTCGAACATAACAAAAAAAAGAATTATTCAAATCGGTCCAGCCGTTTTTGAGTTTTAGCGAGACTAACGAACAGCAATTGATTTATATATATATATATAAACTTTCAAACACGCTACCGTTCTTAGCCCACAAGCTTGTCCCCACGGGCCCATACATCACTCAGTACTGTCTATCTAGAGAGAATATTACCTCTAGCTAAACATCTCAAGTTTTAGTTTCACCTTATTTAACCGTTTTTTGTCTTTCATAATGTGCAAGCCAATAAACTCTCATATTAAAAAAACCTTTTTACAAAAAGTTATCCGACTTATTAGGTACGGTATTGCCTTAAAATTTTTCGCCACCGACTTCCAAAACTAAATTAAAATAAGAAAAAACTAAATCCAGTTTTTGGGAAATTCGTGGACATACATACTTTATTTACGTACCCACATAATGTATGTATAGACATACACTTATGAAAATATAGAACTAAAATATTCTAATATTATGCGATTCCAACAATATTACATATATATAGGTCCAATTGATAAACTCCGCTGCTTTTTTTTTTTTTACTATTGGAAACTTTATTCAATTATCTGAATTAAAATGTACATAGTATATAATACTTAATTAAAAATAACTACCTATATAAACACTTAAATAAAAATAAAATAAAACTACGAATAAAAGGGCGGGGGTCATAGGGCGTCACTCCGCTTCTTAACCGACTTCAAAAGGAGGAGAACCTCAGATCAGAACAGAATTTCATCAAGATCTGATGAAGAACTTCGGAGATATATGTTAGAAATCGTCAATAAATGACGGCAATTTTATTGAGTTAATCTATTCTGGCATCACTTTGGGCATTACAAGTAATATGTACCACTAATAAAAAGTGAAAAATAAAAAACTTTTATACAAAATAAAAACAACCGATTTCAAAATAAAACCACTACAAAGTGAAAATAACTTCAGTTTCGGAAGTCGGTGTCAAAAAACGAAGAAACGAAAACAGGGACACCGATTTCCGAAATTGTGGTATTTTTCAACACGTAGTGTTTTTATTTGGAAATCGATTGTATTTTTTTATAAAAAAGTTTTTGATTAATCGTAATACTACTAAATACTATACTTTCATAAAATTTCTAGGATTTCAAAATACTACACATTAAAACGTACTGCCTGGATAAAAGTATCATGAATATCATCGGCCTATTAATGTTCCCACTGCTGGGACACAGACCTCCTCTCTGTGAGAGGGGATGGGACGTAATCCACCACGCGGGCCCAGTGAGGGTTGATCAGAAGTACGCTATAAGTTCATCAAAGTTTCATCTAAATTCGTTATTTAGAGTAGGCTTCCAATTTTATGTTATATCTGCTTAAATTAAAATACAAATTACACTAAGAGCCGATTTCTGAATTGAGTATTACTACTTCAGTGCCAATTTTTTTTTAGATTTTCTGGCTCAATTATAATTTGACAAATACTCAACTTCAAATAAAATAATTGGGGTTAACTAACAAAACAATAATAATGTTATTCATTGTTTTGTTTGTAAGAGCAGTGGTAGCACAGTGGTAACGGTTCCTACCTTACCGTAGGTCGTGGTCAGGCACATTATCTTGTGTGAATTATTTCATAACGACTGCTGAACAAACGGTGAAGGAAAACATCGTGAGGAAACCGGCATGTCCTAGAACCAACCATTCGAAGACGTGTGACATTTACCAACCCACACTGGGCCCGCGTGGGGGATTAAGGCCCATTCCCTCTCAAAGAGAGGAGACCTGTATTTATTCAAACAAATAAACTAAATACACGTATATACTTAAAAAAGTTAGTAGTAACAGATAATTGGAAAGCCTTATCGCTGTGACCGTACTGGCAACTTCTTACGAACGTTCTCGCGAGCTTTCACTTTGAATGCCAATCGGTTGGTTGCCATCCTGTTTTCTTTTTTTTTGTTAGCTCTTGTGCTACACAGAATCACGGGGTCCCAGCGCTAACAAAGAAAATTTGGTTCAAATAAATGTCACTAGATGACGCGATATGCATCGATTCGATATTGCATTGTGTGTAAAATTTACATTTTCTAAAATTGATAATAAAAATTGTATGTTCTTTTTTAATCAACTCTCAATTGTGGAAAATTGGGCTCTAAATTCATATTTTAGAGATTATTTGAACGGATCATTTAAAATTGTTACCAATAGATGGCGCGGTTTTAAATTTCTGAGGTACGCTACAAAAAAAAATGTCATTTGTATTGTAACATATTTTGGTACAATGAAGCTGTAAAAATGTGAAAAGGGCATCAGTGATGGAGTAACGGGGGACAGGATGGTATGGAAGAAGAAAACGTGTTGCGCCGACCCCAAGTAACATGGGATAAGGGCAGGAAGATGATGATGATGATGATGAAGCTGTAAAAATCAGCAAAAAAATACTATAAAACAAATCGTCACTGTTTTTGAAGAAAAAAATAGTCACGAACCGAGAAAACTCTTTTACTTGCAAGTCATTGCTAACACCATCTAAAGGCGTGGAACGGAACCAAACGCGATCGAAATACTTATAAAAATAATAATTTTAATCAGACGAAAAACGCTAGTTACGTCGGCACGGTTTCTTTGTATGGGATGAGGCATCTATAAGCTAGTATTATTTTATCTGTGACAGAATCAACACAAAGCCAAATCATTGTCTGATTCTTGTTTCTAGAACGTACGACCTCGACATTCGACACATGAATCCATCTAGAGCAGTCATCCTTTGACCATTTATCTCAATAAATTGACGTCGATTGGTAACGTAGACCTATCAAATTGTGGTCTAGGCTTTGTGGAACTAGACAAAGGATTTCAAAACTAAAATTATATTGGAAACTAAAGCATTGTATTCTGAAACCATGATTAGTGAATTTGGGATGGATACTACAACTTATCCTTGCGCGCGACGCTATGTGTGGGTGCGCATGTGTGCGTGGTTTTTTACTCAGACGACTACTGCCACGTCACTGCCACACAAATACATAGTGTATAATTACAAACGCATGCACACGTGGCACCGCGCGCACATACGTGGGACACTCAGAAAGTTTTGCGAAACTAAAAAAAAATGTTCTATACGTACATATATTTTTATTAAATCTTTTCAAAGTACTTTCCACCAGCCTCTATACAAAGATTCATGCGCCTAAACCAGTTTTCAAAACACTTTTTCCAGTCCGCCGCAGACACCTCGTTTACAGCCTGCTCGAACGCAGCCAGCGCATCTTCCGGCGACGAAAATTGTATCCCTTTGAGCTGATTTTTTATTTTTGGGAATAAAAAGAAGTCACACGGTGCTAGATCAGGGCTGTAAGGAGGGTGACCCAGGAGTTTGACTGGCGTGCTGTCCAGGAAGTCCCTCGTTTTGAGTGCGGTGTGCGCAGGTGCATTGTCGTGGTGGAGCAGTAGCCCGCGGAGCCCTGTGTTTGGTCGCTTGTTGCTTATAACAGAGAAAACTTCTGGCAAACATTTGGTAGTATACCATTCGGCATTAATGCTTCTTTGATCCCGTAAGGGAATTGATACCAAGTGGCCAGTCAAATTAAAAAAGCTAGCGATCAAAATCTTACCCCCGCTTCTAGATCGCTTCACTTTGGTAGGCGTTGGCTCATTTTGAAACACCCAAACAGTCGACTGGCGCTTGGTTTCTGGGTCGTATTGATAAATCCAGGACTCATCACCTGTAACGATGTCGTAAACACGCCGAGACGAGCCTGCTTCAAATTTGTTAAGCATATCACGGCACCATTCCACCCGGGCCTGCTTCTGAGCATCGGTGAGGTTGTGCGGCACCCAGCGTGATACTATCCTCCTCACGCGAAGATGGCTGTGTAGAATCTCGTGAACGCTTCCCGATCCAATCTTCAATATGTGTTGAATCTCCTGATATGTAATTCGCCTATTGTCTTGGATTAAATTTTTCACTGCTAGCACGTTTTCTTCGGTAACAGCCGTCAAAGGGCGACCGCTTCTTTCGTCATCCCCCAAAGTTGGTCAACCCGCTTGAATTCGTTATACCAACGATACACGGTTGCCTTGGAAGGGCCTTCATCCATGAATGCCATTTGAAGTCTATCGTACGATTCATCCGGTTTCAGGCGACACTTGAAATCGTATAAAATCATAGCTCTAAAATGTTCCCGGCGCAGATCCATATTTCAGTGAGACACAATACTTTGAATTAACTCGCAAAAAATGTGGAGGGAAATTTTGAAATTGGAACTTACTTGTTTTTACTTATAAATAATCATATTTTCGAAAAACATTATAACTGGCCAGTCTCCCATATATAAAAACTTTTTTTCGCAATACTTTCTGAGGGGCCTGGTATGAGTTGAACTATATATATTAAGCTATTGAATTCAATGTTGATTTGTTGACCAAAATCATAACGAAAGTGCCTTATTTTTTTATTCTACTTTCCAAATTATATTTTCTACTTATATTACCAATCTTTGATTTCTGTTATACAAATAACGGTTTAAATACATAGAGAACTTAAATATTTGAATAACTTTACTAAACTGTATCTATTTTAGTAATATTATAATGAAATAATCTGTATGTTTGACAATCAATCAGACCTCAACGGCTCTACGGATTTGATCGAAATTTTACACATGCGTAGACCACGGATTAGGATATAGATCACTTTGTATCTTTTTATCGCAGTAGTATGTTCTCTTGGAATAATTCCTGACACACGGGTGAAACCGCTGGAAAAAGCTGCTTACACATTTTCTTAGAAATAAAAAAACCGGCCAAGTGCGAGGCGAACTCGCGCACGAAGGGTTCCGTACCATTATCGCAAAAAACGGCAAAAAAACCACGTTTGTTGTATGGGAGCCCCACTTAAATATTTATTTTATTCTGTTTTTAGTATTTGTTGTTATAACGGCAACAGAAAAACATAATCTGTAAAAAAAAACAACTATCTAGCTATCACGGTTCATGAGATACAGCCTGGTGACAGACAGACAGACAGACAGACAGACAGACAGACAGACAGACAGACAGACAGACAGACAGACAGACAGACAGACAGACAGACAGACAGACAGACAGACAGACAGACAGACAGACAGACAGACAGACAGACAGACAGACAGACAGACAGACAGACAGACAGACAGACAGACAGACAGACAGACAGACAGACAGACAGACAGACAGACAGACAGACAGACAGACAGACAGACAGACAGACAGACAGACAGACAGACAGACAGACAGACAGACAGACAGACAGACAGACAGACAGACAGACAGACAGACAGACAGACAGACAGACAGACAGACAGACAGACAGACAGACAGACAGACAGACAGACAGACAGACAGACAGACAGACAGACAGACAGACAGACAGACAGACAGACAGACAGACAGACAGACAGACAGACAGACAGACAGACAGACAGACAGACAGACAGACAGACAGACAGACAGACAGACAGACAGACAGACAGACAGACAGACAGACAGACAGACAGACAGACAGACAGACAGACAGACAGACAGACAGACAGACAGACAGACAGACAGACAGACAGACAGACAGACAGACAGACAGACAGACAGACAGACAGACAGACAGACAGACAGACAGACAGACAGACAGACAGACAGACAGACAGACAGACAGACAGACAGACAGACAGACAGACAGACAGACAGACAGACAGACAGACAGACAGACAGACAGACAGACAGACAGACAGACAGACAGACAGACAGACAGACAGACAGACAGACAGACAGACAGACAGACAGACAGACAGACAGACAGACAGACAGACAGACAGACAGACAGACAGACAGACAGACAGACAGACAGACAGACAGACAGACAGACAGACAGACAGACAGACAGACAGACAGACAGACAGACAGACAGACAGACAGACAGACAGACAGACAGACAGACAGACAGACAGACAGACAGACAGACAGACAGACAGACAGACAGACAGACAGACAGACAGACAGACAGACAGACAGACAGACAGACAGACAGACAGACAGACAGACAGACAGACAGACAGACAGACAGACAGACAGACAGACAGACAGACAGACAGACAGACAGACAGACAGACAGACAGACAGACAGACAGACAGACAGACAGACAGACAGACAGACAGACAGACAGACAGACAGACAGACAGACAGACAGACAGACAGACAGACAGACAGACAGACAGACAGACAGACAGACAGACAGACAGACAGACAGACAGACAGACAGACAGACAGACAGACAGACAGACAGACAGACAGACAGACAGACAGACAGACAGACAGACAGACAGACAGACAGACAGACAGACAGACAGACAGACAGACAGACAGACAGACAGACAGACAGACAGACAGACAGACAGACAGACAGACAGACAGACAGACAGACAGACAGACAGACAGACAGACAGACAGACAGACGGACAGACAGACGGACCGCGGAGTCTTAATAATAGGGTCCCGTTTTTACCCTTTGGGTATGGAACCCTAAAAAACCGGCCAAGTGCGTATCGGACTTCGCTCGTTTAGGGTACCGTACCAAACCGTAAAATCAAGTTGGTTGTAATATGAAAAATAAGGGCATTGCTTAGAAAAAATTGATTTATCAATATATTGGTATTTGTTTGTAAAATATACGTAATAATTAACATCATCTCTAAATTTCAAGTATATAGGTCAATGGGAAATAAAACAATTCTTCGGAATCATATTTTGTAAAAAAAAACTGACTTTGGTGGCTTCACATTCCTTTGTTTTCCAATATTTTTTTAAATAAAAAATACAGTATTTATCTCCTAAAAGAATTCTAAACAACGATACCCAACACGATGGAGAAGGTTAAGTTTTTTTTCACGCGCTCTTTATCTGTATGGGAGCCCCCTTTAAAAACATATAAAAATATTTTGTGAAAATTGGCTTAAGGTTAATAAGATGCTTTTACTGTGAAAATTTGAAGACTGTAGCTCGAAATGTTTGACTGTCAAACCTGTGTGACAGACGACGGACAGAAAGATACGTGAGTGACAGCATAGGGGTTCCGTTTGGACCCTTCTCGTACGGAACCCTAAAAATGCAAATACATAGAGAGGCAGCTGCCAATTATACCTACTCTTTCTCTTTCCAACGTATGAGAGAAAAAGGTGCTTAGCGTGAACGTATGCACTAATAAGAAAACCTCAGCAAATAAAATATAACGAGCAAAACCACAATCGAAACCTAGTCAAGCCTTTAGCTAATTTCGTATTGTACTGCAATTGCATTACTACACTCTAAAACTGACCCAAACCTTATCAAGTTAAAGTTCATATTTCCTTGAACGAGCTCATCCAATCGAGTAAGGGTGACTTGTAAGTTGGTTTCGATATAGGAATTTGGGCTGTATGTTGTGAAAGTTAAGGTATATCGTCATTTGCAGAGGTTTGCCTGAGTAGGTTCTGAATTCGTACGGGGTTTCAGTCTACCGGTGTGTTTCGGGCATCCAAGTTGTTTCGGTAAAATTCGGTAAAAAAATTCGAACTAGCATTGTACAGTGTGTTTATGTTTCTCGATGTTTTGTATACATGGTGGTTTGGTTTTGTGAATGAAGTGATTTTTTTTTGTGTGAAAAAAAGCTTGGTTTATATTATTGTTTGAGCGCTTTGTTTACAACGAACTTTTTATTTGTTTACCAAAAAGTTGATCCGATGAAAATTCGGTTTGAGTTTGAGTTTTCAATTTTGTTTTTGGATCGTGATTTTTAATTTAAAGTGAAAACACAATACATACAATAGAACTCACAAAAATCATTCATTGCTTTCACAAAATTTTACTTTTGAAAATCTAATGTAATAATTATTAAAAATAATACCATCACATAACTGTCCAATTGCAGGACAAAGGCTTCTTCTGATACAGAGAAGGCACGAGCATGTATCACCACGCTTGCTCAAGGCGTGTTGGTGACTTAGTCAACCCATATTTCATGTCAGTTTCATAGATTCGACTCAGTTGCCATGACAACGGATAAATAAACCTCTTTTACTTTCAAAAGCCAATTTGAAGGATTTCCATTCGACTTAGTCATCAAGAAAACGGAAAAGAAACCTCTTATATTTTTAATAAATAATAAGCTATTACCGTAAATTTCATGATTCGATGGGGAGTCGAGTTGTAAGATATATAGCAAGGAAAATAGATGCTTAACATCAACAAAAACAAAAAAAACGACTTTCATAAATTTTCTAGACAAATGATCACAATCTTTCAGATTTTTACAATCTTGTTTTCCGTAAGAGTTGGGCAAAAATCCAAGGAATGTTTCACTATTACTATTACTACCTAGAAACTCGTCATTGGACGAGAAATGAATTTATTGTTAAAGGCTAGCAACCGATTTAAAACTAGCATCAACTTTAGCTAACAGGCGAGATAGTGGTCAGACGCGAGTTTATCAATAATAAAAACAGCATCAGTTATGTTAAACCTATTATAATAAGTAAGGAACATATTGCAATTATGCTTTTAAAATGATATCATTATTTTCCTGTTCTTACACTAAGTTATTTCCGATCAATTTGTCTCATTCTTCCTTACATCAAAATTAAAGAAAAAAATTAAAACGAAATATGTATTTGTGACCCACACAGGAAACACGAGAGATAAGCAAACACCAAAAAAATAAAATAGTATAAATTATAATAATAATAAATTAAACAATAATAAAAAACCCGTGCGATTCTGGTAAGGCCCAGTGCTGAGGCCACGGAAACACTCACGGAAATGGAAAATACTTAAAAAATGAAACACAATAAATAAATGACAAACAAAATAGTATAAATACAGAAGGTTAATCAAAATATGATATAACAAACCATCACTATCGACCGGCTCAATTCTTCTTGTTTTTGGGCAGTAAAATTTAAATTTATATCGTGCCAGCAACACAAAGATGAAGAAGCTCATTTGTGTCAATACACTTCATAACATCAACCTTGCATTCCCCAAACTGATAGGCAGACGGGATACGAGTACTTTTATCAATTCGGCCGTGGTCAGATTAAATCATAGTCTTACTGGATATTAAAAAATAGAAATTGGTAAATATCGACCGAATCTCGGTAGCGGTACCTATTTTTGGAAACAACTCCGGATACCTAACTGGATTTTCTGAGTACACTTTCAGCGGATTTGATTGCATTGTAGCCCGCTGAATTTAAATAAAGAGTGCCTATATTTAATATCTTGAAAAGATAATAGAGATATATACGGAGAGCAGTGGTGGCCTAGTGGTATCGGCCGCGACTTGTTTTAGGTCGTATATTCGAAAACAGATAGGCTCTTTACTTTGTGTAAATTATTTCATCACCACTACCCTTAAAACGGTGAAGCAAAACATCGTGAGGAAACCGGCATGTCCTAGAACCAAAAATTCGAAGACATGTGACATCCACCAACCCGCACTGGGCCCTCTCACAGAAGGCCTGCGTCCCAGCAGCAGGAACATTTAAAAGTTGATGATGATGAAAATAATAAGTATATTTTGTTACAAAAACACGATCTCATAACTTTCCTTGAGATATAATTACGAATCTAACTCTATTTTGAACAGGAAATCATCTTTGACATATTCCTTATTTTCTTCTTTGTTTTTTTTATGATTGTTTTTCCAGTAATTTAGTTCTGGTATTCCCTTCCATTCCACCTTACAGTCAAGAACTTGAGCTTTATTCTTGTAATTAATTATAAGAAAGACTATAATTATAATTCATCCCGCCAGCCCGCTCATCTCATTAATAGTCGGTAAATATGCAGAAAACCAAAACAAATAACGCAGTCATTTGTTAGGGTTCTGTACACAAAGGGTAAATCGGGACCCTATTACTTAGACTCCGCGGTCCGTCTGTCTGTCTGTCACCAGGCTGTATGTCATGAACCGTGATAGCTACAGTTGAAATTTTCACAGATGATGTATTTCTGTTGCCGCTAAAACAACAAGTACTAAAAACAGAATAAAATAAATAATCGAGGGGGGTTCCATTCAACAAACGTGAATTTTTTGCCGTTTTTTGCGATAATGGTACGGAACCCTTCGTGTGCGAGTCCGACTCGCACTTGGCTGGTTTTTAGGGTTCCGTACCCAAAGGGTAAAAACGGAACCCTATTACTAAGACTCCGCGGTCCGTCTGTCTGTCTGTCTGTCTGTCTGTCACCAGGCTGTATCTCATGAACCGTGATAGCTAGACAGTTGAAATTTTCACAGATGATGTATTTCTTGCCGCTATAACAACAAATACTAAAAACAGAATAAAACAAATATTTAAGGGGGGCTCCCATACAACAAACGTGGTATTTTAGCTGTTTTTTGCGATAATGGTACGGAACCCTTCGTGCGCGAGTCCGACTCGCACTTGGCCGGTTTTTTTTTCTTTAAGACACGATAATTTATTATTCTTAAAACGAAGCCTAAAAGCATGTTTTTTTTTTTTTTGTAAGTGATGTAACCAAAACGCCACATTTTCATTTCTCAGTGTTTCTAGATAAATGGTACAGATTTTCGTGAGTGCTTGTGCTTTTATAAGCCATTCGGTGTTCGTTTAACAGTTGAAACTTAATGAAAAGTGACGCTTGTCACGAAACTCGAAAAAGTAACTTCGTGGATCCGAAAAGTATTGGAGTGTCAACATGAGTTTGCGGAGGTAAGCTTAGTTGTAAATAATAAAAAATAACGTATTTTTTTTAAGGTAACTTCCATCTGGCATTGAATATGTCTGAACTGACAGCCAGTAATGTAATTTATATCATTCCCATTGGTATTTGAATTTGGAATACACCAATATATTTGACCTTCATCTCAATGCTATATAACCTCCTTTCGCCTCCTTGCGCAAAAAATACTCGATACAAACTTCTTGTGCAGATAATACTCGACTCCTTCATCGATTTTAATTTTGAGTTTGTTTTAGGATTTTAATAATGATTTTGATTTAAGCCTAGGATATTTATTGAGTACTAATTTGGATTGTAATTCGAATATTAATTGCATTGGTGTTTAATTAATTATAATTATGTAACGTAACAGATGTGGTCACCGGCCTCTGAAACACAGGTGTAACCTAGATCAGGGGTCAGATTTCAATTTTTTTTGTAAATTGTTAAGGAAATAAACCATTTATTTTTTATTTATTAAGATTTATTGTGCTTAAATCTTACTTTTTCTCGTAGTCATGGTATAAAATATAGCATGCAACTCTTGAATAAAACGGATTTATATCGAGGGCCATGAATAACTCGCGTCGCTCATGATTCTAACGCTCAATCGCTAATGATTCAATCAACATGAATCACTCCCTACGGTCTTGATTCAGTCGTTAGAATCCTTCACTTGCTCGTGATTCATTTAAGGCCCTCGCTTTTAATTCGTCCTTTATTCACTAGTTGCATAATATACTATTTCTTAACATGACTTCGAAGTTCCAACGGTGTTTCGTAAGTTGTGAAACCGCGATGATTTACTTTAAAAACAAATGAGTTCGCTTTCTAATTGTGTGCGTTCACTTGAGTGAGGTGAGCTGCGAACTTTGCAGAAAAGCAATACTGGAGCATACAGCATGAGATTACAAATAGTTCATCTTATTGTCAGAAACAGAATTCTTTATTTGTGATTGTTGTGTGTGTTGTGATGTGTGTTTATATTTTGTTAAAAGAAATCACCCAGAGATCTCACAATGAAATGCAGTTCCAGAAAGAAGTTCACGTTTAAGCAAAGTCTCAAGACTAAGCTCTAGGCTGGTCCTGTTCTCTCACAATAAGTATATTTGTAATTAGGTACAAAAACAAAGAAACAAATCACAAAAACACCATTTTAAATGCTCACTTCATTAATTTAAAGTTTTAATTGGACAGAGAAACAAAACAAAAGCAAACTAAAACTAACTGGCCACTTAAATTAGGTGGAATGAGCTGAAAATGCAGCTTCCAAAACATTTGGTTAGAAATGGGGATAATTGTATTCAAGTAGGTTACCTACTGGAATACGAGTATAGTTGGGTAGAATTGTTTTGGAAGTGTTACACAATACTATTCCTACATACTATATTGTTCGGTGAATTTAGTAAAGACTGGTTCAGCCAGCGGCTTCGCTCGTATTTAAGTGTTATGGGCGCACGGTTGGCGCAGTGGTTGAGCGATTGACTGCTGCGCTGCGTGTCGCGGGTTCGATTCCCACACGGAACAAATTTTTGTATGACCTACAGATAGTTGTTCCGGCTCTGGGTGTTTGTGTTTATATGTTTGTAAACGCGCCCACGATACAGGAAGAAATTCCTAGTGTGAGCAACGTTTTTTTTTTTTAAAAGAAATAAAAGGAAAGAAAGAATCTTTCCAAGGGAATATTATACCGGGATAAAAATTATACAGATTACAGTCTGAAAGGCCTATGTGCTAATCCAGACTGTAATCTATCTCTGTGCTAAATTTCATCCAGATTCGTTCAGCCGTTCTGGCTTGATTGAGTAACAAACATACATCCATCTAATCATGTCAAACTTTCACATTTATAATATTAGTAAGATTATAAAGTCGCGGGTACAAAACAATACGACGCCGATGGTGTATTGTGCCACCGTTCGTGCATCGAACTGGGGTTTTTCGGGGTTGAATTCCACAGCACTACTCAGCAGCTGCACTAAATATCGTATGCATTTGATGCACTTCAAAAGTGAACCACAACTGAAAGTGTACTGAATGTATTCATATCTGCTATTTTTATAGAACTGAGATTATTATGTGCCTTAATCTGGTAAATGCAGGCGCTCGTGGCTGATAACAGCCGCACGGGTCAATCATCAAGGTTAAGCAACGCTTGACGAGGTTGGTCCGTGGATGGGTGACCATTTCAACATACCGAGTTTCCTTGCCTCGGAAAGCACGTTAAGCCGTTGGTCCCGGCTGTCATTTGAAGATCTTTGACAGTCGTTACGAGTAGTCAGAAGCTTGATTTTTTTTTGACGATTATGGCCTGGTTGCTAAGACCTTTAGCCAAGTCTTTTAGATGGGTAACACTTTAACACAATAAAGTATGTGTATATGTTAATTTTTTTGAATTGTACTTTTAACATATTTGAAAAGCGGTATAAAACAGTTCAGTTCTTTTAATAATTTTTTAAGCGGCGGCGGGCGGGAAGAACTATCACTTAAGAGCGGACTCTAGTCAACAGGAATTTGAAAAATAGGTATTTGAAGAAACTATTGCCGTCGCGTCACCTCCAACCTCACCCCGTCAAGTGCGAAAGGGACAACTGCAGCTCAGGCTGATTTTACCTACAAAAACTTTGACTAAAACACGTTTCGTATTCTGCTGTTTTCTTCATTAAATCTGGTCTGATCTAAAAAATTCTTATATAAAAATTTAGAGGAAACGTATATCTATGATCCTATCATTTTCTTTTTTGTTAAAAACTTATAAATTTTGTCTGAAAGTCTTCTAAACATGACGGTAAAAACGGGCATTTTTTTCGGATTTTTGGATTGTCATATTTCTTTTTGTGATTATGTTTTGGAAAAAAGGAAATGATACAGGCACGTATTAATTAGATTTTATGGAAAAAAAAACATTGCTCTAGAGGCAATATCCACGAAGAAAACAGCAGAATGTGTTTGTATGGAGAAAGTCTCACTAGAGTCCCCTCTTAAGTTTAGCACATCACTAAGATCACTGGCTAACATTAGTCTGTCAATCAAAAATTTCTGACAACTGAAGAATAGATGTTCCATGTCTGCGTCTTTTTCTTCACAATATGTACAAGTACTGGTTTGAATTATGCCAAGTCTTGCAAGGTGTGATGGCACTGTGTTGTGGTCAAAACGCAGTCTATTAACTGTGGGTATAAAGTCTCGGCTGGCATCTTTAAGTCGATCGTACCAAGGTCTAATTGATAAGCTCTTGAATGCTTCCATACCATCTTCCTTTTGTCTCCTGGTCTATCTGACACCAGTGTAACCAAGGGGTACCGTGTTACCCAGTTACTGGGTTGTGGAGGTCAGGTAGGCAGTCACTCCATGTAAAACACTGGTATTCAGCTGAATCCAATTAGACTGGAAGCAAATAAAAAAAGACTGAAAGTAATGCAGGTGAGGTAGTAGTCAGTTTTTGGGGGCCGAGTCACCCACGTCCGTAGGAGAGTACCCTTAAATTCCCTACACGTGGTCCCCGGGTGGTGCAAATCAGGTGACACAACTGGTGGTAGGCTTCGGCCGAAGGCTTGTGACCACCCACTGAGCAAAGACGTACCGCCAAGCGGCCTGGCCGTGTTCCGGATACGATGCTCAGTGTAGCCATCTAGAGGAGTTGGGTCGAGATAGCTGTTCCACTGCAAGCAGACCAGTCTGGCGCGCGCTGTTATGGGCGTATCGGGAGACTAGTCGCGGAGGGTAGCGGGATCCGAGGCACGGTGCACCGCTGGCCGACCGCAGGTAGTTGGGGGCCCAAGTAGTGTGCCAGCCACACATGAAAGGCTGCCCCGCCAACTGTCGAAAAATCCCGGAATGCACTATCGTGCTGGTTGGCGACCAGAAGGGAGGGCCCGATAGACATTCCGGGGGGGCTCGGGCGTCCCCGCAGTCTCCGGGCTAGTGCCCCAATGATGGTGTCCTTTCAGTGCGTGTCTGAAGGTTAGCAGCGTGGAACCTCGTCTCACTTCCTACTCCTCTCTTCCATTCACTCTTCTTCAAATCAAAATGCCAAGGATAAAAAATACAGGTTATAAACAGCGGCTGCACCCCCTCCCACACAAAGTGCACCTCACCAACATTAGAGGTCTGCACTCAAATCTCTCTGCAGTCCACTACCACCTGGAGACTGAAAAACCAGCGCTGTTTTTCCTTACGGAGACGCAGATAGCAAGTCCGTCAGACGCGTCGTACCTATCTTACCCAGGGTTTACCCTGGAGCACAATTATAAACCGCACGCGGGAGTATGTATGTACGCCCGTGACGACACTTGCTATCGGCGTCTCCGTAACCTTGAGGACCCAAGATTTTCGACGCTGTGGGCTCTAGTGGACACAGGTCTGGATAAAATTATCTACGCCTGTGTCTACCGCTCGCACAGTGGAGATCAGGAGACAACCAGGCTCACAGAGTACCTCAGTGAGGCGGCTGATGCGGCACAGCAGCGGTACCCTTCCGCCCAATTAGTGTTACTGGGGGACTTTAATGCCCACCACCAGGAGTGGCTCTTCCCATACCAGTGCACTGACCATGCTGGACGGGAGATGCGTAAGCTTGCGCTTGCGCTTAACCTTACCCAGCTGGTCCAGGGGGCAACGAGGGTGCCGGATGTTGATTCGCACACGGCCAATTGCTTGGACCTTCTGCTGACAACAGAGCCAGACCGATACTCTGTGTCGATAACTTCACCTTTGGGTAGTTCCGACCATTGTCTGGTGAAGTCTGTGTCCGTCTACTCCCCGCCCGATCCCAGCCCAAGAGGCACGCGGCGGGTTTGGCGGTACAGGTCAGCAGATTGGGATGGCATGCGATCTTTCTTCGCATGTTATCCTTGGCAGCCTACTTGCTTTTCTTCGGATGATCCTACGGCGTGCGCGGACAACGTGACGGATGTGTTGCGTCAGGGAATGGAGTACTACATTCCGTTTTCTGACGTAACAATGACCAATGTTGACCGGCCATGGTTTGGCGCTGAATGTCATCGCGCCGACGCGCTTAAACATGAGGCGTACCTGGCATGGGTTGACGCTCGTTCGCGCAAAGCGAGTGACGTGGGTCAAAGGAAGAAAGCCTATAACAGGGCTGCCAAGTCCTGCAAGAAGGTGTTGAGAAGGGCTCGGTTCGACCACATTGGCCGAATAGGGGCCAAACTTGCTTCTTACCCAGCAGGTAGTAAAGCGTTTTGGTCCCTGGCTAAGTCGGTCGAGTCCAACTTCAGCCGTCCCTCACTACCACCACTGCTGAAACCCGACGGGTCGCTGGCCCACTCTGCTGAGGAGAAGGCAAATTTATTTGCCTCTCTTTTTGCGGAATCTTCACGTCTGAACCCTGGTGACGCGCGGCCCCCTTCTTATCCTGATGGATGCGAGACGAGTATGTCGGACATTCGTATCCATCAAAAGGACGTCCGTAAGGTACTGCGCAACCTCGACGTGAACAAGGCTAGTGGCCCGGACGGAATACCAGCAATAGTTCTCAGAACCTGTGCGCCTGAACTGTCTCCGATCTTGACACGCCTATTCCGCCTTTCGTATGAGACTGGAAAAGTGCCGAATGCTTGGAAGCTAGCTAACGTACAGCCCGTGCCCAAGAAGGGTAGTCGAGCTGACCCGGCCAACTACAGACCCATCTCTGTAACGTCCATACTCTGTAAGAGTATGGAGCGTGTACTTAACACGAAGCTCCTGGCATACCTAGAATCTAACGATATCCTTAGTGACCGCCAATACGGCTTCCGCCGAAATCGGTCTACTGGGGATCTTCTAGCGTATGCCATTCACATCTGGAGTGAGGCCATCGAGAGACACGGGGAAGCGCTTGCCGTCTCCCTCGACATCTCGAAGGCTTTTGATAGGGTCTGGCACGAAAGCCTTATTGGTAAGCTTCCTTCATTCGGTTTGCCCGGTGGTCTGTGTGATTGGATTGCAGACTTCCTGAGAGATCGGTCCATTCGAGTGGTTATCGATGGCTGCTCGTCGGACCAATTGGATATCAATGCCGGGGTCCCTCAGGGGTCGGTACTCTCAGCAACTTTATTCTTGCTGCATATTAACGATCTGCTTAAACCCGGCACCTTTGGGTATGCAGACGACAGCACTGTTGCTGAGAGATACTTGTCCAACGCTCGTGCTACCGGGCCTCAGATCCGGTCTCTCCGGGAGGCCATGGTGGAGCGCTTGAACCTGTCCTTGCAGGCAGTCTCCGAATGGGGCGATGCCAATCTGGTCAGGTTTAATGCCGCTAAAACCCAGGCGTGTCTTTTTTCCGCTAAAAAGAGCCAATTTTACCCAGATCCAACTTTCCGAGATGCGACCGTGCCAATAACTGACCATCTTGAGCTTCTTGGCGTTACGTTGACATCTACTCTCAATTTTGGCCCTTACATTGAGGCAAAGGCTCAGCTGGCTGCCAAAAAGCTGGGGATCCTTGCAAAGGTGAGACGGTACTTCACGCCGGAACAGCTCCTCAACTTGTATCAAGCGCAAGTTCGATCATGCATGGAGTACTGTTCTCATCTCTGGGACGGATCAGCCAAATACCAGCTTGACGCACTAGAGTCGATCGAAAAGCGAGCCAAGAGGCTCATCGGCGATGAGGCGCTGGTCAAGTCAAAGCTACAGAGTCTTGAACATCGTCGCCGAGTTGCCAGCCTGTCGGTTTTTTATCGGTTACATTTCGGGGAGTGTGCGATGGAATTGCACGATATAATTCCACCTAGCCCGTTCCATCATCGGACTACCAGACGTACGGCGATGCGCCATCGATACATGGTAGACATCCCACCCATACGCACAAAACGTTTTGGGAACACTTTTATTATGCGTACAGCTAAGGAGTGGAATTCCCTGCCGGAGTCTGTGTTTCCCGATAGCTACAATCTAGGGGTCTTTAAGTCAAGAGTGAATAGGTTATTTCTAGGCAAGCGTGTTTCACCGTCGACCACATCATCGCTTACCATCAGGTGAGATTGTGGTCAAGCGCGAGCCTATAGGTTATAAAAAAAAAAAAAAAAAAAAGTCAAACGCGAACCTCAACAATAATAAACTGAAGCAAGTATTAAGGGTGAATTGTGAAACTAAACACGATCAGAACAAAGTTTAAGTTTTATAGGTGTCCCTGAATAATCCTGGCTTTTAATGCTCTTAGATCATTTTCAGCTGCCAAAGAGTTTTGGAAGAGGCAGCGTTGGTAGCCCTCCCTCTAGGTGGACCGATGACCTGATTAAAATTGCGGGAATACACTGGATGCGAGACCCACAGGACAATGTGGCGATACTTGGGGGATGTCTATGTCCAGCAGTGGTCAACTTTTGGCTGAAATGATAATGATGATGAGATCACCTTCTCGTAGAGAGCAACCACTTTGACTTTGAATTACTTTAACAAGTTCTGTTTTGTGAACCTATTGTGTACCTGCAGGGCAAAGGCATCCCTTCCTTATTTCCTAGCAAGGTTTTTAACTTTAACAATCTCAGGATCCTGAGGTCCCGGTCCTTTGAAAGTTGTGAGAGGCCGAGGCCTTGTTAGGCATGTATAAGGACATGTGACACCAACCAACGATTATCCCTATAAGCACTGTGAAAGTTCACCCAAGGGCAAACCCCGGTTGGTGCAGGACTATTGAAAAATATGAAGAAAATATGCAATTAGCCAAAGGTTTGGTAGGTTTAGTGGATCAATTGCCAAAAACTATAGGAGGACTACTGGTCCCTGCCTGACCACTGTTGAACTACATGGCTGTAAAATGGTAGGGAGTGACTGGCACACTCAATTAATGGGCCCCCATAAAGGGTCGCTTGCACTATAGTGACAAAGTTCAAAGGGGCCACATATCCGGAGGGGCTTGAGGAGTGGAGTGGTATACCAAGATACCCTACCAGCATCTTACTGGGTTAACTTCCTTCTTCCGAGCACGTTTACCAGCGAGTTTTTATTGTTACAAATTCTAAGTTAGGTATGTAAGCAGCTGAGGTCCTATATTTGATGGGCCAAACTGTATTTTGTTTTATTCTCTTGTGACTGAAATCCGTCATAACCATTCCGACGGGTAGGTCAATGGAATATACTAGATGCCTCCATGTTACACTTAAGGTGACGCTAAGCCGAGGTATTGTGATTCCAATTAATTCTTAGACCATGGGATTACATTCTAATACCTGGGTCCCATGTCCAATAAGGAATTCGAGCCCCGTGAATTCGAGTAGGTACCTTCCGGTCTATTCTGAATCATATCACCGTGAAAACTTAGGTGTTGTGAGCGTTTTTTACCTGACTGCCGAAGGAGGGTAATGTGTTTATCAGTCTATGTACGCATGTTTGTTGCTATAAGGCGTTCTAGAGACCAAACGCGTTGACCGATTTTGATGATTCTTACGTCAATCAATTCATCCTAACCTTGTGAGGTCTGGCGGAGTTAATCCCTTTCTTTTCTGTCTTTTGCCACATATCTTTAATAGTAGCCAGAATGATTACTTACTTAATACTCATACATAGATAAAAATATATTTTATTGTGTACTGGTATACGATAAAGTAGGTATATACATCCATCACTTCGAATTTTGGGCATATTTTTCTTATTTTCATGTAAACATGGGCTCAGTTTAAAATGTTTTAATCTGCCAGCTCCCACGATTATAATTAAACTAGGAATGCCCTTTTAGGCTAGATTAACAAAAAAAACCGGCGGAGTGCGTATCGGACTTCGCATATTTAGGGTTCCGTACTTGGTAAATTGCGGTTTACGATTTATGACGTATTAAAAAAAACTACTTATTAAATCTCGTTCAAACCAATTTTCGTTGGAAGTTTACATGGTAATGTACATCATATGTTTTTTTTAGTTTTATCATTCTCTTATTTTAGAAGTTACAGGGGAGGGGACACACATTTTACGACTTTGAAAGTGTCTCTCGCGCAAACTATTCAATTTAGAAAAAAATGATATTAGAAACCTCAATATCATTTTTGAAGACCTATCCATAGATACCCGACATGTATGGGATTGATGAAAAATATTTTTTTAGTTTCAGTTTCAAGTATGGGGGCCCCCAAAATTTATTGTTTTTTTTTCTATTTTAGTGTGAAAATCTTAATGCGGTTCATAGAATACATCTACTTACCAATTTTCAACAGCATAGTTCCTATAGTTTCGGAAAAAAAGTGGCTGTGACATACGGACGGACAGACAGACAGACATGACGAATCTATAAGGGTTCCGTTTTTTGCCATTTGGCTACGGAACCCTAAAAATGAGGAATTACAAAGAAAAATCTGATTTATCAATATATTGGTATTTGTTAGTAAAATACGCGTAATAATAAACACTCTCACCAAATTTGAAGTTCATAAGTCATTGAAAGTCACAAAATTCTTCGTTACAAAAGTTAGTTGAAAATAGCTGACTTTGGTGGCTTCTTATTCCATCGTTTTCCTATCATCATCATCATCATTTCAGCCGAAAGACGTCCACTGCTGGATATAGGCCTCCCCCAGGCGTCGCCACATTGACCGATCCCGTGCGTCTCGCATCCAGCGCCTTCCCGCAACCTTAACCAGGTCATCGGTCCACCTAGTGGGAGGCCTTCCAACGTATCGTATTCCAGTTCGCGGTCGCCACTCCAGAACTTTTCGGCCCCATCGGCCATCCGTTCTGCGAGCAATGTGCCCTGCCCACTGCCATTTAAGTTTGGCAATTCTTCGGGCTATGTAACTTTGGTTCTCCTGCGGATATCATCATTTCTGACGTGATCACGCAAGGAAATTCCGAGCATAGCCCTCTCCATTGCCCTTTGGGTGACTTTAAGCTTTCTGATAAGGCCCATTGTGAGCGACCACGTCTCGGTCCCATAGGTGATCACTGGCAACACACACTGGTCATAGACTTTTGTCTTGAGACACTGCGGTTTTCCTATATTTTTAAGTAATTATCTGATCAACCAGCTCTAGACAACAGTACCCCATTCGATGAGGAAGGACAATTTGTTTTTTCACCTCCCCCTTTAAAAACATTTAAAAATATTGTTTGCTAATTTGTATGGTTTTGGGTCAACAAGATGTATATTATACTGTGAAAATTTGAAGACTGTGGCTTTAACTTTCTGGCTGTAAAACCTGTGTGAAAGACGACGGACAGACAGACAGACACGTGAGTGACTACAATAGGGCTACGTAAAGTAAATTCTATTCTACGTTTGGACCCTTCGGGTATGGTACCCTTAAAAGACTGACAAATTCAATTAACATAGTGACTTTTAGTTACATAAACCAAATTATACGAAAAGATAACAACTACCCTCTACAGACTACCCTCACTTTGTCTAAAAATTCACTTAAAATAATATTGTTTACCCCGCCGTTTCAGAGTTAGTAAAAATATTTGTGTTTTCTATTACTTTACAGTAACCTGAATTATCTGTTTTGAATTCCAATTTTGTTTTGAGCTATGTTGATGAGTTTGTAGAATAATAATTGTTCAAGGTTTTTGAGATGCTCATAACTGCTAACTTTTATTGCAGAAGGAAATTCAATATCAAGTGTTTATTTAACTATTTTTTTTGTAAAATAAGAAATAAACAAGAAGAAAATCATGCTGTCCAGTAGGATAACTACTTAGTATAACTAAAACCAGATGTATCCTCCGTCTGCACAGCATGATTTTCTTCTAGTTTACGTCTTATTAGTTCCCTTCTTAAGCAGTCGGGGTTTTTGATTTTTTGAATTAACTTTTTTTATTTATAACTTTTTAGTACATTTTTTTCGGATTAGGTACATTTAAACATTTAACTGTTATATATTTTTGAACTCACCTCTTAAACTTTATTTTGATATTCTACACGATGGCTTTGGAAAAAAGAAAAAAATTGGGCCCCCACAATATGCCGCCCAAAATACGCCATTTTTCTATTTTCCAATTTTAATGTAGCCAATGACACTCGCAAGGTTAACACAAATCGATTGACGTAAGAATCATCAAAATCGGCCAACGTTCTTGGCCACTAGAATGCCAAATAGGAACAAACACACATTACCCTCCTTCGTCATTCGGAAAAAAAAAAACGTCTGCCGTTAGGGTCCTTCGACCGGAGTGAAGTTCATCACGCCTTTTCTTCAACTCCGGTGGGTGCAGGACTATTGCAAAATATGAAGAAAATATGCAATTAGCCAAAGGTTTGGTAGGTTTAGTGGATCAATTGCCAAAAACTATCGGAGGACTACTGGTCCCTGCCTGACCACTGTTGAACTACATGGCTGTAAAATGGTAAGGAGTGACTGGCACACTCAATTAATGGGCCCCCATAAAGGGTCGCTTGCACTATAGTGACAAAGCGCAAAGGGGGCCACATATCCGGAGAGGCTTGAGGAGTGGAGAGGTATACCAAGATACCCTACCAGCATCTTACTGGGTTAACTTCCTTCCTCCGACCACGTTTTTAGCGAGGTTTTATTGTTACAAATTCTAAGTTAGGTATGTAAGCAGCTGAGGTCCTATATTTGATGGGCCAAACTGTATTTTGTTTTTACCCGACTGCCGAAGGAGGGCAATGTGTTTATCAGTATATGTATGTATGTATGTATGTATGTATGTTTGTTCCTATATGGCGTTCCAGAGACCAAACGCGTTGACCGATTTTGATGCTTAGTTCCAATCCTTAGTTATATAACATTTTATGATTTTACTCTACTTTTTTGACATTATTTTATTTTATTAATCTTGCAAGACATTTTATGATTGTACAGTATTTTTAGACATTATTTTATTTGACTAACCAATTTACTATGACATATTATGATTTTTTAATATACCTCTCTGACATTTTTTTTTAAATTATTTTAATTAAAAACGATTTTTTATGATATTTGTATGACTCATTAACTCACTATCAATTTATTGTGTTTTTTTTTTAATTTATATTTAAATGTTTAAGTCATTTTATTTAATATAAACAATTTTGTAAAATTTATATTTGCACGCCTCGTTAGGCAAAACATGTATGTGCCACAAATAATAAGTAAACATCTTGCATGCATAAGGTATGTAAATACATGTTATGGCAAATAAATTATCTTTATCTTTAATATATAATACTTAATTGTATACCAGAATTGTGTCAACACTTAGAATTTGCCGCACATTTTTCTTATTTTAAACACCACATGGGCACAGTGCAAAATGTTTTAATCTGCCAGCTCCTACCATTTAATCAAACTTGGAATGCCCTTTTAGACCAGATTAACAAAAAACCGGCCAAGTGCTTGTCGGACTTTGCACATTTAGGGTTCCGTAACAAACCGCATAATCAAATTTTAATAGGAAAAATTTATTTCAAAGAAAAATCTGATTTCGCAATATATTGGTATTTGTTAGAAAAAAATACGTAATAACACACATTATTACCAAATTTGAAGTTCATAGATTAATAGGAAGTTACAAAATTCTTCCGAAACAAAAATTTGTAAAAAAAAGCTGATTTTGGTCTGTTCTCATTCCATCGTTTTCCAATATTTTTTAAAAACAAAAAATGTAGTATATGCTCAACGAGCTCTAAACAACAGGGTACCCCATTCGATGAGGAAGGACAATTTGTTTTTTCACGACTCCCCCCCCCCCCTTTAGCTGTACTCTTAAAAACATTTAAAAATATTCATCAAACATCTCGCTTAAAAACATTACAAATTTTGTTTGCTAATTTGTATGGTTTTGGGTCAATAAGATGTATATTATACTGTGAAAATTTGAAGACTGTGGCTTTAACTTTCTGGCTGTAAAACCTGTGTGAAAGACGACGGACAGACAGACAGACACGTGAGTGACTACAATAGGGCTACGTAAAGTAAATTCTATTCTACGTTTGGACCCTTCGGGTATGGTACCCTTAAAAGACTGACAAATTCAATTAACATAGTGACTTTTAGTTACATAAACCAAATTATACGAAAAGATAACAACTACCCTCTACAGACTACCCTCACTTTGTCTAAAAATTCACTTAAAATAATATTGTTTACCCCGCCGTTTCAGAGTTAGTAAAAATATTTGTGTTTTCTATTACTTTACAGTAACCTGAATTATCTGTTTTGAATTCCAATTTTGTTTTGAGCTATGTTGATGAGTTTGTAGAATAATAATTGTTCAAGGTTTTTGAGATGCTCATAACTGCTAAATTTTATTGCAGAAGGAAATTCAATATCAAGTGTTTATTTAACTATTTTTTTTGTAAAATAAGAAATAAACAAGAAGAAAATCATGCTGTCCAGTAGGATAACTACTTAGTATAACTAAAACCAGATGTATCCTCCGTCTGCACAGCATGATTTTCTTCTAGTTTACGTCTTCTTAGTTCCCTTCTTAAGCAGTCGGGCTTTTTGATTTTTTGAATTAACTTTTTTATTTATAACTTTTTAGTTAACATTTTATTTCGGATTAGGTACATTTAAACATATAACTATTATATATTTTTGAACTCACCTCTTAAACCCCTTTATTTTGATATCCTACACGATGGGTTTGGAAAAAAGACAAAAATTGGGCCCCCACAATATGGCACCCAAAATACGGCATTTTTCTATTTTCCAATTTTAATGTAGCCAGTGACACTCGCAAGGTTAAAACAAATCGATTGACGTAAGAATCATCAAAATCGGCCAACGTTCTTGGCCACTAGAATGCCAAATAGGAACAAACACACATTACCCTCCTTCGTCATTCGGAAAAAAAAAAAGTCTGCCGTTAGGGTCCTTCGACCGGAGTGAAGTTCATCACGCCTTTTCTTCAACTCCGTATGAATTAAAACAACCTCAAAAAAAATACACATGATATTTTTTATTAAAAAGTTTTATTTTTTGTTTTATTTTTATTTAATGTGAGTATACCAGAGTAGAACCATCAGACAAAGGTCACATTAAAATTTAAGTAACACAAATGATGTATTGTAAATAAGTATGGCGGCCAGCGCTTGGCGATAATATCCGGACAGATCCTACAGCCGAACGGAACCGAACGTCTCGACAGAGGGCGCTTTTTCGTTACGTGGCGATTTCTACCAGGCAACTTCTACCTCAAGCCACGTAAAGGAATTTCGTTCCAAAAACCCTGAAAACACTATGTCTGTCAGAAGTGCTTAACTATCTTAGTTATTTTTTCATAAACATCTTTTTTGTGAAACTAGAGTGAATCAATCATTCTTCACTACGTGCTTCCCACCTTTGTCACTATATTATTTTTCTACCCTTGAACAACAAAAATACAACCCTTTTTGGCGAAACAATTCTTTTTATTCATACATCAGACATTTCTTTTTGTATGTTTCACCCCTTTTGTAACTATTTCACCATTCACCAACTCATGCACTGTTTCTAAATCATCGGAATTTAAATTATACTGTAAAAATATGAATACATTATAACTGGGCAAAATTAGGATGTACCTACTATAATAAAATACACTTCTATGTACACCTTAAGGCCCTTACTTTTACTTTACCGGTTTGAAAAAAATATTTAATCACTTTTTATTGATCCATGTACATTGAAAAAAAAAGTGTGTGTGTGTGTTTAATTCGTAAAACATGGTTTTTTCGCATGACTAATAGTTTTCATTAAAAAAAAAAACATTTTTTTTTTTTTTTTTTTTTTTTTAAAACGTTGCCCCTGTAAGGTTCGTTCACTTGCAGAGTTGTTGTTATTGAGGTTGAAGCACGAAGGGAAAAGATCACTAAGTTTCCGTTAGGTTTATTACGTATTTTTGTGTTTACAAATAATACTGTTGACGATTCCACTCGTTGATTTATTGTGTTACTTGTGTTTTTTTTAATATTATTGGAATGACGCACGTATGATGCATGGCACCGCGTCAGCAAAATATATACAGTTTTAGACTGTACTGCCCCACACTGGGAATTTCATCCTGTTTCGTGATAACATGATATTTTTTCGATTCTTTTGCATATTTCTCCAAAACGACTTAAATGTTTAAAAATGTTTTTATACAGAGAAATTGATGGTTGGCATTTTTTATTAACCTACATAGGATATCTAAATCAAAAAATATTTTGCAAACAACTGTCCAAAAGGATGACCAATATTAATATTTTGGCACCGAGCGGACGCACGGCCCGTACCGCGTCGTTGGAGAATAGGTATAAATTTTACGCCATAAGCATATAAAATCTTGCCTTTAAATAAAGTTTTCCTTTACGACGACAATATTTTACTCACGTTACTCTAAACACACACATTACAAAAAATATTGAAAAGTCACTTTGAAATAATGGGTAGGTTTATAAATTCCTTGAATACTCAAAAAAATTTAGGAAATTTGATAGAAAACCCACATTTCTACTTCGATACAAATCATCAAACTTATCTCTCAACAACAAAATCGTATAATAAATCTTAGAATATTTTCTCGGCGACAATTTTATCTCGAATATAGAAAGAATTGATAAACGCTGGGAACATTAGTTCCACACCAATGCCTTCGCTCAGGAAGATACATACAAATACATTACGACTATGTTTATGTAAGAGGTAGGTAGGGAGGGATTAAAACTGACTTTGAAGAAGAATATTGCCGGAGTCTATTTTCTGATGGGTACCTGGGGGTTTTATGTCAATAGTGAATAGATTTCTTCTAGGCAAGCGTGCTCCTTCTTTGACCACATCATCGCTTACCATCAGGTGAGTGGTCAAACGCGAGTGAACTGAGCCTAATATTTATATTTGACGAAAAGGCTAAGCAGATGATGATTGTAATTTATGGCATAATCATTATAATGTTAAATGATATATTTATTTTTTAACTTACTTCAAAAAAGAGGAGGTTCTCAATACGTCTGTATTTTTTTAATGTTTGATACCTCAAAACTTTTACTAGTTCAACCGATTTCAATGTTTTTTTTTCCTTTATTTATCAATTATACAAAAAATAATCTGTAAATTGGATAAAGATAACACTTTAACACATGTTGGATATTAACCTGGCCCGGTCCCCGAGAGTTGATATTTCTTTGCAATAAGGGTAATTCGGATTTTCGCCAATTCCCAATAGATTTGAGTTCCGGCATTTTTTTATTTAATTATTTATGGTTATTTGTAATTCCTAGCATTACTGTAATTGCTCATGGGAATTGATCAGGTAGAAATATTTGCTGATCTTGTTGTGTATTCGTTTTACTGAGAATTTGTCTCAGTTATTGAATTACCTACCTATATATTTTTGAATAATTTATGAATCGAAGTAAGCAGAGAATGTAAGTACGTGTACTTTTTGTAATTTGCAAAAGTAAATATTGATTGTTTGTTAGATATTTTTTATGAATATTTTCCCTAAAGAATGAGGTAAACTGGTTCCAGAATACAAGGGATGTTGGGTCATGGTTTCTTTAATCGCTCGAACAAGCGCGAATAAATCAAAATGATAGTAGACTTATTATGTTTAATAAAGATTTTTGAAAAAAACAATAATGTCATCTATACTTATTATAATTATTATATATCTATACTAACATAATAATATTATAAAGAGGAAAGATTTTTTTGTTTGTTTGTTTGTACTGAATAGGCTCTGAAACTACGGGACCGATTTTAAAAATTCTTTCATCGATGGTAAGTTACATTATGCAGGAGTAAAATAGGCAATAATTTGTTTAAAAAAAAAAATCTAATAATGTAACCCAAAGTAGATAAATTAAGCCTATAAAATTAATTATTTGGCGTGCGCGTGGGTAGGGTAGGGTATGTAGGTATGGTAGATAGGTAAGGTAGGTGGGTAAGTAGGTAGGGCAGGTAGGGTAAGTAGGGTAGGTAGGTAAGTGGCCAGTTGAAGGGAGTGAAGCCGCGGGGGTCAGCTAGTCTTACTATATACTGGAGGATGGATGTTTAGTACTATTTCACGCAAAAACTACTGAATGTATTTTGATGAAACTTTACAGATATAGCTTAAGCATCAGAATAACACATCCATACTAATATTATAAATGTGAAAGTAACTCTGTCTGTCTGTCTGTCTGTCTGTCTGTCTGTTACCTTTTCACGCTTAAACCGCTGCACCGATTTAGATGAAAGTTGGTATGAAAATAGTTTGAGACCTGGGAAAGGACATAGGCTATATAGGTAGGGTAGGGTAGGGTAGGGTAGGGTAGGGTAGGGTAGTGTAGGGTAGTGTAGGGTAGTGTAGGTTCGGGTCGGGTAGGGTCGGGTAGGGTCGGGTAGGGTAGGGTAGGGTAGGGTAGGATAGGGTAGGGTAGGGTAGGGTAGGTTAGGGTAGTGTAGGGTAGGGTAGGGTAGGGTAGGGTAGGGTAGGGTAGGTTAGGGTAGGGTAGGGTAGGGTAGGGTAGGGTAGTGTAGGGTAGGGTAGGTTAGGGTAGATAAATGTTTGGTCTTTTTATGGCAAAACAAAGTTTGCCGGGTCAGCTAGTAGGCTATAATTTATAAAGATATTGTGCGAAGTACTAAAACCGCGGGTGAAACCGCGAGTGGCGGCGGCGGCAGCTAGTGAAATATACTTACAATACAGACTATTCGAAGAATAATATGGCAAATGATAATATTTTCAACTTTGTCAATTTGTTTGAGGTACGGTCAACTCGATTGTCAAGTAATATCAGCATTCTCAAGTACAATGTCTACAAGTACTAGTTAAGCAACTAATATATATTCGCAGTTTTAAGTAAATACATAATGTTTTAATAAAAAAAAATAAACAAGTAAAATTTCAAAATTTAAAAACCCCCGACATATTTATCTTGCGAAAACACCCCGATTCAAACAGTAAAACGCTCATAACTTTTGAACGGCTGCACCGATTTTATTCAACTATAGCTAAAAACACTCTCGACAAAATCACCTTTCAATTAAAAAAAACTAAATCAAAATCAGTTCATCCGTTTAGGCGCTATGATGCCACAGACAGACACACAGATACACAGACACACAGATACACAGACACACAGATGAAACTTATAACACCCCTCTTTTTCCGGCGGGGGTTAAAAAAGTTTGAGTTACAATGATCGAATACTAGTTTCGGTAACCCATGTTTTTCTGCAAGGTTAATTCATTCTCTATACGTTGTTCATCGAAATTGTTTTGGCTGTTTAGGCATGAAAACTTGAGTTACTTTCGCATTTATAAAAAATATTGATACCAAGTTTTTTTTTAGAATGTGCAATGTAATTTGAATTTTCTTAATAAATAATATGTAACTGTAAAAGCCCGAAGTATGGTAAATTTGGTCTTTGTGGCGACGCCTGGGGGAGGCCTATGTCCAGCAGTGGACTTATTTCGGCTAAAATGATGATGATGATGACGGTAAATCCAAGGAATTACCCTATGGTAAATCCAAGGATTTACCATAGTTTTACCATAGTTTTACCATAGTTTTACCATAGTTTTACCATAGTTTTACCATAGTTTTACCATAGTTTTACCATAGTTTTACCATAGTTTTACCATAGTTTTACCATAGTTTTACCATAGTTTTACCATAGATTTAACATATTTAACTGGTAAAAACCCGAAATGAACTATGATAATTGCCGATTTCACACACGCTGAATCTGACACGCAAAATCAAGCAGAAGCTACCCGCCTGCTCATTGAAAACCTCATCGCGTCGAGCAATCGAAACCACTCCAATATACCAGACGCCAGCACAAGTACCTCGACACCTAACCCGTTCGAGATGTCCCAGCCACGCCCCGGCAACTTCGCGAAGTGTACGGCGCGCTTCGACGGCGCCGCCCGCAACGCAGACGTGCTGGAAGCATTTATAGACGCCATAGAAGTCTATAAGGAATGCTCGCACGTTAGCGATGAACATGCACTACGAGGACTGCCCATGCTGCTGACTGCTGACGCCGCCGTGTGGTGGCAAGGTATAAAGACTTCGGTGACGACGTGGAACGACGCTCTCCAGCGATTACGAGGAATGTACGGAACGCCGCAACCGGGATACAAGATACTCCGCGAAATATTTTCCGCCGAACAAGGACTCGAACGTGCTGATGTGTTTATCGCGAAAATTCGTGCATTATTAGCTAAATTACCGTATAGTGTACCGGAAATTATGAAAATAGATATAGTTTACGGACTTTTAGATCGGAGGATTAGGAAACGTGTGCCTCGTGATTCGGCGACCGAGCTCGAAAAATTTATCGAGAAAGTAAGGTTTGTAGAAGAGTCCCTGGCGGAGGTAAGTGGTTGTTTACCAATAACTAAAGTTGCAACGCGAGCCGACTGTCCATTCGATAATAATAAAAGTCATGCTAATAATCATAAAATAACAACACAACTTCCTAAAAGCAGTAGTTCCACGTTTAACCCTTCGTGTGCTACGTCCGACCCTAGTTCGTACGAAAATACGAAACAAAAGCGAACCCGACCTCGATGTACTTTTTGCAAAAGGTTTGGTCACACGTCAGACGAGTGTCGTAATAAGTTTGATAAGTCAAAACCAAATAACGTAGAAAATCAAAAGCCGGATATCAAGGAAACTGACTTGCGATGTTACGGTTGCGGACAACCGGGTGTTATACGATCAAAGTGTAATATTTGTAAGAATAGTCCGGCCGCTAGTAATGTTAGTTTTCAGAGCGCAGATATAGAGGGCGTTCAAAGTACGCGACCTACTATTCAAATAAAAATTGCAAATTACACAGGTGCCGCTATTTTGGACACGGGAGCGACGCACTGTATCGCGGGCCCAATGTTGTATGACCTATTAGTAGGTAATGGTGTAGAGTTTGTAGACACGCAACGCAATGTTGGACTCGCAGACGGCTCCCAGAAAGTGCGTAGAGCGCTTATTTGCAACATAATTGTAAACTTAGAAGGACGGAAGATACCTACCTCCTTCCTTGTGTTTCCTGGTGCAGAGACGAGAACGCTGCTCGGACGCGACTTCATAGTAGATGCAGGGATTGTACTGAACCTACCTCAAGGCATGTGGAGTTTCGCTGATGCCCCGACGCAGATGTTTCCTTTTCTGCAATCATTTAATTTATTACCTGTCGACAACACAGAACTTATGCACGTTGATGTCCCGAAAGTGACCTTGAGAGAAGAAGAAGGTTCGAACCTGACTCCAGACCAAAAGGTTCAACTCAACGCACTATTGGTGAAGAGCTCCGACCGGTTCACCGCCGAAGGCCCGCCGACCGAGTACGCTGTACACCGGATCAAGGTCGATGAAAAACAGGAACCTATAGCTTCGCCGCCGTACCGAATGTCACACAGCCGCAAAGAAATCCTAGAAAAAGAATTGCAAAAACTGTTAGATGCAGATGTAATCGAAGAATGCGAATCGCCCTGGGCAGCGAACGTGGTACTCGTTACGAAGAAGAATGGAGGTGTACGCTTGTGTGTGGACTACCGCAAGTTAAACTCAGTGACAGAACCTGATCGCTACCCCTTACCAAGGATAGAGGACATCTTACACGCCGCTAAAACGACGAACTACATGACTACCTGCGATTTAAGATCTGGGTATTTTCAAGTGAGCCTGAATGAAGAAGACCGGGACAAAACGGCTTTCGTTACGTATTTAGGGACTTACAGGTTTAAAAGAATGCCCATGGGCCTACGAAATTCAGGAGCCACCTTTCAGAGGTTGATTGACCGATTTAAGTCAAACTTGAAGGAAGTCTCTATCCTAGGATACCTTGATGACCTAGTGATTCTGTCCGAAACGTTTCCTAAACACTTAGCAGACTTAGAAGCAGTGTTTGACAGGCTTAAAATGTTCAACTTGAGAATCAACCGAGAGAAGAGTTTCTTCGCCAGAGATTCTATAAAATTTTTAGGACATGTTATTGTTCCAGGAGGTATACAAGTAGACCCTGAGAAGACAACAGCTGTTTCTAACATGCCGCCACCGAAAAATGTAAAGCATTTGAAGACGTTTTTACAGACATCCAGCTGGTTTCGTCGATTCATACCGAACTATGCTGAAGTTGCCAGAGCGTTAACAGACCTTTTAAAGAAGGACAGCACCTGGACGTGGTCAGAGAAACAACAAGAAGCGTATGATCACATCAAAAAACTGCTAGTCTCAGCACCGATACTGCGCCAGGCAGTCGGAACCAAACCGTTCACACTAAGGACGGATAGCAGCGGTTACTGTCTCGGTGCAGTACTTATGCAAGGAGAACAACAGGACGAACGGCCTGTGGAGTACGCGAGCCGCTTGCTCAATCCCGCCGAAAGGAACTACACAACCACCGAGAGGGAAGCATTAGCCGTCGTGTGGGCGATAAATAAGTTCAGAGGATACATTGACGGATCCGAAGTAACAGTGAGGTCCGATCACCAGCCCTTGCGTTGGCTGATGAGTATCAAGTCACCCAGTGGGCGATTAGCAAGATGGGCGTTGACATTACAAGAATATAACCTAAAGATTGAGTATACACCAGGGAAGTCAAACGTAATCGCCGATACCTTATCGCGCCCGGCGTGCTCAGAAGACGTATGTTGCGACCTTTGCCTCACGGTTATTGATATGCCATCTAGAAAACCCCGAGACATTAGAGAAAACCAGCTCGTGGACCTCGACATCAAGAAAATCGTTGAAGACCTAGAGAATACCGACGATCCGTTTAGGGGGAGGAGCTGGGCAGACAAGGGATATACCCTGTCTGATGGAATCCTCTACAGATACGGCACGGAAGCAGATGATGAAGAAACAGCATGCTTAGTCGTTCCAACACATGAGAGAGACAAGATCTTGCAAGAATTTCACGACGCACCAACAGCAGGACACTTCGGAGCTGAGCGAACTCTACATCGCCTGCGATCGAAGTTCTATTGGCCAGGGATGAGACAGTTCATTACCAATTACGTAAAGAAATACGTACCGTGTCAGCGTTACAAAGTAGATGCTAGGAAGCCAGCTGGACTTCTTCAGACGCCTGCAAGCACGCGCAGATTCGAAGTCGTAGCTGTAGATCTCTTCGGCCCATTACCTGAAACGCCTGAAGGTAACAAATGGATACTTATACTAGAGGATGTATGCACCCGCTGGGTAGAAGTGTTTGCCTTGCCCAACGCTACCAGTTTGGAGTGTGCGAAAACGTTGATAGCCGAAGTTTTCTTACGCTATGGTGTGCCTAGACGCGTGATCAGCGATAACGGTGTGCAATTTGTTAGTGAAATGATGCAGCAAGTGTGCCATACCTTCGGTATTACTCAGTCTCTCACTCCGATGTACCACCCGGAAGCTAACCCAGTCGAACGGAAGAACCGCGACTTGAAACCCCAAATAGCCATCCTAGTAAAGCAGGACCATCATACCTGGGATACTCACCTAGCGGCCATTCGGTTCGCGATGAACTCGGCTGTTACCGGCAGCACAGGTTATTCACCCGCGTTCTTGATGTTCGGACGAGAAATCCGCGCCCCAGCCGACGTCCTAACGGACATGAAAGCAGTTATGGATAGCGAAAATGTCATTACTGGGATAACGTCTTACCTGAAGAAGATGTCTGATATCCTTCTTGACGCACGAGACATACATGACAGAACCCAAGCCGTCCAAAAGCGATACGCCGATGAACACCGCCGGCCCAATCCCGATTATGTTGCAGGCGATCTGGTTTTGCTGAAGACACAAGGAGCTAACGATGCCAGCCGAGGCCAAACAGCAAAATTTATACCACGACGTGACGGGCCATATCGTATCAAGGAACCAGTTAGCGCGACGACTTACCTCTTGGAGCGAACCAGCGACAATTCCTTAGTGGGCAAATATCATGTGTCCCAATTAACACCATTTGTTGGAGAGATCCAACCACCTGTCAGTGAGAAGAAGAAGAGAGGTAGGCCTCGGAAATGTACTAGCACGAACGCGAGGGCGCTTGTTTCGAGCTAGAGGGGGAGGATGTAGCACGCGAACTTCTGATTTCATAAATTTTAATCAAAAAATAATAAATAATCATGTCGACATCGCATCTTCATTCTACAACACCAAAAGTCACCTTGAAGACATCGGACATCGGCTCGTCATACTACAACACCAAAAAAGTTGTCTCGCGGCCCGCGCGCCGCTCGCCAGGGAAGAAGTCAGTCCGTCGCACGCTGCGTACCGCGTCACACGTCTCCTATGCCTCCGCGCAACCGGCGCGTGCCCGCTCGAGTCGCGTATGTCGCCCGCTGTTATATTGTATTCATGTTTCGATATTCATGTTGTTACCAGTGTATATGACGATAACGATTTCAAATACACGAAGTTTGGTTTGAACTAAAGATTTCGCCTTATTTAATCTCGTGCCCCGCAATAAAACCCCTTACACTTTTTATTTCTTCTGTGACAATTCTAACAACAATGTTTTAATCCTTTGGCAATTTTTAGAACTTTTGTCATTTTAAATAATTATTTTAATTGAGATGTTGACAATTAATGAAAATTAATACAAATTTTAATGTATGAATTTAAATGAATCAATATTTTTTTGGGATTTTATCTGTTATTTTTAATTTAATATTTATAATATTAGTAGGTATAGATCAAAAATTTCATTACACTGTCTACACATAACAGTAACTCAGAATACATTCACAGTTACGAGTACATTCATTACGTTTCACGTCCCAATTATCGAGTATGACGTAACAACACAATGATTAACAATGGAAGGTAGTTACACAAAGACGTCGCTGAAGCATTAAGTATGTCTTGTCTTAGTTTAATGTGGGGAGGTGTTGTGTATGGAAGTTTCGACTTAGTCGATTGTGACGAAATGCTTTGTTGGGCCTCTCACCCTTTTTCATAACAATATAGTAAAACTATTACTGAAAACATCGTGGGGAAGCCTGATATATCTGAAATCTCCAACCCGTATTGAGCAAGCGTGGTGATCATTGCTCATGCGTTTTATGTGTGAGAATGTAATAAAACAGCTCGCTCCAGTATTCAATAGTTATATTTATTTCTTGACTCCAGTAAACTTAGTGTTGGCTAGTATTGTCGCAATAGACAAATTGTATCCGACCATGATCAGCGCCAACGGGAAACGGGACGATCTTTAATATGTCATCCGCTATCACGCTATTGACAGTGTTACCACAGACATAAATCTAACTAGATGACGCGATTTTACGTACTACTTCGCGTGCCAAAAAAACGGAGTAAATTTATGATCAATGATCGTAATCTGAGCTTTTCATTTAGCATTACCGGCACTGGAAATCCACCGAAATCTAGAAAAATCCCTTTTTATGCCACATTAAGCTGTAAAGAATGTATAGAAAAAGTTGGCCGAGGCATTTCAAATATTTTCTTTTATTGGTAAGTAAATTTGTTTTTTAATTGTTTGTGAAAAAGTGGCACGTTTGGTTTTCATACAGATAGAGGGAATTGCGTTATCTAGTTAGAATGATGTGTGTGGTTTTACCATAGATTGGCAAAGATTCAATCGTTTCGGAGTTGGCAGCACAATTATTCAAATGCGATAAATAGTCGAATACAAATTAGCTGGAATACTTGGTCACAAAAACAGTCTTAATAATTATTTAACATAATGTCCAAAACCTAACTAGAAGAGGTATTTGTCCTGCTGTGGGATAGTAACATGCTGGTAATATTATATCTATTAAAAACCATATGTTAGTATTATCTATGAAAACGCCTTTATGTCATTGATGTAAGGATGATTTTTGCAGTCTTCTTCGTTGTATTATGAATCAAATTGGATTTATTTCGCACATCGACAGCGGTAGCATTCTCTTGTAAAAACCTTTACCAGGGAAATTTTCGGAGTGACTACAAAATGATATGTGTTTTACTATACTTACATTTTTGTTACGAAAATTATAAATCATTAGAATTGACGGTTTTAACCACTTTATAGCTTCGGTTTCAAACAGTTTTAACATTAACCATCAGCCATCAAATGAGTTTTCGTCACCAGAATTTTAAGTCCTGTAAAATTTAAGGCTTTTCTTGATAGTTATCATTTTGTGCGTGCTAAAATTATTATGACAGCACCGATCTAGGAAACTCAAACTTTATAGAAAGTATTAAGTATTACATCTTACTAAGTCATAACCACTGTTCTTGTTCTTGTAATGATTACATTAAACATTAGATTGTAAGTTGTTATGTGGCAATTAAATATTTTTCTTTCTTTCTTTCTACAAAATCTTTAATTATTGTAGAGTACTATATTCCATTCTCTGACGTAGCAATGTCTCACGTCGACAGACCATGGTATGGAGCCGAGTGTAACCGCGCCGACGCGATTAAACACATGGCTTACCAGGCATGGGTCGACGCTCGAACACGCAAGGCTAGTGACGTGAGTCAGAAGAAGAGAGCCTTCAACAGGGCTGCCAAGTCCTGCAAAAAGGTGATGTGAAGAGCACGGTTTGACCACATTAGCAGAATCGGGCACAAACTAGCTTCATACCCAGCGGGTAGCAAAGCGTTTTGGTCCCTGGCTAAGTCGGTCGAATCAAACTTCTGTCGCACCTCACTACCCCCACTGCTGAAACCTGACGGGTCACTAGCCCACTCCGCTGAGGAAAAGGCAAACTTATTTGCCAGCCTTTTTGCGGCATCTTCGCATCTGAATTCTGATGGCGCGCAGCCTCCTCCTTCTCCTGATGGATGCGTGACGAGTATGTCGGATATTCGCATTCATCAAAAGGACGTGCGTAGGTTGCTGCGTAGTCTTGATGTGAACAAAGCGAGTGGCCCCGACGGGATACCAACAATTGTGCTTAAAACCTGTGCGCGTGAATTGTCTCCGATCTTGACTCGCCTGTATCGCCTTCGATAGAGACTGGAAAAGTACCGAATGCTTGGAAGCAAGCCAACGTACAGCCTGTGCCCAAGAAGGGCAGTCGAGCTGACCCGGCCAACTACAGACTCATCTCTGTAACGGTATCCTCTCATCTCCATCCTCTGTAAGAGTATGGAACGTGTGCTCAACGGCAAGCTCCTGGCATAACTAGAAGCCAACGACATTCTCAGTGACCGCCAATACGGCTTCCGCCGAAATCGGTCCACTGAGGTTCTTCTAGCGTATGCCATTCACATCTGGAGTGAGGCCATCGAGAAACACGGGGAAGCGCTAGCCGTCTCCCTCGACATCTCGAAGGCTTTTGAAAGGGTCTGGCACGAAAGCCTCATTGGTAAGCTTCCTACCTTCGGACTGCCCAGTGGTCTGTGTAATTGGATTGCGGACTTCCTCAGGGATCGATCCATCCGAGTGGTTAGATATCAACGCCGGAGTCCCTCAGGGGTCAGTGCTCTCGGCAACATTATTCTTGCTGCACATTAATGATCTGCTATAACCCGGAACCTTTGGGTACGCAGACGACAGCACTGTTGCTGAGAGATACGTGTCCGGCGCACGGACTGCTGGGCCTCAGATTCGGTCTCTCCAGGAGGCCATGGTCGAACGCTTGAATCTATCCTTGAAGGCGGTCTCCGAATGGGGTGATGCCAATCTGGTCAGTTTCAATGCTAATAAGACCCAGGCGTGCCTTTTTTCCGCTAAGAAGAGCCATAATTGCAATTTTCATAAGGATCTCTAATTGTTTTGAAAGTAAGTTATAATCTATGCCACTCAGGAACAATGTAGCTTTCTACTGGTGAAAAAAAATTTCAAAATCCGTTAAGTAGATCCTGAGATTACCCCCTACGACCTCACAAACTTTACCTCTATAAAATATTAATATTATGGTATTATAGTATAGATTTAAAAATGTTTTTAATTACAATAACCTAGTAAGAATGTTTCCATTTTTTATGGATGGAGAAGAAGCGGGCTCCAAAGAAAACATGTATAAATTGTGTGAGGAATGATATTAATGAGGAGTGAATGTTGTATAGCGTGATGGTTGACGGGAAGGAATGGAAAAAGAAATAATAATAATTAAATAATTGTTATTAAGTCAAGAGTGAAAATGGTTACTTTTAGGCAAGCGTGCTTCACCACGGACCACATCATCGCATACCGTCAGGTCACAGGTGAGATAGTGGTCAAATGCGACCCTATTGTAAATAGAAATAAAACTACAGAAATATCACGAGGACATTTTGGACTTTTGAAATACATACTTCAGTATCAGTGATACTATGTCACTCTGTCTTATATAGGTATTGCCATGTAGAATTATTTCATTCGATTAGAATCAGTTCAATGCTCGCTTTCCGTCCGGAAGTTTGTATGACAATTATCTAACTAATCGCGGTTTAATTGAACTTGAATCGAAGTTGACGTCATTACATCAATTATTTTGAAATCGATTTAATTCGTTATCGAATTCTGAATCAGGAGCAGTGTGGCGAATCAAAAGTTCCGTTCGTCTGAATAACAAAAATGGATTACTTAAAGGATCACTCGTGTGATACAATTATTTCATTTTTGTATGCTCCTGCCATGTTAACTTTTCACCACCCTTGGTTGACTGGTAGAGAATACCTTAGGCATTAAGTCCGCCTATGTACCTGTGTGTTGCATGAGTGTATCTGTCTGTCTATCCAGTTAATTTACCTCGAATCTCGGGACTGAATTAGTTGTAATAATAAGAATTTCCGTGACCGAAACACGGATGTGTATGGGTGAATATTTAAGGGACCCAAAATTTATGTCCTAGCATTTTGTTCGCCAATGTTAAAGAATTTTGGAATCAAACGTCTTTCTAAATAAATAAAGCAGATGTTGTGGTGCCCGTTTTGAGATAGAATTACATAAAAAATACAAAATATTGTCAAATACCACGTATATTTTTTGGTTTTCGTCTTTGAGTGTTTATCTCTTTTTTATCGTTATTTCTTGATATAAAATATTAATAATCAATGATTTTTTAGATTGTGTACGAAAATATTATTAAAGAGACATTAATATATATAAAAAAAACTTAATTGGAATCTCGTTGAAAACTATGTCATAATACGTTTTCAATGATCTCAATCGCCATTCACCTAATTATTTAATCAGATATCATTAATTATATTATTATACGCATGGTAAGTGTTTCCATGAGGATTGCACTGCATTTTTCCGTAGCTAACTACTTAATGTGTCTAGGCGAGGACTTTTTATACTTGATAACAATGACGAATTGTTATCAAAGACGTAAATATATGATAGCGCTGGTAAATGAAACTAGCAGCAGAGACGAAATCAAAACGTCAAAAAGGCAGATGACATAACGGAAACACGAATTATGTATTGTTATTGTAAAGATTTGTTTTTATTTGAGTAATATTTTAAAGTCAAAAATGGAAGGTAGATTCACCGACTGTTAGTTTATTTCAATAAAATAATTGGTAACTATATTCGTTCAAAATATTTGTAAAAAGTATTATTAATTACTAAACAAATAATGTACACAATTACTGTATTTTTACAAACCTAAATCTATAATTAATTGATAAACGAATGTCACCGGATATTGTTGCTGTGTGACGTCTTGTCATTTGTTTAAACGTATAAATAGGCTGGTTCTAGTCGAAAGAACTCAGTATTGAATTGTATTGAACTGTGCACATATCTTCATAAAATTAAGTTGTGAGACTTACTGTTGGTGTGAGTAATAAAAAGTGTAAACAAGATGTCTGATCGTTATCATTTGAGAATCCTGAGTACGCCCGCTCTTACATATATATTTATTTATTTAATAAATCATGCACACAAACGTACAGAGGCGGACTTAATGCCTTAGGCATTTTATACCAGTCGACATTTGGGTGATGGAGAGACAAATAGTGATAGGTGCAATATTGAAAGTAAATCACGATACCTAAGGTAGGTTTACATCCATAGTTAATACATATAAATACATACAATAGGTACTCAAACATATAAACTATTTAGTTTATCACACGAATATATTTCAACAATTAGTCATCATCAACATATCAGCCGAAAGACGTCCACTGCTGGACATAGGCCTCCCCCAAGTGTCGCCACATTGACCGGTCCCGTGCATCTCGTAACCAGCGGATCCCCGCAACCTTCACCAGGTCATCGGTTCACCTGGTGGGAGGCCTTCCAACGCTTTACTGAACCTTTCTGCCCCATCGGCCATCCGTTCTGCGAGCAATGTGCCCTGCCCACTGCCACTTAAGTTTGGCAATTCTTCGGGCTATGTCGGTAACCCTGGTTCTCTTGCGGATCTCTACATTTCTGATTCGATCACGCAAGGAAACTCCGAGCATAGCCCTCTCCATTGCCCTTTGAGTGACTGTAAGCTTTCTGATAAGGTCCATTGTAAGCGACCACGTCTCAGATTAGTGGTAGAAAATAGAACAATTAGTGGTAGCAAATAATTGGAAAACATTATCCAGGCACGAAAGCCTTATTGGTAAGCTTCCTTCATTTGGTTTGCCCGGTGGTCTGTGTGATTGGATTGCAGACTTCCTGAGAGATCGGTCCATTCGAGTGGTTATCGATGGCTGCTCGTCGGACCAATTGGATATCAATGCCGGGGTCCCTCAGGGGTCGGTACTCTCAGCAACTTTATTCTTGCTGCATATTAACGATCTGCTTAAAACCTTTGGGTATGCAGACGACAGCACTGTTGCTGAGAGATACTTGTCCAACGCTCGTGCTACCGGGCCTCAGATCCGGTCTCTCCGGGAGGCCATGGTGGAGCGCTTGAACCTGTCCTTGCAGGCAGTCTCCGAATGGGGCGATGCCAATCTGGTCAGGTTTAATGCCGCTAAAACCCAGGCGTGTCTTTTTTCCGCTAAAAAGAGCCAATTTTACCCAGATCCAACTTTCCGAGATGCGACCGTGTCAATAACTGACCATCTTGAGCTTCTTGGCGTTACGTTGACATCTACTCTCAATTTTGGCCCTTACATTGAGGCAAAGGCTCAGCTGGCTGCCAAAAAGCTGGGGATCCTTGCAAAGGTGAGACGGTACTTCACGCCGGAACAGCTCCTCAACTTGTATCAAGCGCAAGTTCGATCATGCATGGAGTACTGTTCTCATCTCTGGGACGGATCAGCCAAATACCAGCTTGACGCACTAGAGTCGATCGAAAAGCGAGCCAAGAGGCTCATCGGCGATGAGGCGCTGGTCAAGTCAAAGCTACAGAGTCTTGAACATCGTCGCCGAGTTGCCAGCCTGTCGGTTTTTTATCGGTTACATTTCGGGGAGTGTGCGATGGAATTGCACGATATAATTCCACCTAGCCCGTTCCATCATCGGACTACCAGACGTACGGCGATGCGCCATCGATACATGGTAGACATCCCACCCATACGCACAAAACGTTTTGGGAACACTTTTATTATGCGTACAGCTAAGGAGTGGAATTCCCTGCCGGAGTCTGTGTTTCCCGATAGCTACAATCTAGGGGTCTTTAAGTCAAGAGTGAATAGGTTATTTCTAGGCAAGCGTGTTTCACCGTCGACCACATCATCGCTTACCATCAGGTGAGATTGTGGTCAAGCGCGAGCCTATAGGTTATAAAAAAAAAAAAAAAAAAAAAATCCTTATGATGATACTACTGCCAACTTCTTACGAACGTGCTCGCGAGCTTTCACTTTGAATACCAATCGGTTGGTTGCCATCTTGATTTCTTGGGAGAGCTCATTCCACGGATACCAAACACTTTTAGAAATATCTAAATGTGTTTGGTACATTGTTCTTGCTTCACATAAACGATCTGCTAAAACCCGGCACCTTTGGGTATGCGGACGACAGCACTGTTGCTGAGAGATACGTCTCCGACGCGCGCGCTACTGGGCCTCAAGTCCGGTCTCTGCGAGAGGCCATGGTTGGGCGCTTGAATCTTTCCTTGAAGGCAGTCTCCGAATGGGGCGATGCCAACCTGGTCAGTTTCAACGCTGCTAAGACCCAGGCGTGTCTTTTTTCCGCTAAAAGGAGCCAGTTACACCCGGCTCCTTCTTTCCGAGATGTGACCGTGCCGATAACGGACCGACTTGAGCTTCTTGGCGTTACGTTGACATCGACCCTCAATTTTGGTCCATTCATTGAGGCAAAAGCTCAGCTGGCTGCCAAAAAGTTGGGGATTCTTGCGAAGGTGAGACGGTACTTCACCCCAGAGCAGTTGCTTAACTTGTATCAAGCGCAAGTCAGATCATGCATGGAGTACTGTTCTCATCTCTGGGACGGATCTGCCAAATACCAGCTGGATGCACTCGAGTCGATCGAAAAACGAGCCAAGAGGCTTATCGGCAATGAGATACTGGTCGAGTCTAGGCTCCAGAGCCTTGAACATCGGCGCCGAGTTGCCAGCCTGTCGGTTTTTTATCGGTTACATTTCGGGGAGTGTGCGTTGGAATTGCATGAACTGATTCCTCCTAGCCCGTTCCATCATCGGACTACAAGACGTACGGCGATGCGTCATCGATACATGGTGGACATCCCACCCATACGCACCAAACGTTTTGGGAACACTTTTATTATACGAACAGCAAAAGAGTGGAATTCCCTGCCTGAGTCTGTGTTTCCCGATAGCTACAACCTGGGAGTCTTTAAGTCAAGAGTGAATAGGTTACTTCTAGGCAAGCGTGCTCCATCGTCGACCACATCATCGCTTACCATCAGGTGAGATAGTGGTCAAACGCAAGCCTATTACATATAAAAAAAAAAAAAAGAAAAAAAAAGGTCACTTTTGAAAATATAGGCCACATGAAACGTATAACTTTAAACCATCCATTTCGATTTCCTATTTCCGTGCGACTAACAAAGTAGGGTAGAACGCCTAATTATAGGCCGAACCAACTTTACTATTATTTCGTCGATTCACCGAAATAGGTATCTTATATCTGAAGGCTGAAATAATTCAGAGAAATAATTAAACTTAGTAAAGGAACTTAAGTTGTCCTTTGGAAGTAAGTTAGAGTGTAAAGTTGCTGTAAATTATAAATTGTTTAAAGTAATAATTAATTTAAAATGAAGGCCATAAATTAGAGGAAGGCTTAATTTTGGGAAACGTTAATTATTTGTTGCTGTTTAAGGTGTAAGTTGAAAAGGGTGGAGGGTTTAGGATCGTTTTTGTATTAGGTAAAATTAAAGGATAGGTTTTAGAGAAAGAAGTTGAAAGAACAAGTATTTATTGTCACAGATACAAGCCTACAAAATAAAATTCTTTACGATATTATTAAAAGTTTTTGTGTATATAAATTACGTTAGTAAAGAGTGAGCGAGTATGTTTGAGCTTTGATGGCTGTCATTAAAATTTATTTAACTAGCGGACGCCTCGCGGTTTCACCCGCGTAGTTCCCGTTCCGGTTAGAATACAGGAATAAAAAGTAGCCTATGTCACCCGGGAATAGTGTAGCTTCTCAACGCTGAAACTATTTTTGAAATCATTCCAGTAGTTTTTAAGTTTATTCGTTACATACAAAAATACAAATCTTTCCTCTTTATAATATTATATATATACGAGTGGTATAGTATAGATAAAGATTACAATGACCTAGTAATAATGTTGTTATTTTGTATGGATGGAAGAGGAGACAGAGCTAAAGAAAACGTGTCTTGATTGTAAACCGTATGATTTTAAGGCTTGAATGATAGCGTATTTTTATTTTATTGACATTATTGGTTTCTGTGTTCTTGGACTCGAAAAGAGCCCGATGGTATTATGGCAAGTCCATAGTTAGGCTCTCAAGTCTAATACCTTTAAACGAGCAATCTATATCTATAAAAGCGAAAGGTGACTGACTGACTGACTGACTGACTGACTGACTGATCAATCAACGCACAGCCAAAACTGCTAAGCCTAAAAGCATGAAATTTGGCAGAAAGGTTCCTCAAGTGACGTAAGTGTGCACTAAGAAAGGATTTTTGGAAATTTCACCCCTAAGGGGGTAAAAAGGGGGTTGAAAGTTTGTATGAAAAATCTAATTCCTTCGACCAAAATTCTTGAAACTTAGCACAAATAGTATTCTAAGTAAATGATAAAGATTGACATTATTAGTTTTTCGAAATTACCCCCAAATAATGATTTAGGGGTTGTTGAAATTTGTTTGGAAAATCTGATTTCTTGGGTCAATAAACTTGAAACTTGCCACAAATACTAACCTAAATGAATAATAAAGGTTGCTATTATTATTTTTTGAAACTACCCCCAAAAGACGATTTAGGGGTGTTAAAGTTTTTTTGAAGAATCTTATTACTTCAGTTAATAAACTTGAAAGTTGACATAAATACTAATCTAAATAAACAATAAAGATTTTCATTGTTAGTTTTTCGAAACTACCCCCAAAAGATGATTTAGGGGATGTTATTTTTTTTGAAGAATCTGATTTCTTGGGTGAATAAACATGAAATTTGACATAAATACCATCTTAAATAAATAATAAAGTTTGGGATTATTAGCTTTTTGCAACTACCCCCAAAAGACGATTTAGGAGGTATTAGTGTTTTTGAAAAATCTGATTTTTGGGTCAATAAACTTGAAACTTGCCACAAATACTAACCCAAATGAATAATAAAGGTCGCTTTTATTATTTTTTTAAACTACCCCCAAAAGAAGATTTAGGGGATGTTAGTTTTTTTGAAGATTTTGATTTCTTGTGTGAATAAACATGAAACTTGACATAAATACCATCCTAAATAAACAATTAAGGTTGTCATTATTAGTTTTTTGCAATTACCCCCAAAAGACGATTTAGGAGGTATTACAGTGTTTTTGAAAAATCTGGTTTCTTGGGTCAAAAAACTTGCCACAAATACTAATCTAAATTAATAAAAAAGGTTGCAGCTCTTATTTTTTGAAACTACCCCCAAAAGATGATTTAGGGGATGTTATTTTTTTTGAAGAATCTGTTTTCTTGGGTGAATAAACATGAAACTTGACATAAATACCATTCTAAATAAACAATGAAGTTTGTGATTATTAGTTTTTTGGAACTACCCCCAAAAGACGATTTAGGAGATATTACAGTGTTTTTGAAAAATCAGATTTCTTGGGTCAATAAACTTGAAACTTGCCACAAATACTAACCTAAATGAATAAAAAAGGTTGCAGCTCTTATTTTTTGAAACTACCCCCAAAAGATGATTTAGGGGATGTTATTTTTTTTGAAGAATCTGTTTTCTTGGGTGAATAAACATGAAACTTGACATAAATACCATTCTAAATAAACAATGAAGTTTGTGATTATTAGTTTTTTGGAACTACCCCCAAAAGACGATTTAGGAGATATTACAGTGTTTTTGAAAAATCAGATTTCTTGGGTCAATAAACTTGAAACTTGCCACAAATACTAACCTAAATGAATAACAAAGTTTGCTATTATTATTTTTTGAAACAACCCCCAAAAGACGATTTAGGGGTGTTAAAGTTTTTTTGAAGAATCTTATTACTTCAGTTAATAAACTTGAAACTTGACATAAATACTAATCTAAATAAACAATAAAGATTTTCATTGTTAGTTTTTCGAAACTACCCCCAAAAGATGATTTAGGGGATGTTATTTTTTTTGAAGAATCTGATTTCTTGGGTCAATAAACTTGAAACTTACCACAAATACTAACCCAAATGAATAATAAAGGTAACTTTTATTATTTTTTTAAACTACCCCCAAAAGAAGATTTAGGGGATGTTAGTTTTTTTGAAGATTTTGATTTCTTGGGTGAATAAACATGAAACTTGACATAAATACCATCCTAAATAAACAATTAAGGTTGTCATTATTAGTTTTTTGCAACTACCCCCAAAAGACGATTTAGGAGGTATTACAGTGTTTTTGAAAAATGTGGTTTCTTGGGTCAAAAAACTTGCCACAAATACTAACCTAAATTAATAAAAAAGGTTGCAGCTATTATTTTTTGAAACTACCCCCAAAAGATGATTTAGGGGATGTAATTTTTTTGAAGAATCTGATTTCTTGGGTGAATAAACATGAAACTTGACATAATTACCATCCTAAATAAATAATAAAGGTTGTCATTATTAGTTTTTTGCAACTACCCCCAAAAGACGATTTAGGAGGTATTACAGTGTTTTTGAAAAATGTGGTTTCTTAGGTCAAAAATCTTGCCACATACTAACCTAAATTAATAAAAAAGGTTGCTGTTATTATTTTTTGAAACTACCCCCAAAAGACGATTTAGGGTATGTTAATTTTTTTTGAAGAATCTGATTTCTTGGGTGAATAAACATGAAACTTGACATAAGTACCATCCTAAATAAACAATAACGGTTGTCATTATTAGTTTTTTGCAACCTCCTCCAAAAGACGATTTAGGGGATGTAACTTTTTTTGAAGAATGTGATTTCTTGGGTGAATAAACATGAAACTTGACATAAATACAGATATTATATATTACAGATGAAACTTGACATAAATACTAACCTAAATGAATAATAAAGGTTACTCTTATTATTTTTTGAAACTATCCCCAAAAGACGACTTAGGGGATGTTAATTTTTTTGAAGAATCTGATTTCTTGGGTCAATAAACATGAAACTTGACATAAATACCAACCTAAATAAACAATAAAGGTTTTCAATAATTAGTTTTTCGAAACTATCCTTAAAATACAACTTCGGTGTGGTAAAGATTTTTGATTACTTTTACTGCACATAGCTTCTTTTTATGACGTTGGGGAGCACTTAGGAGGGGTTTTTGGAAATTCAAATTTTAAAGGGTTAAAAGGGAGACATTTATTTGTATAAAAATCTTATTCCTTTGGCAAAATAATAAAGGATGGCATCATTAGTTTTTCGGATTTACCCCCAGACGATGATGACGATTTAGGGATGTCAAAGTTTCTTTGAAGAATCAAATGGCACTAGGATGGGGACCTCTACATCGATTTCGAACTACCGAACTGGACCGTTTGTCTCAGGTTTAATAGCAGCTTATTTTTGGTTGCCATCACACGAACGAAGTCGCGGGCGGAGTTAATATTATAAATGTGAAAGTGACTCTGTCTGTCTCTCTGTCCACCTTTTCACGCTTAAACCGTCGAACCGATTTAGATGCAATTTGGTTCGGAGATATTTTGAGACGCTGGGCAGGACATAGCATAGTTTTTATCCCGGAAATCTTACTTAAGGGGGTGGAAAGAGAGGAAGAAGTTTGTATGGAAAACCCACAACATTATGCTGCGATATAAAAAATAAGCTATTCGAATTACTAATGCTTCGCAGACGAAGTCGCGGGCAACAGCTAGTTCTTGTATATAATTATGTATATATATAATCTGAATCTCGGAAACGGCTCCAACGATTTTCATGAAATGTAGTATGCAGGGCGTTTTGGGGGCGATAAATCGATCTAGATAGGTTTAATTTTTATAAAACGTCTTTTTCTCTATTTTCACCCGAGCAGAGCTCATATTTGTCGCATCAAGGCTGGCCGATAGATGCAAACCATCGGGAAGTCAGGATGCCCTTAGGTTAAGACATGGTGTGTGAGCAGGTCGGTGGGTACAATCGTGAAAATGAAATCACACAAATTATTCGATACACTGGGTTTATTTAAATATTCACATTTACAATCTTGCTTACTAATATCACGGATCGACACTGATTCTACGACGTCTTCGCTCCAAGGTGGTCAGTACTCAACTGCTATATTCTGCTGTCCCCTCCACGCAAGTGATTAGAAAAAGCGCGCCAATGCGTAGTTGTTCTTGCTTTGCCGCCAGATGGCACGCTTGCGATTTGTTTTGACGTCCGTACTATTGACTAAACCCGACATATTCATAATTATAATTACAAAACTTACACTTTTATTTAAGATAAACAATAGGACCTCAATTTATATTGAATAGAAAATCCTAGATAACTAATACTAACAGAAAACTATTTCTTACGTATTTCTAAGTAACTGAATAAAATGAAAACTACAATATATTGCTTGAACTATCACAAAACGTATCAAAAACAAACATCAAATCATCAAAATCCAATAATAATTTCCTGAACGAACGAACGATAACAGGTGCGTTCACCCTATATTATTTCCCGCACGCAAGGATCAGACGTACCAACCTTACGAAGTAAATCGACGTTTTATTATCTGTGGTACAAAGGTATTATGCCTGTATTTATGTATACTTGAATACTAGTCAAATATAGAATTTATTTGAAATATTTTTTCGTTGGGGATTTGGAGGTAAACATAACTACTTCATAAGTCTTATAGCAAGTACTGCCCTGCCAGGGTAACATAAGTGGAGTAATTTTTAAGTAAACCGTCATGCCATCTTCAATCGACAGCTTTAAGCAGACCATGACGTCATAAGTTATCCTGTCATTTCACCTTGACTGGATGTATGACAGGTCACTTCTTCTTCACTAAACCTAAGTTTTACTGTGTTTTTTTTTACAGAAAAGCACATGTGAGTTTACTGTTCATCTCACTCAAGTGAGCAACCACAATTAGTAAGCGAACTCATTTGTTTTTACCCGACTGCCGAAGGAGGGTAATGTGTTTATCAGTCTTTGTATGTATGTATGTTTGTTCCTATATGGCATTCTAGAGACAAAACGCGTTGGCCGATTTTGATGGTTCTTACGTCAATCGATTCGTTTTAACCCTGCGAGTGTCACTGGCTACATTAAAATTAGAAAATAGAAAAATGGCGGATTCTAGGCGCCATATTGTGGGGTCCCATTTTTTTTTCTGCTTCCAAACCCATCGTGTGGGGTATCAAAATAAAGGGCTTCATGAGGTGATTTCAAAAATATACAACACTTATATGTTTAAATGAACGTAATTTGAAAAAAAAAAAAAAAGTTATAAATAAAAAAGTTAAATCAAAAAATCAAAAAACTGCTTAAAAGTGAACTAAAAAGACGTAAACAAGAAGATAATCATGCTATGCAGGCGACCAGATTTTAGTTAGCGAGCCCGCGAATATGTATCCTCCGACTGCATAGCATGATTTTCTTCTTGTTTACGTCTTTTTAGTTCGCTTTTTAAGCAGTCGGGTTTTTTTAAAGTAAATCATCGCGGATTCACAACGAGACACCGTTCGAATTTCGAAATGATGTTTGAAGAATAATTTGACAGACTTATTCGACGCCATTTTTACAAGCATATATTTGCCAGTGTGTAAACAAATTTTGCAAATTAAATTTGACTCACTCCCCAGTGTTCGATTGCGCGGCAATTTATGTGAGAATATAAACGCTTGTTTAAAAAAAATCTTATTTTAAATATGACAGCTTGTTATTTTTATTAAAAGGAAGATGATATTGCTATGCGACAAAAAGCTTATATAAGATTAAAATTAAAAAGCTGTTGTTACGGAATAGCTCGTGTAGCCAGCCAGTGTAATGTCGGCGTCGGCGCGTCGTCGAGCTCCGTCGTAGCAAATAACGTAATCTCGTCGAAATAATGCTTTTCATACAATTTCATGAGAATAATCTGTTATTGTCTAGTGTGGAAGACATAATGAGATACGTTTTTTTTTTTCTAAGGTTGGTGACGTAGTGGTAAACCATTTTGTTATCTACCTACTCCATTTGATATAACATTAGAAACACTCCCTTTTTACCCGACTGCCGAAGGAGGGTAATGTGTTTATCAGTCTATGTATGTATGTATGTATGTAAGTATGTATGTATGTTTGTTCCTATATGGCGTTCCAGAGACTAAACGCATTGGCCGATTTTGATGTATCATACGTCAATCGATTTGTCTTAACCCTGCGAGTGTTATAGGCTACATTAAAATTGGACAATAGAAAAATGGCGGATTTTGGGTGCCATATTGTGGGGGCCCAAATTTTTTTTTTCTTCCAAACCCTTCGTGTGGGGTATCAAAATGAAGGGTATTAAGAGGCAATTTCAAAAATAAATAACACTTATATGTTTAAAAGTATATAATTCGATAAAAAAACGATCTAAAAAGTTATAAATAAAAAAACTTAATTCAAAAAATCAAAAAACCCGACTGCTTCAAAAGCGAACTAAAAAGTCGTAAACAAGGAAAAAATCATGCTGTGCAGGCGGAGGATACACCAGATTTTGGTCAGCCAGTCCGCGAATATGTATCCTCCGACTGCACAGCATGATTTCTTCCTTGTTTACGACTTTTTAGTTCGCTTTTGAAGCAGTCGGGTTTTTTTAAAGTAAATCATCGCGGATTCACAACGAGACACCGTTCGAATTTCGAAATGATGTTTGAAAAATAAGTTGACAGACTTATTCGACGCCATTTTTACAAGCGTTTATTTGCCAGTGTGTAATCAAATTTTGCAAATTAAATTTGACTCACTTCCCAGTGTTCGATTGCGCGGCAATTTATGTGAGAATTTAAATGCTTGTTTAAAAAAAAACTTATTTTAAATATGAAAAAACCACCAGATGGACCCCTGGGTGGTAATCTTATTTTCTTGTTATTTTTATTAACACACAGGAAGATGATATTGTTATGCGACAAAAAGTTTATATAAGAATAAAATTAAAAAGCCGCTTGTTGCGGAATAGCTCGTGTAGCCGTGTAACGTCGGCGTCGCCACGTCGTCGGGCTCCGTCGTAGCAAATAACGTAGTCTCATCGAAATAATGCTTTTCATACAATTTCATGAGAATAATCTGTTATTGTCTAGTGTGGTAGACATAATGAGATACGTTTTTTTTCTTCTAAGGTTGGTGACGTAGTGGTAAACCATTTTGTTATGTACCTACTCAATTTGATATAACATTAGAAACAATCCCTTTACAGCCCGTTCTATGGATAGTTCAACTCATCTTTGCGCGCGGCGCTATGTGTGGGTACAGATGTGTAGGTACACATATGTGGGAGGTTGTTAACTCGGACGACGGCTACCGCGTTACTGGCACACAAATGCATAATGTGTAACAAGCGCACGCACACATGGCGCCGCGCGCACAGATTAGTTGAACTATCCATACTTACCAATTTTCACTTCTATTGCTTTGGTGATATGACTAATGGTAGTTGTATTAAACAGTCGATATTGGTAACAGGTTTATGCTTTTTATGCTATTTTAAAGTTTACCAAAATATAACTCAAAACTGATTGTAAAAAGGGATTATTAGGGTTCCGTACCAAAATGGTAAAAAGGAACCCTTATGGTGCGACTCAGTCTATCTGTCCGTCTGTCACAGCTGGATATCGCAAGAACTACTAATGCTATCAACTTGAAACTTGGAATAGTTCTAGATGACAGTTGCTCAACTATTTTGCAAATAAAGAAGAAATAAAAATATAAAACAAGATCTGAAAGGTCTTAAAAATACAAAATGGGGCTACTAGGGCTATTTACACATTCTCAAAAAAAATACGAGAAAATAAATAAAAAAATACCCCCCTGCCAACCGCCAAAGTTTTCATAGAAAAATATCTGAAATTATTCTCTGTGATAGAAGTTTATGTAAAGATTACAGGAAAAATAAAACGATATCTCTAAATAGCACACTTTTCCAAAAATCAACATAGAATATAATAATGATGGTACGGAACCCTCGGTGCGCGAGTCTGACTCGCTCTTGACCGGTTTCTTTTTTCTGATGCGATTTCAAAATTAATGAAGTTCAATAGGTTTCTACATAATCATTTAAGGTGGATGTAATCAAGTTAATAAACAATATCTGCCAGCTGCTGTAATTTACGGCATAATACTGTTTTCGCCTTCTACATTCAATCAGGCAGCGCCATAATTATTCAGTATAACGAATACATTACGCAGCGCTTGCTGATTCGTGGTCTCCACTCAAGGATTCGTATGCTCCAATGGCGTCGTATTTACACCACACTCGTCTTGGCTGGGTGGTTGGTGTAGTGATTGTTAGTGCTACCAGGCATTGGGAATCCCGAAATCGATTTCCAGGTTGAGTAAATTTTTAATACGTTTAACAGGAACTGGAAAATTTCAGAGGAATCTAGGTATCTGACCCTTTGATAGCAGTAGACATGCTCCGCATTACAAGGGAAATATTTTGTTTTTTTAGGATTGCTATCACTCACGTGTACTTCTTTCCGTCTGTCCGTCCGTCATCTGTCAATTATTTTAACATCACATTGATCAATGAACTTGATTTTTTTGTGAAATGTTTATTATTACGTATATTTTACAAAAAAATACCTTATATTGATAAATTAGATTTTTCTTCGGTACGGAAGATAGATGTCTGAAGTCCGAGAAGCAGTCGGTCTTTTGTTATAATTGATAGTTTCACGTTTGAGCACTGTCTTACCTGCTGATAAAGACCACCAAATTATAGCTATCAGTGCAATAAAAGTCTTCCCAAAACGTTATAGGTATAATATTCACAACGGCTCGTTGTGTCTCTGAATTGACTGCAAGAACCTAGTAGCTATTTTTGTGTCAATTTTGAAGGTGAAGATAGCATTGTATAACTGTCCCTTTCACTCGCTTACGTTTATTGCATCGTCCTATCTCGCTTACTCTATGCAGTATACTCGATGACATTTTCTTGCGCAATGTTTGGCAGAGCTAACTTCAGAGACACATAGATCCGTTGTGACTACTTCACTCCTGTCTAGCCTTTGAGAGATGTAATATTCTATTCTTCCTTGATTAAAACCAATAATATAAGTACCATACAAAGTCCATTTTAACTTACGTGCTCATAATGCCTGCACAGCGGATTGTGAGCATGCAAGCACCTTTTTATTTGTTGTGATATAACACGACAACTTTTTGCTAATTCATTTGTTTCAGACACGCATAGGTAATGCATATTACTGTGATATTTTTATGAATATATTATGGCTGTACAATATACACTGTTTCGTCATTTTTTTTTTTTTATATATTATAGGCTCGCGCTTGACCACTATTTCACCTGATGGTAAGCGATGATGTGGTCGACGGTGAAGCACGCTTGCCTATTATTGTAAAAAACCGGCCAAGTGCGAGTCGGACTCGCGCACGAAGGGTGCCGTACTTGGTAAATTGCGGTTTACGATTTATCACGTATTAAAAAAAAACTACTTACTAGATCTCGTTCAAACCAATTTTCGGTGGTAGTTTACATGGTAATGTACATCAAATATTTTTTTTTAGTTTTATCATTCTCTTATTTTAGAAGTTACAGGGGGGGGGGACTCATTTTACCACTTTGGAAGTGTCTCTCGCGCAAACTATTCAGTTTAGAAAAAAATGAAATTGGAAACCTAAATATCATTTTTGAAGACCTATCCATAGATACCCCACACGTATGGGTTTATTGGGAAAAAAAAATAGTTTTAGTTTCAAGTATGGGGACCCCCAAAATTTATTGTTTTTTTTCTATTTTGAGTGAAAATCTTAATGCGGTTCACAGAATACATCTATTTACCAAGTTTCAACAGCATAGTTCTTATAGTTTCGGAACAAAGTGGCTGTGACATACGGACTGACAGACAGACAGACAGACATGACGAATCTATAAGGGTCCCGTTTTTAGCCATTTGGCTACGGAACCCTAAAAACACTGCAAATTGTGTTACTCATAAACAGTACATATTATTAGATAGGTAAAAATATTCAATATTTTAGTTTTTTGACACTGACTGCCGAAATTGAAGTAATTTTTCACTTTGTAGTGTTTTTATTTGGAAGTCGGTTGTATTTTATTTGTAAAAACGTATTTATTATTTACTTTTTGGTTATGGTACCTAGTGGGCAAATGTTATGTACAATAAACATTTTGCGATTGCAGCAATCCCGAGAGATTTGCCGTCATTTATTGAAGAGTTCAGTTATCTTTCGCCGAAGTCCTTCATCAGATCTTCACCAAAATCGAATTAAAATGACGGAGAATTCGCTAAATAGTTCAATAACAAAAAGGTCAGCCATCCTCCTTTTAAAAAATGGGGAAAGGTCAAATCTACCCGAAATAGTGAAGTAATTCAATCAAATGGAATAATGATTTGTAGGCTCGGCAGATATTTTCATAATTAGTCTCATCTCATAGTAACAATTATTTGTATTCATGACTATTTATAGCTTTTTAAATATCTTCTTAGATGTTAAATTGCCATGCAATTTTATATTAATTAATATAGGTTAAATTATTATGCACGAAACATAGCCAAAGCATTTGTTTTCAGTGACAACACATTGGTTTCGATAAACAAGGTTCCACAGCAGTAGATGACAAATATGTTTTCATGGTATCTCTGATTACCCTACGGGGAATACTGGCGTGATATTAAGTTGTTTGTTACGTTTGTATACAGACGAGAGACAGACTTTGTGTCGCCTCATAATATATCAGAAAACAACTCGACCTCAATATGACTTTGGGCTATCCGGTCCATAATTCGAAATGTACCTTACTAATGTCTGGGTTCTAATATCTAGTATCGGTTCATTGAGCCAATCGTCAGTGGTGGAAATTAATGTCCAATTTGTTCTTTAATGTTGATCTGGCGGTATCAAGCAGCTTTGGGCAGTACATGTGTCGCATAAACAGGGAGCCGAACGCCCGATGAAGGGACTGCGTCGACTGTCGGGAGGATAATGGCAGAGTGCCGCTTGGTAGTAATCGCGTCGTGCCCTCAGATCTGTAGTAGGCATTGACCTGTCACTGCCAGCCGTAGTCGAATTGATGGTCGGCAGCGAGGAGTCCTGGGACGCAGTGGTATCTTTCTGCGACATGGTCGGCCCGCAGAAGGGGGCTGCCGAAAGCGAAAAAGAGATCTCTTCCATTCAAGTGGCCCACAGTAGATGCGGACTTCCGGCGTAGGTTGAGATGGAATACCGGGGTGGTTTTTAGCAAGTTAGATTCTGACAAACCTTCCGCCACCCCCACATGGGCGGTGGATATCCAATCCATTCAAGGATTTTTCACGCCGAAGCGGAATTTTTGGTCGGGCAAAGTGCTAGTGGGATTCACAAGCTGTTTTATATATATATATATTATTTGCTCGCGCTTGACCACTATCTCACCTGCTGGTATGCGGTGATGTGGTCAGCAGTAAGACACGCTTGCCTAGAAATAACCTATTCACACTTTAATTAAAGGCTCCTAGATTGTAGCTAGACTATAGCAGACTCCGGCAGGGAATTCCACTCCTGTACGCATAATAAAACTGTTTCCAAAACGTTTTGTGCCTGTGGGTAGATGTCCACCATGTACCGATGGCGCATCGCCGTACGTCTGGTAGTCCGATAATAGGACCGGGCTAGGTGAAATTAGATCGTGCAATTCCATCGCACACTTCCCGAAATGAAACCGATAAAAACCGACAAGCTGGCAACTCGGCGACTCGACTCGACTCGGCTCTATTTATTATATATTCATTTAATTATTTCATGTATAGTGGTGATACATAGGCGGAATAAGTCGTGCGCAGTTGATGGCAAAAAGCTCACCCCTTATTATATGCGTCTTAAACATTACTGACGAAATGTTGGTGTCTATATATGCACTTGTGCTTACGCTTCGGGGAATACAGCCCTGATATTGTGTTTCGTAATCCTCGGGTCCTATATCTAGTATCAGTTCGTGAAGCTTATCAATCATCTGCAGTGCAAACTACTAACCCCTTACTAGTTTCCTTGAGAACTTTGCTGAAGATAAATATCTCTTTACACCTAAGTTTTCAAGACTATTGAAGATACGACAAAGTTAGTTCAGTCTGTTACTAGTCTCAGTTACTAAAGAGAAATTCCTTAGCTTTGAAAACTACTGAAGATAAAAGTGGGATACGTACTTTAGTTATATCCAAGCACAGATAGTATAATACTAGCATAAAGATGCCTCAACCCATAGAAAGAAACCGTGCCGACGTAACTAGCGGTTTTTTTCTGATTAAACTATTAATTTATACATCGATCGCGTTCGGTTCCGTTCCACGGCGATTGATAGATGGTGTTAGCAGCGTATGTAAAAGGGTTTACTCGGTTCGTAAATATTGTGTCTTTAAATACAGTAACGATTTGTTTTACGGTATTTTTATGCTCGTTTTTACAGTTTCAATGCGCCAAAATATGTTTCAATACAAATTTAAACAATTGATAGGAATGCCTCTGAAATTTAAAACCGCGCCATCTATTGGCATCAATTTTAAATGATATGCTCAAATAATCTTTGAAATGTGAATTAAGAGCCAAATATTCCATAATTAAAATTTTCTGGTATCAATATTGTACGTTCTTGTTTAATCATCTGTCATTATGGAATATTGGGCTCTTAATTCACATTGAAAAGTTAAATTAAATTCCAGAAGTTTTTAATTTTACCCACAATTTAATATCAAATCAGTGCAAATCGTGCCATCTAGTGGTATCTATTTGAATCAAATTTTCTTTCTCAGCACTGTAACCCCGTGATCCTAGTATACTTTATTGCAAATACGAAACTCCTAATTGAGAAACGTAATAAATACTTTTAAACGCTACCAGGAAATTGAGTCCTCGAGCTCAATAGTAGCGTTTGCAACTTCTAGACCAACGAAACAGTCAGTAATAATGTATAATCAGATAATTGTTGTAAACAAGAAAATGTCAAGAATAGTAATTGCCGAAGACATAAGACCATGACACGACACTACTGGTGTTAAAGATTGTGGCAGCAAATTCACACGAGATTTTATTCGACTGCAAAAAAGGCCGACATAAAAAAGACATACAAATTAACGTGAAATGATAAGTGCACTTAAAGAGATAGATCACTAAAGCCCCAGACGTTTTTTTCATCTCTCGGACATAAAATTAGTTATTTGCATAGGTCGATCATCATCAGGTATGCCTACGTTCAAAATACACACTTACACTACTTTATCCCACACATTTTGTCGAAGCAGAAGTATGAAACATCTAGGGGCTCTGAGAGCTTCGACCATTATACTTATCTGTTAGGTATTAATTTTTTCTTCGTTTTAGTTATTCGTTATCGATGAAAAATAGGAGTTTGTATATGCAACGGTCATATAATAGGGGTTATTAAAACACGAGTGTGGGTTTACCACACGAGGCGAAGCCGATTGTGTTAATAGTATCCCACGAGTGTTTTAATACCTAATTATATGCCGTTGCATACACTTTTTATCTTCACTCGTACAGTTGGAATAAAACAAAAGTGGAAACGGAAGTATATGTGGTCTGGCGGGAAATTTAAATTCTCATTGCGCATGACTGCGCAGCGCGCTCATCCATAGACAATGATACTATTTTTCTAAAGTCAATGAGCCAATAAATGTAAAAGTGAAATTTTGCTTAAAAAATAAAAAGTTATTTTACAATGCATGTCCTCGAAAAGAGCGTTTTCCAAGCAGCCAAACTGTGCGGAAAGTGTAATTTTTTAATTTTTTTCGCTAGTGCTTTTTACGTTCCTGTTTTTTTTTTAATTTTAACTCCAACGTCAGCCCGACGCATGGATTTTTTATTATTTGAGAAAAGTTTTACAAATTTGCACATGCGTAGTAGATTTGCCCGAGGAACTATTAGTTAATCTGTGGATATGATGAGCGCACTTAAATAAGCCCGCCATTTTATTAATTTCATTTTATTAATTCATATATTTTTTTATTTCCTCGCACAATGCATAGTAAAATGTTGTATGATACACGTACGTAAGATGATTCCTGACTCGTGTCGATTTATCCACTCATCGGTAATCACCAACCTTCCGCACTTGTAGCATAAATAACTATATATTATGATGCAGTTGTTTGAAAATCGAAGGAAAATGTTGCACAGTATTTTTTTTTTAATATTACCTATCCACAACAAAAAAATGTGCGGGCTTATACAATATTTTTTTAATTCATATTTGGAACACTACGTTGTGAGTGGTAATAAACTACATTATATTATCAGCAATCGCCACTTAACATGCAAACTTATACCCGACTAGTAGTCATATAACTTAGAAGAAGGAGAACGGGGAAAACTTGTGAGTTATAGCCAAAGTTTGTCCCAATATCTTTGGCCAAGGAATAAAAGTGTAACGACAGTTCCGAAGTGTTTTATATTGTTAGTAAAAGTAAATCGTTCGTAGAATATTATTATGTATGACTGTTTTGTGTATTTTTGAAGTAAAAATATATTATACTTACATAAATATACAGAATAATCTACTGTTGCTATTGTTATTTTTTTATTAATATCGTTACGAGATCAAAGACAGTTGATTCTTATCTCAGAGAATCATTGAGCTTAATTAGCTTTTCTGGTGGGGTAGCCTTTGTTGATTTAACAAGTAAAATTTCAAAATTGCAAAAACCCCCGACACATTTAGCTTGCGAAAACACCCCGATTCAAACAGTAAAACGCCCATTACTTTTGAACGGCTGAACCGATTTTATTCAAACATAGCTAAGAACAATCCCGACGAATCACCTTTCAAACAAAAAAAAATAAATCAAAATCGGTTCATCCGTTTAGGCGCTATGATGCCACAGACAGACACACAGATACACAGACACACAGATACACAGACACACAGATACACAGAAACACACGTGAAACTTATAACACCCCTCTTTTGCCGGCGGGGGTTAAAAAGACAGGCTTCAAGCCTTTTATTCAAAGGAAATCAAAGCGTTGATTTTTCTTCACAGGAAAACTCATTTTCAGCCGCATTTAGCAGAGCTCAAAGCCAACCCCTTAATTCAATATTCTTAACAAAATTCTCCCATATACATTCAAAAGCGGATCCGAGCTGATTTCGGATCACATATCCGATACATTATCGCTCCCATAAAGATTCTTAAAGGAGAAATAATGATCGCCGAGTCGAGCTTAAATATTATTTTCTGTGCAATATCCTTGGTACAGTAGGGGTGGGAAAAATTTTCACCGGGACCCAAATAAAAAAAAACAAAAATTTTAAGTTGCAATCCACACATTTTAGTACCTGGGCAACTGAGCTCTGCTCGGGTTAAAATAGAGAAAACGACGTTTTCTAAAAATTTAACCCAGCTAAAACGATTTATCGCCCCCATAAACCCCTGCATGCTAAATTTATTTAAAATCGGTGTAGGTATTAGTACCTAGGCGACCGAGCTCTGCTCGGGTGAAAATAGAGAAAACGACGTTATCTAGTTATAAAACCTAGCTAAATCGATTTATCGCCCCCATAACCCACTGCATACTAAATTTCATGAAAATCGTTGGAGCCGTTTCCGAGATTCAGAATATATATATACATATTATGTACAAAAATTGCTCGTTTAAAGGTTTTAGATTAGATAAATGCGTAAGTAACTGTCTGTATGTTTGTTAACTTTTTATGACCTTAGGCTGAACGGATTTGGATGAAACTTTGCACATGGGTAGAAACCTTGTCCTAGATTATATGAAGGAAGACACAGGGTTTTTTTAATCAGGAGTTTGTTTTCTTGGGATAATTTTCAAGCGGGCGAAGCTCCTGGCAGAAGATAATTGGTTATATGAAGCAGCAAACGCTGAAATAGTTAACAACGTAATAACAGTCACAGCGAAAAAAAGAGTTAGAAGTTAATGTGGACATAAATTTTCGAGATTTATTTTTTGAGAAGTTTTTGGGTTAGAAAGTATTTTTCTTTTCCTTGACTTATAACCTATTGAAGGTTACAGAAATAGGTTGGATGTAGGCAGAGTATGGCAAGGTAATTGTGGATTACTATATAAGCAACAAAGTCGACGTAGCCCTAGCTGTGCAGGGCTCCTATTACTGTCTGCAGGGTCTAAAGTAACCTAACATGAAACAGTAATATTATGTTGAATAATGTACAGGCTGCATCAGGAGTGGTTTACTATAGGGACCTTGTGGAAACTAGAACAAATTTCCGTGCGTTCAAGCGCTTTTGCCATACCTATTATTGAAACCAAATATAACGGCTTACAATGTTAGGACCCGTTAATATGTATGTCGCATCAAGGCTGGCCGATAGATGTAAACCATTGGGAAATCAGGATGTATTCCCTTAGGTTGAGACATCGTGTGTGGGCAGGTCGGTGGGTACAATCGTGCAAATGAAATCACAGAAGTTATTCGATACACTGGGTTTATTTAAATAGTCACAACTCGGTTACAATCTTGCTTACTAATATTACGGATCGACACTGATTCTACGACGTGTTAGCTCTAAGGCGTTCAGTACTCAACTGCCATATTCTGTGTTCCCCACCACGCAAGTGGTTAGAGGAAGCGCGCCAATGCGTAGTTCTTGCTTTGCCGCCAGATGGCGTGCTTGCGATTTGTTTTGACGTCCGTACTATTGACTAAACCCGACATGTATTTATGCTAATTTTTTATCCGTGGTGCTAGGCAACTGGGCTTATCCCATTTGTATATGACCCTTTGTGCCTATTGGCCTTGTTTGTTCTGTCTCCTGCTTGATATGGAGCGAAGTGGAAATTTACATTTTTCCTACTCCTCCGTTATTCTTTTCTGATTAATTTCGTTGCGGGATCCAAGACAGTTAAATTCATTCTCCGGGACTTCGTCGAGCTTCATTGCCTCGGCGCTTTTCTGGTGGTCGCCACTGTTGATTCTGGCTTTCAGGAGTTGCAGTGGTTTGGGAATAGTGCGGTGGGATTGTCATAACCTAACATGAAGGAGATGATGGAAGCCGAATTCGCTCGCTCACAACAGCTCCCGTCATCTCTTTTAAACCTAACCTATCCGTGTCGGAGTGTCCTAAGCTCCCGAGCTCGCTTCACTTGCTCTTGGACTAATTCTTTGACCATTATTGTCCTGGTTATGCCTAACTGCTACGTAGAAATATTCATAATGACCAGACAAAGTGATAAATATAGAAGTTTAAATCAGTGTTCATTACTTTGCCCGATTTGACTTGTCTAGATTCATAATGCCCGGGTATTATACATAGTGCTCTAATCAATAACTTGGTCCATGATTAGTTTCTCTAGTGCTGGTTTTAGCTAAAGCACAGTAAAAATATACAAACGCTTGAAACAGCACACCCACACAAACATACGAACCGACGAGACCACTAAGGCACTTCTGCAGTGCTGTCAGTAGTGCGACCCGCTTAGGGGTCACGTCGATGCGCATGTTTGTGTGAGTGTGCCGTTTCTAGCGTTTGTAGGTAATTTCCATACTGTTTGTATATTTTTACTATGCTTTAGCTAAAACCTATTTATTCTGTGGCTAAAGCTCGGAGAGACAACTAGTTTTATTTGAAAATTAAATATATCAGTGGTTAATTCTAGTTTTGACTAGGTATTTCTAATGTTAACAAAGGCATTATAAAAAACTTACTTAAACTAGGGTAAACGATCAATATATACATAATAGCTTACCCTCGCGGCTTCGCTACCGGCAAAATTATAGCCTATGTTACTCGGGAATAATGTGGCTTTCTACAGGTGAAAGAAAATTTTAAAATCGGTCCAGTAGTTTCGGAACCTATTCAGTACAAACAAACAAACAAAAAAATCTTTCCTCTTTATAATATTGGTATAGATTATTTGCCTACCTACGTCCAGTAGTAGACGTTTTCCATCTTGATTGAAATTTTGCTGTTCTAGTCTAGCAAACACACCTAACTTTAGTTATAGTTTTTTGTTTGTTCAAACAATATTGTGGTCAATGCTGGAGCATGCTTGCATTCTTATTGTTATTAGAAAATTCGCAGTTGTGGCCATATCCCAAATTGGTCCCTTTGCTCTCTACTACTTGGGACTTTGATCTTAACTATCGCAATATTTATGAGCTGCCTGTCACAATATTTGTGATCTTGTCAATATGCACGTTGTATCATTCATAAAAAATAAAAAATAACCGGCCAAGTGCGAGTCGGACTCGCGCACGAAGGGTTCCGTACTTGGTAAATTGCGGTTTACGATTTATGACGTACTAGATCTCGTTCAAACCAATTTTCGTTGGAAGACATGGTAATGTACATGATATTTTTTTTTTAGATTTATCATTCTCTTATTTTAGAAGTTACAGGGGGGGGCGGACACACATTTTACCACTTTGGAAGTGTCTCTCGCGCAAACTATTCAGTTTAGAAAAAAATAATATTATAAACCTCAATATCATTTTTGGAGACCTATTCATAAATACCCCACACGTATGGGTTTGATAAAACAATTATTTTTTAGTTTCAGTTTCAAGTATGGGAACCCCCAATTTTTTTTGTTTTTTTTCTATTTTTGTGTGAAAATCTTATTGCGGTTCACAGAATACATCTACTTACCAACAGCATAGTTCTTATAGTTTCGGAAAAAAGTGGCTGTGACATACGGACAGACAGACAGACAGACAGACATGACGAATCTATAAGGGTTCCGTATTTTGCCATTTGGCTACAGAACCCTAAAAAACCATTTATTGGTGTGGATTTTGGTACGTTTTACATGAGATCATAATAATATATAATTAGTTCCTCAAAAATCTACCTTAAAAGTGTACACTCTTTCACACAATATTATACCAAACTTTTCAACAAATAAATCACCTCGTGCCAACCCTAAAAACTTACACGAACTCAATTTTCTACCTCTTCCCTCCCGCTTCCGTACATAAAATGGGGTATACCCCATTGTTGCGAAGTTCATTACCGCGATGTACGGTACTGCGAAAGTTTACTATCGCGACGTTCGTTTTTGCGAAAGTTCGTCACTGCGAAGTACGTTACAGCGAAAGTATACCATTGCGAAGTACGTTGTCACGAAAGTTCTTAACTGCGATGTACGTTACTGCGAAAGTTTACGATTGCGAAGTACGTTGTCGCGAAAGTTCTTTACTGTGACGATTGCAGTTTCGATAACATGCTATTGTGATTTAGGTCATCTAGGAGGATTGCTGATACTGGTGATAGTGGAAATATTATATTGTTGGGCATAACAAATGACCAAAAATTGTAAGTAAATTTAATTATAGTTGAACCAAAAGATAGTAATAATAAAATAAACATAAACAAAATTCATGTAGTAGCCGGCAAAGAAAACTATACGTTGTTATGTCTTAGTTATGTAGATAGGAAGTCTTAGTTATGTAGACGAAAGGCCCTGCATACTGAATTTCATGAAAACCGTTGACGCCAGATTATATATATACATATATACAATAATTGCTAGTTTAAAGGTATCTACATAACTAAGACATAACAACGTATAGTTTTCTTTGCCGGCTACTACATGAATTTTGTTTATGTTTATTTTATTATTACTATCTTTTGGTTCAACTATAATTAAATTTACTTACAATTTTTGGTCATTTGTTATGCCCAACAATATAATATTTCCACTATCACCAGTATCAGCAATCCTCCTAGATGACCTAAATCACAATAGCATGTTATCGAAACTGCAATCGTCACAGTAAAGAACTTTCGCGACAACGTACTTCGCAATCGTAAACTTTCGCAGTAACGTACATCGCAGTTAAGAACTTTCGTGACAACGTACTTCGCAATGGTATACTTTCGCTGTAACGTACTTCGCAGTGACGAACTTTCGCAAAAACGAACGTCGCGATAGTAAACTTTCGCAGTACCGTACATCGCGGTAATGAACTTCGCAACAATGGGATACACCCCATAAAATGGCTATTAAGGACATCTAGCGGTCAAGTCTGCAATTAACGACCTTTCAACCTATCCGTGTAGTAAGATGAACTATTATCAAGATAAATTGGAAAAGCGTACTGACACAGATGTTTTTAAAAAACATGTTTATGTTTATTACACTTACAATTATGGTTTTGTAATAAGAACAACATAAAAGGTAAAGCACCAATTGCCTTAGTTCGAACCCATAGGCCACTGCTGCTATTATAATGCACTAATAATATAAACTGTATTATATATCTTAGAAAACAAATGTTGCAAAAAATAAACCGACTTCTAAAGAAAAACACTTAAAAGTGCAAAAATAAGTAAATGTCATTTCGAAAGTTGGTGTCTTTGGTAGATCCACTTCTAATTTTTATCGCTTTTCAACACCCACTCGATTTATTTATTGTGAAAAAGTTTTTATTTCTCTCTTTTTAATTTTTGTACCCCATCGCTAAAAATTAAGCAAGTTCTATAGTAAGATACCTAAAGGATTGACAAAATACCCATAATAACTTCACTTACACATTCGTGCTGTTTGTCGCTAAGGAGTTCGGGTGTATGTTCCTTATCTTGAAAACTGCTGAACCGATTTTCATAGAACTTATAGTTGAGAGATATTTAATCCAATAAAAAATTACGATCACGATCGACGATCCGATAAGTTATCTCTAAGAAATGCGTGGACACACATACATACATGTTAATTGGGGTCAGTGAAACAAGTTAAATACGAAAATACATAATGTGATGATTGTATGTAAATTCCATGTAAATAAAATAATTAATATAAAAATTAACAAAGCTTTAAATAATTCCTTGGTTTGACGTTGTATCATGATTATACAAACATCGGCTTAAATAATGTAAATATGTTAGTAAAATGTAAATAAAAACTTATCTTAATATTTGTTGGTATCGTGTGTTTGTATTGCCATTGTCTGTCTCTTTTTAGGGTTCCGTAGCCAAATGGCAAAAACCGGAACCCTTATAGATTCGTCATGTCTATCTGTCTGTCTGCCTATCTGTCTGTCTGTCTGTCTGTCCGTCCGTATGTCACAGCCACTTTTTTCCAAAACTATAAGAACTATGCTGTTGAAACTTGGTAAGTAGATGTATTTTGTGAACCGCATTAAGATTTTCACACAAAAATAGATAAAAGACAATAAATTTTGGGGGTTCCCATACTTGAAACTATTTTTTTTTTCATCAAACCCATTCATGGGGGGTATCTTTGGATAGGTCTTTAAAAATGATATTGAGGTATATGATATAATTTTTTTCTACACTGAATAGTTTGCGCGAGAGACACTTCCAAAGTGGTAAAATGTGTCCCCCCCCCTGTAACTTTTAAAATAAGAGAATGATAAAACTAAAAAAAATATATGATGTACATTACCATGTAAACTTCCACCGAAAATTAGTTTGAACGAGATCTAGTATAGTAAGCAGTTTTTTTTTAATGCGTCATAAATCGTAAACTGCAATTTACCAAGTACGGAACACTTCGTGCGCGAGTCCGACTCGCACTTGGCCAGTTTTTTAGTGTTAGGACCGCCATAGGCGGTAAAATCCTCCTCAAAATGCTACCATTAATCACGAAGCCTAGCTGTCCTGGCCTAAAGTTTTTACAGCAGTTTTGATAATTTCGTCACTCCACCTTTTAAAAGGCCTGCCTCTTCTCCTTTTACCAGATCTTGGGGTCCACTTTGCATGTGCATTGCAATAAGTAAACAGCATAGCCCATTCTCTGATACATTTAAGCAAACCACGGCAAGATCAACAGCCCCAAAAATAACTAGACCACGTTTGGTATATCTAAGTAAGCCTACATCAAAATAAATTAGACGGCCAACTGACAATATCGTGGGTTAAGATTTAAGTTCCAATAGACAGATAGACCCTTGTCAAATAAAACGTGAAAATAGACTTGACAGTGATACCGATCGAGTCCTGGGCTCGATTCTGATGGTAGATAGTTGGGTGTCAATGTTTAGATTAGTTGTTTTGTATCTGCTATTCTCGAAGCGCTTCGTCGTTTTTTTTATTCCTCATAACTAGGGTTTGGATAATAACAGATAAACAAAATTCTCAAGATATGATTTCAATATATTTATTTTTATAAAAAACTTTTTTGCAAAAAAATACTACCGACTTCCAAATGAAAAACAACAAAGTGAAAAATAACTTTATTTTTGGAAGTCGGTGTCTTTCGTATATACCAATTATTTGCGATATGGACACCGACTTCCAAAAATAAAGTTATTTTTCACTTTGTAGTTTTTCATTTGGAAGTCGGTAGTATTTTTTTGCAAAAAAGTTTTTATTTTTCCCTTTTTAGTTTTACCTACCTAATAGGCAAGTTGTTTAGTAAGTACCTATTACGCCAGAACAGATTACCCGAAAAACATGAAACTTGAACATAACCGGTGAAATTAGAGTTCTGCGTACCCCTTTCAGTATACTGGCGTGATGTTATGTTATGAAATTGTATAAACAATAAACAGACATGCGATTGAAGCAATTGCAAATTATTTGCCGTTATTTATTGAAGAGTTCTATTGTATATCTCCGAAGTTCTTCATCAGATCTTTAACAAATTAAAATGGGACCAATTTCGGAACATGTTCTTTCAAACAAAAAAGGAATTTTCAAAATCGGTCCACAATTGGCGGAGATATCGGTGAACATACATAAAAAAAAAAAAAAAAAACATACAAGAAGTCGAACATAGAACCTCCTCCTTTTTGGTAAGTCGGTTAAAAAAGAGTAAGTATGGAGTTTTTTGTGCGTTCTTCTCCATAACAATCTACTTTCCGAATGCACGGTAGAATCTTTTTTATTTTTTATTAGTTGTAAATTTTAATATATGTGACGTTCAAAAGTGCCGTTTATTGGCCTAATTGAATAAATATATTTGACTTTGAATAGTGAACTTATTAAAAATATAAAATTTTATACTATAGATTTTATTGATATCTAAAAAACCCTAATTTCGTCACTGACTCACTCACTGATGATCATCAAGATTCTCAGGGTACTTCCTGAAGTCCTAGAGAGCGGAAATTTGGTATTTAAGCTAATATTGGTACACAAACAACAACAAAAATCTAAAACTTGGCATTTTTACCTCTTAAACTAGGGGATGGAAGTTTGTATGAGACTGCCGCAAATTTTGATGCTTGGGTCTCCTCGTTATAAATAATAAAATATATATTTCAGGATGTTTAGTAAATCACCACCCATCCTTAAGCAACTTATAAAAGGAAGTGAAATCCGACCTAAAACCTTTTCATATAAATGCTACCAAGACGAGACCATATGGCTCGCATTATCAAAAAGTTATCAGATCTCATGCAGACCCAAGCTTCTAACTCTACAAGCCCTAAGTTCACAAACTACATTTTCTACAACTTTTTTTGTTATTTCTTTTTATAGAGCACAGAGTTGTTTTTGCGGCAACTGCTAGAAATTTTATTGACAAAGCTTTCCAAACGAAGGCCCATATTACAGTTCACATAGTACTTACAGTCTCTAAACTACGCCCTGATTTCGTATCTACATCAGTCTTTTAATGTTCCCACTGCTGGGACTGGGCCGTAATCCACCACGCGGGCTCAGTACAGGTGGGATTTCACATGTCTTCAAATTTTTGGTTCTAGGACATACAGGTTTCCTCACGATGTTTTCCTTCACCGTTTTGAGAGCAGTGGTGATGAAATAATTTACACAAACTAAAGCGACTGCCTACACCCGTTACCACAGGGCCACTACTGCTCTGTGGTGATAGATGATGTGGCTATTGCGTATATAACACAGTTAGTCAGAATTTCTTCTTCTTCTTCGGTACGGTCTTGGCAGATTGGTCGTGGTCATCATGTTGCAGAGTATGTGGCCTCTGGTACCTCTGGTGTCAGAGTTAATTAAGCCACCACTGGGAACTCCACAGGCCTCTGACTTGGCTATTTCAGACTTACATTAACTGTATAAGTCCAGGTTTCCTCACGATGTTTTCCTTCACCGTTGCCTGTGATGTCCAAGAAAAACTTAGAAGGTAAATGAAAATCACATTGGTACTTGTTCGGATTTAAAACGACAAGAGCCGAGCTCTTAGCCACTGAACCACCACGACATTTTTGCGTTGTCGTTGGCAAATGAGTCTTTAGAATGGTGGAAGTTGCCTTCAATCCCGAATACAAAATACATGAGATTAGACTAGATGACAATGCCATAAATTTTACCTTTTTTGGAAATCATTATCACTCATAGAATGTCTCTGAAATCGCGTAATTTTCATCAGAGACATCAGTTCATGGAATAGTCATCACATAATTTCCGGTAGATATGTATGTGAAACATATTTTCATTGGTTTTTTAAATTTTCACATATGCATATATATGCTTTTCAGGAACGTTAAATATTTATAATTTATATATATATTTTTTGGCTAAATAATAACAGCCGCACAGGTCGATCTTCAAGGTTAAGCAACGCTTGACGAGGTCAGTCCGTGGATGGGTGACCATTTCAACATAGCGAGTTTCCTCCGTGCCTCGGAAAGCACGCTAAGCCGTTGGTCTCGGCTGTCATTTGAAGATCATTGACAGTCGTTACGGGTAGTCAGAAGCTTGAGATCTGACACCAGTCTTGCCAAGGGGTACCGTGTTACCCAGTTACTGGGTTGTGGAGGTCAGATAGTCAGTCACTTCATGTAAACACTGGTACTCAGCTAAATCCGGTTAGACTGGAAGCCGACCCCAACATAGTTGGGAAAAAGGCTAGGCAGATGATGATGATTTTTATATTTATCTCAATATTTCTTCTTGAATGGTCGAGGCGGAAAATTTTCAAGAAAATTTTCAGAGAAAATACAACTGAGACTAGGTTTCTGAAATTCTGTGAGAAACGAGTATAAGTTGTGCTACTATGCTACTAATATTAATTATATGGAAGTCTGTATGTTAAGATTTGCGAACGAATTTGAATGCTATTTGTTCGCGACGATACGTCACCTTTAGATAGGTTGTCATATGTAAAATATAAATAGTATTGACAGACACACGTCTGCTCACCCCAGAGCGCCATCGCATACTAAGCGATGTCGGTAGGTGAAAAAACCTTTTATAGTAAAGCTCGTAACTAATTTTTGCTCATGTTTTTGAGACACTAAAATTATATTTTATGTGTCTATCAGTAGGTAATAGAATTATATAGTCTAATAACAATAAATTAGAAGCTTTAATATGCATACTGATTGTGTTATTACGGAAAGAAACAAGTATTTAACTCCGTAAAAAACAACCGTCCTCAACGAGCGTTTAGTTCACAATGACCTGTAAGAGGGCGGCACCTTATATTTATACTAAAACCAGTTTTTGTAGAATTTTGATAACTTTAAACTCATGTTTTGGGGGCTTTTACATAGTTTATAGTGTGAATATAGCGCTTATGTGTTAGAATTATACATAAGGTACCTTAGTTATATGATAAATGTATAGGTTTAAGGAAATAAAAATATTTTGTTTACTTATTTTAGACCCCCCGTTTTGAGCAGGGTATCAGGTGGTGCTATAGGTATTCTATTCACCAACCAATCAGATTGCTTCCTTACATATAATTGTTTTGTAAGGAAACACCATCTAGGTGTTCTAGATAGGATGGCTGGATGCCATGACTGAGAAATTATACATAATAGCAGTACATGGCCAGTCTTAATGCATTTTTACTCTAAAAAGGGAAATACACATACATTTTACTCAAGTAAGTGTTTGGATAATTCGTTACAAGCCGTTTTAGCGCTTCTAGGTGACCTAGAATTTTGTCTAGGCCCTATAAATAGACAGCACCTATGTAATTCTAGTACATGGGCGTCACTTACTTGAGAGGATGTGTCTGTGTGTGCCGGCATGGACGTTTCTATGCGGCTGCCGACGTGTCACTGCGTCCAGGGACATTTGGTGCCTGGTCAGCTATAGATATGCTGTCTGAAGCATTACCTTCGTGGACCCTCAGGCAGGCGCCTACACTCAGTCATGACACAGAGCTAGTATATAGGGGTATGTAACGCACACAGACACATTAGAGATGTGAGACGACGTAAAATTTAGTATTCGGCCGCTTCCCGGCACCTTAAGCTGCGGAAAGGCTGGTGGTACACCCATCAGGGTACCGCCGTCAGACAGCCTAGTTTTCCAGCTACCCAACCACACTTCCGGAAGGAGCTTAGCTCTGGTGGTTGAGGAGTTAAGCGACCTGATATGGTGCGAGGTTACATGGATTTGCTATGTAAACAAACTTGTAACAAACAATAACTCATCGGGGGTTGGACATGTAGCTACCGGACTTCTACCTTGGGATAGCCCATCACGAGGGCTACCCGGGTGTGAATGTAACTTAAGAATCCACCCAGCGGTCTGAGTAGGAATCGAGTTTATGTGCCAAGATCAGGGGCATAAGCTAACTTCTCGCACCATTTCGCGGCTGTACGCCTGAATGTTTTGAATATAACTGTAACACTTATGTGTGTCAACGGCCCAGTAGGAGGGCTCCAAGTCCCTCGCTGGTACCCTAGAGCTAACATGTCTAGTTTTAGGAGAAACTCGATTGTAAAGCTTCAAACTGGCGGGAATTCCCTTTCTTCGACATTCTCCTTACGAGAACTCCCTGATGGTAGGGGCTAGGGACCTGGATCAAAGACCGGAGGGAAGGTCTCCTCGAGACCTATCCAAAAGTACAAGTTTCACCAGAATCGGTCCAGTGGAAGGGTAGTTCCTGTCAGTTTCAAGCTACGAGTCTTAGCGTATATTATTTTGAAAATAAAAGTTTTTGCGGTCGGAATGTTGTGGTCCTCGTCGCAGTCGAGTTCGCTTCTTTAATAGTGCGCAGGCGCGTGAACATTTCGTAGCCATTATTTCACTTAAAGTATTTCCACGCATCATTGCGCATCGAGGACCATGAAGGAACATCGCTTCTGGCCATGAACAAATAGTTTTATTTAACCTGGACATCACGTTTTTCACCTCAACCTACTTGGCAGCCTTCAAGTGTCTCCAAGGTCCATAGTTACCAGATGACAACTGAACAATAGGTGCAAGGGGCGTCAACGCGTTCAAGCAGGAGCCTTACAACCTCCTGATTGCCTGTCGGTCTTGGACGATCACGTCCGTCCCGTACATTTGCTGGTCCTGTCGAGCCGTATATTGGTAACCTACGGACCATTTGCTGGTCCTGTCGAGCCGAATTTTCTGGGAAACATACCAGACCAGCGGACGCTGTGAAGATATAGGCCAACGAAGAGCCTTGTTCCCGAGAACAAGGAAAACTGATGTCCCGGACGCTGTGAAAATATAGGCCAAGGAAGAGCCTTGTTCCCGAGAACAAAGAAAACTGATGTCCCATTCCTGTGAAAAAAGAAACCTGATGCCCTGGGGACACGAACGCTGCCTTGAGAACAAACAACCCTGATGTAAAGTGACCTTATATACTGAGGTTACATTCCTGTTTCTTGGGTAATGTCAAAACGTATCGTTCCTGTGAAAACTAGTACCTGAGAACAAAGAAAACTGACGCTCACGCCTGTGAACATTCGTGAGAACAAAGAAAACTGATGCTCAAATATCTCAAGGTACCCTCAATATAAATCTGGTAAGATTACACACCACACAAATGTGCCAACTGGGGTACTAAGCGTTGCGTTCGTGAGAAAAGTTCCAGGGAAATAAGAATACTGACGTTCCATCTCGTAAACCTTACAAGTGCCAGGGTTAAGATCATGTTTCTTTAACAGTCAAAAACATAGCGTACACTCTGGGACGATAGAAACCCGTTTCCTGGGTGAGATAACCCAGTTACTGGTCAGCAACCGTATTACTGGGTGATTAGCGTCGTCAAAAGGCGCAACGTACTATCGTCTCATAGTAGAAACTTCCAGAGCGACTACAGTCGTGAAGAGTGCACGAGTGGATTAGGCCCACGCGTGGACTACCTGGAAGACAACCATTTTGCTGGGACACAGCAGCCATTCCTGAGCTATTCCTGTGGTTCTACCGGCTTCCTGAGAAGCTAACCGTTCCCGTGTGATTACCGTCGCGAAAAGACGGTTTTTTGAGCTGTTTCTGTTGTGTAACCTGCTTACTGAGAATTCACAGTAATCGAAGATTACACAGAAACTGTATCCTGAAGGAATATAGCATAGCCTGAAGAGTTATCGCTAGGAAACTCATAATCGGAGTTTTCAAACAGCGTGTTGGGAGCTCGTTTAGGAGATAGAACGAACATACGACGTTCATAGAATTCCTGAAGGGTTACGGCTGAAGGATTATCGCTGAAGCGTTATCCAAGAGGAGGCTTACACACAGAAGCATATTGAATAGTCGTGTGGGCGACTTGTTCTATAAAATAGAACGAAAAAATAGTTGCTGAAATTTCCTGAAGCGTTATAGCTGAAGGCTTATTTTCGACTTAGAATTTGTTTAAAAACAAATAGTCGTTATCGAGATAGAAGCTCTCGATCGAAGTTTGGAGTTTCAAACCTGGATATCTGGAGTCTGAAGTGACTACTAACGTCAAGAGTTGGACCAACAGTTCAGTGATTGGTACCAGACCGGCTGCTCAACCTTGGAGGCTGCTGGACAAGTTGACACTTAGACAACAGTAAGTACAGTGAAAACATATGCTCATGTGCTTACCCATTTTGTGTTGAAAGTCTTATAGTGAACTTGTTTACGTATCAACATTGAAGTTTGAAGCTGATTTGGAACTTATAGTTTTGAAGACCACTAGCGACTTATAGTTTGAAGAATAACCTGGAGTTAAGAGGGTCGGATATAACCCGGAGTTTAAACTAACCCGGAGTTTGGAGATACTTTTCGAAGTTTGAAAAAGGAAGCGAACCCTCTTCAAGCCGACGACTGAAATCGGACTTAACCCAGAGTTACCACTTAGCAGTTTTCAAGAAAAAAATTAAGTTTGGACATAGCCGTTTTGAAGCTCGAAAATAGATGTCAACCAGTTCGTGTTGAAGTCTAGAGTTGGACTCAGCCGATTCAAACTGACATTTTGAAGAAGTCTAGAATTGGACTCAGCCGTTTCGAGCCAACGTTTTGAAGACAAGTTGAAGATTGGACTTGTACTTGGCGTATTCAAACTGAAACTTTGAACCAATCAGGATGCCGACTACCAGATCCCAGGACAAGAGGCCTGAATCATGGACAGTCCCCATTGAGCGTCCAGGTGCGGGCGTACAACATCAGCTGCCCCCACGCTCGCCGTCTACTACTGAAGGGACAGAAAAGTCCATACCAGTCAGAAGCCCACCAACGTCACAGATAGGTGACAACACGCCCACACATGAGGAGGAGGAACCACAGGAACCAAGCACACGCAGGAAGGCATCGAAATCAGAAGATTCTTCAGAAAAAACACTGAAGCCTTCTGGTAGAAAACAAAGGATCCGGGATAAGACCTTTGTTCAAGGAGAAGTAATGGCTACCCGGGGTGACGCCCGTATCGAACATACTGGACCGCCGTCAACTAGCAAGTCGACCCGGTCACGTAAGAAAATTTCAAGAGCTCGTGAAGACTTATTGAAAATAAAGTTGGAACTCGCTAAGTTAGCACTTCAAAAAGCAGAAGAAGAAGCTTCTGAGGATGAATATATGGATGACAGAAATTCTAATGAAGAGTATGTCCGTTCGTGGCTCGAAGAGGCGCCAGAGCCCACACCGTTGAGGGAGAATGACGTCGCCAAAGGGGACAATGACGATTGGACCCCGGCTGCGGCCGTCGACGCTATAGCGGACTCCCGGAAACATATCGACCATATAGAACATCCACAAGTGAAGTCTAACATCGAACCACCTAGGACAGAGCCGTCCAACGTGGAGCCGCCAAGGCAAATAGAAGCGAAAGAGTCACTCCGTCCTTTTCTAACGGAGCTGACATCCGCTATAGCGTCGCTAGCCGACAGAAAAATCGAACCATGGACGCCTAACCGATCGGCGTCGCAGGTTATCATGACTCTGCCGAATTTCGGTGGAGCTCATACAGAATGGCTATCTTTTCGAGCCATTTACGAGGCAACTCATGCCTACTTCAGCGACATAGAAAACACGGCAAGACTCAGAAGGAGCTTGCGTGGTCGCGCACTGGAGACAGTGAGCTCAGAGCTCATCGGGAACGCAAAGCCGGATGAGATCATGAGAGAATTGGAACTACAGTTTGGACGTCCTGACTCAATAGCTCAGGCCGAAACAGACCGACTTAGAGGGCTACCAAAATGCAGCGAGTCGCCCAAGGACATCTGCACCTTTGCAAGTCGAGTCAGAAGCGGAGTTGTCACTCTGCGAGCTCTCAAGAAGGGGCACTATCTGCTCAATGCCGAGCTGGTGCGCCAGCTAACTGAGAAGCTACCCAATTCTCTGCGTGTACAATGGTACAGAACGTACACGGAAAAGTACCAGTCGCTGCCGGATCTGTCACTCTTCAGCGACTTCATAACCGAGCAAGCTCACTTCTGCAGTGCATTCGCCCCGCCTGAGAACATCAAGGAAACGGATTCTCTAGCGGGAAAACGCGTCATACAACGGACGCATACAGCTACCGACAAGCCGGTAAACAAATGTCGAATTTGCGACAAAAGTGGTCACTACGCGTCTGACTGCCAAAGGTTCAGAGACGCAGCAAGTGACAAAAGATGGGAGCTAGCCAAGAATTACAACTTGTGCTATCGCTGCCTAAGACAACGTCGTGCTGGACACACTTGCAACAAGAAGCAGTGTGACCATAAGGGGTGTACAGCCACGCACCATCGACTCCTTCATAGGGGTAAGAAGCCTCAAACAGACAGGACAAGGAAACCTGCTGTTCCAGAAGAGAAGAAGGAGTCTCAGGAGACGGTGGCCAGTTCGCGAACTGAATCGAGTCAAGCTTTCCTGAAGATGATACCGGTCCGGGTAATAGGACCGGCGGGAGAGGCAGACACATACGCACTCCTTGACGACGGATCCACCGTTTCGCTGATCGACGAAGCAATCGCTCAGCGAGTGGGAGCAGTGGGCCCAATCGACCCTCTGAAGATCGGTGCTATTGGAAACACCATGATCGACACTCCCTTATCGAGACGTATAACCGTCACTCTCACAAGTCGTATGAGAGATAGGGTGCCCTTCAAGGCGCGCACCATTTCGAAGCTCAACCTGTCACCACAGGCAGTCAGTCAAGAAGACGTAGCCCGCTGTAGGCACCTTCGAGACTTGACGTCGCAGCTTACGTATCCTGCTGGAGTGCCAAAGATACTCGTCGGCCAAGACAACTGGCATTTGTTGTTGGCCACTGAAGTCCGCAGAGGACCTAGAAGCCAACCCATCGCGTCGAAAACCATGATGGGCTGGACATTGCACGGCGCGCACACCAGAACACTGGGCCAGCAGGTGCACTATGTCAACGGGTGTCAGTCCGTTGACGCAAGGCAAGATGCGGAACTGAACGAGCAGCTCCGTGAATTCTTCGCTATCGAGTCGTTGGCTATCAATCCACGACAACCAGCTTCTGACCCCCAGAAGAGGGCAGAAGATATACTGAACCGTCACACAAGACAGTTAGGAAATGGGCACATAGAAACCGCTATGTTATGGCGGGACGAGAAAATAGAGATGCCCGATAGTTACGAGACAGCATTCAAAAGGCTGGTCTCCATAGAGAAGAAGCTGGATAAAAACCCCGCTCTTCGTGTGAAATACACACAACAGATGGACTCCCTGATGGAAAAGGGATATGCTGAGAAGGCTCCCAAGTCAAGCACGCCAGGAAAAACCTGGTACCTGCCTCATTTCGATGTCTTCAACCCCATGAAGCCAGAGAAAATTCGAATAGTACATGATGCCGCCGCAAAATCGAGAGGAAAGTCACTCAACGACTTCCTGCTAACTGGACCAGACTTGCTGCAGTCGCTGCCCGGCGTCATGATGAGATTTCGTAGACACTGCGTGGCCATCTCCGGAGACATAGCCGAGATGTTCATGCAAGTAAAAGTACGAAGTGAAGACCGAGACTCACTTCGCTACCTATGGAGAGGCAACAGAAGAGATGGAGCCCCAGAAGAATATCGTATGACGTCCATCATTTTCGGCGCGGCAAGCTCGCCGTGCACCGCTATCTTTGCGAAAAATTGGAACGCAAGGAAGCACATCGAACAGCATCCAGTAGCAGTGAAAGCTATAGTAGAGAGCCATTATATGGACGATTATCTGGACAGCTATAAAACAGTCGAAGAAGCGACAGAAGTCGCGACAATGGTGAAGAAAATACACCAACAGGCGAAGTTTGACCTAACAAAATGGGTATCAAACAGTAAGCGCCTGATAGAAAATATCGATCCGTCACAAACCTGCACTGAGGTTGTGAACATCGGAGATACAGTAGGCGCAGAGAAAATACTCGGCCTGATTTGGAGACCTAGTGAAGATACGCTAGGTTTCAACCTAACGCTTGCGAGACTGCCGCCAGGAATTTTAGAAAAGGAGGCCCCTACAAAAAGAGAGGCTCTCAAAATTGTCATGTCGTTATACGACCCCCTAGGACTAGCCTCGCCTGTTACGATTCGAGCTAAACAAATATTGCAAGAAGCTTGGAGGCGAGGCGTCGATTGGGACCAGCTATTAGACGCTGACCTGGCATCTCAGTGGAGAAGTTGGATCGAAAACCTGCGGCAGCTCAAGGGCATCAGCATACCAAGATGTTATCCTGGTTATAGTGATGCCACAGAAATACAAATACATGTATTTACCGACGCAAGCGAGTTGGCATACGCAGCAGCTGTGTATTGGCGAGCCACCACAGCAGTAGGCACACAGAAGGTGAGCCTAGTCATGGCCAAGGCGAGAGTAGCTCCATTAAAGCTACAATCGATACCGCGCCTCGAGCTGCAGGCAGCGGTGATGGGAACCCGTCTGGCTGCAGCTGTGAAACGTGAACACGACAACAATCCATCGTCGGTCACGTATTGGACAGACAGCAAAACAGTCTTGTCGTGGATAAAAAAAGGAGCACGAACCTATAAAGCCTTCGTAGCTCATCGCATAGCTGCCATAGAAGAAGGTAGCAAAGTGGAGGATTGGCGATGGATATCCACGAAGTTGAACATCGCCGATATAGCGACTCGTGACGTGCCGCCGAGGTTTGACTCACAACACGAGTGGTTCTGTGGCCCAAGTTTTTTGTATGAAGACCCTTCTTCATGGCCATCAGAAAAACCTCCAATCACAGAAGAGACAGGAGAGGAAAGAACGCTCACTGTCACAGAAAAAGAAAAATCTGTTTTGGAGAAAATAACAGACAGACATACATACACTTCGAAGCTCATAGAAGCTATACCTAATCCCGTCAACTTTTCGAGATGGGAGCGGCTATTACGTGCGACTGCTACCGTCCTACGTTTTATACATCTCTGTAAACAAAGGACAGAGAAAACGTTCTACAAAAGAACCCGGAAAAACGCTGAGGAGGACACGGACTGGCGAAAGAAAAAGAAGACAGCGACTGCAGCAACCAAGCCGTCATACATAGCGCCAGAAGTCCGAAAGCAGTACATAGATGCGAGCTTTCTTCAAAAAGCCGAGAAAATACTCGTACAAGTTGCACAGCAGCAATCGTTCGCTCAAGAAATAGCTAGATTGCATGCACATGAAATAGTGGACAAAAATAGTCCGCTACACGCGCTGCAAATAGAAGTAGTAGATGGCCTACTACGTATTAGAAGCCGTATAGCCGCCACTGACGAGGTCACGGAAGATGTAAGGCGACCGCCAATATTACATGGCGACCATCATATAACCCAGCTCTATATAGACTGGACACACCGCAGCTTACTACATAGTGGGACTGAACTCACAATAAATGAAGTACGGCAGCATTATTGGGTCGTAAGGATGCGTCCCACCACCAAGAAAGTACTGGCACAATGTCTTCAGTGCCGTATTCGTAAGGCACAAGCACCTGTGCCAGCGACCGGCGACCACCCACGAACGCGCCTGGCTCATCACCAAAGGCCGTTCACGTACACCGGGCTAGACTACTTCGGCCCGCTATCTGTCACCGTGGGTCGCCAGCATCACAAGAGATATGTAGCACTGTTTACATGCCTCACCACAAGAGCTGTCCACCTCGAGATCGCCGCCAGCCTCAGCGCAGACAGCGCAATATTAGCGCTGCGCCGTTTCGCCGCCCGCAGAGGATGTCCAACTGAGATCCACTCAGACAACGGCACCAACATGCACGGTGCCGATCGAGAGCTACGAGAGGCCTTCCGAGAGGAGGCCAGTCGCCGAGGCATCACTTGGCGCTTCATCACCCCATCAGCGCCCTTTATGGGAGGTGCATGGGAGCGTCTAGTTCGCTGCGTAAAAAACGCATTGTATACCGTACTCACTGAGAAACACCCACACGAAGAGGTGTTGTCCACACTGATTTGTGAGGCAGAGTACACGGTAAATAGCCGCCCGCTGACACATGTATCAGTCGACGGCGATGACGACGAGTCTATCACGCCGAACCACTTCCTACTTGGTGGGTCGGCTAGACTCCCAAACCCCGGCGTGTTCACCGAGCAAGACATCGACCACAAAAAGATGTGGCGTCGGTCACAAATCCTGGCCGACATGTTCTGGCGCCGGTGGGTGCGAGAATACCTGCCGGAGCTCCAAAACCGGCGGGAGCCCCACAGCCGCGGGCCTGGCCTGCTGGTGGGCGACCCCGTCCTTATCGCGGACGGGCAGCTGCCTCGCAACACGTGGCCGCGAGGCCGCATCGAGGCCATATACCCTGGCCCTGATGGAGAAGTCCGGACCGCTGAGGTGCGCACCACTGGCGGCACTCTAAAGCGTCCGGTGAAGAAGCTCATTCCTTTGCCAAAATGAGTGCAGCAGAGTTCCAGCGGCGAGAGCTGAGCGACGTGTCGCAGAGCGTCGAGGTCACGAGCGCTGCCGACGTGCGCCGCTCACAATGCTGATGCAGCGCCGCGCCAACGTAGCATCGAGTCGACGCGACACTGCACGGCGGGAGAGATGTTCGCGACGATACGTCACCTTTAGATAGGTTGTCATATGTAAAATATAAATAGTATTGACAGACACACGTCTGCTCACCCCAGAGCGCCATCGCATACTAAGCGATGTCGGTAGGTGAAAAAACCTTTTATAGTAAAGCTCGTAACTAATTTTTGCTCATGTTTTTGAGACACTAAAATTATATTTTATGTGTCTATCAGTAGGTAATAGAATTATATAGTCTAATAACAATAAATTAGAAGCTTTAATATGCATACTGATTGTGTTATTACGGAAAGAAACAAGTATTTAACTCCGTAAAAAACAACCGTCCTCAACGAGCGTTTAGTTCACAATGACCTGTAAGAGGGCGGCACCTTATATTTATACTAAAACCAGTTTTTGTAGAATTTTGATAACTTTAAACTCATGTTTTGGGGGCTTTTACATAGTTTATAGTGTGAATATAGCGCTTATGTGTTAGAATTATACATAAGGTACCTTAGTTATATGATAAATGTATAGGTTTAAGGAAATAAAAATATTTTGTTTACTTATTTTAGACCCCCCGTTTTGAGCAGGGTATCAGGTGGTGCTATAGGTATTCTATTCACCAACCAATCAGATTGCTTCCTTACATATAATTGTTTTGTAAGGAAACACCATCTAGGTGTTCTAGATAGGATGGCTGGATGCCATGACTGAGAAATTATACATAATAGCAGTACATGGCCAGTCTTAATGCATTTTTACTCTAAAAAGGGAAATACACATACATTTTACTCAAGTAAGTGTTTGGATAATTCGTTACAAGCCGTTTTAGCGCTTCTAGGTGACCTAGAATTTTGTCTAGGCCCTATAAATAGACAGCACCTATGTAATTCTAGTACATGGGCGTCACTTACTTGAGAGGATGTGTCTGTGTGTGCCGGCATGGACGTTTCTATGCGGCTGCCGACGTGTCACTGCGTCCAGGGACATTTGGTGCCTGGTCAGCTATAGATATGCTGTCTGAAGCATTACCTTCGTGGACCCTCAGGCAGGCGCCTACACTCAGTCATGACACAGAGCTAGTATATAGGGGTATGTAACGCACACAGACACATTAGAGATGTGAGACGACGTAAAATTTAGTATTCGGCCGCTTCCCGGCACCTTAAGCTGCGGAAAGGCTGGTGGTACACCCATCAGGGTACCGCCGTCAGACAGCCTAGTTTTCCAGCTACCCAACCACACTTCCGGAAGGAGCTTAGCTCTGGTGGTTGAGGAGTTAAGCGACCTGATATGGTGCGAGGTTACATGGATTTGCTATGTAAACAAACTTGTAACAAACAATAACTCATCGGGGGTTGGACATGTAGCTACCGGACTTCTACCTTGGGATAGCCCATCACGAGGGCTACCCGGGTGTGAATGTAACTTAAGAATCCACCCAGCGGTCTGAGTAGGAATCGAGTTTATGTGCCAAGATCAGGGGCATAAGCTAACTTCTCGCACCATTTCGCGGCTGTACGCCTGAATGTTTTGAATATAACTGTAACACTTATGTGTGTCAACGGCCCAGTAGGAGGGCTCCAAGTCCCTCGCTGGTACCCTAGAGCTAACATGTCTAGTTTTAGGAGAAACTCGATTGTAAAGCTTCAAACTGGCGGGAATTCCCTTTCTTCGACATTCTCCTTACGAGAACTCCCTGATGGTAGGGGCTAGGGACCTGGATCAAAGACCGGAGGGAAGGTCTCCTCGAGACCTATCCAAAAGTACAAGTTTCACCAGAATCGGTCCAGTGGAAGGGTAGTTCCTGTCAGTTTCAAGCTACGAGTCTTAGCGTATATTATTTTGAAAATAAAAGTTTTTGCGGTCGGAATGTTGTGGTCCTCGTCGCAGTCGAGTTCGCTTCTTTAATAGTGCGCAGGCGCGTGAACATTTCGTAGCCATTATTTCACTTAAAGTATTTCCACGCATCATTGCGCATCGAGGACCATGAAGGAACATCGCTTCTGGCCATGAACAAATAGTTTTATTTAACCTGGACATCACGTTTTTCACCTCAACCTACTTGGCAGCCTTCAAGTGTCTCCAAGGTCCATAGTTACCAGATGACAACTGAACAATAGGTGCAAGGGGCGTCAACGCGTTCAAGCAGGAGCCTTACAACCTCCTGATTGCCTGTCGGTCTTGGACGATCACGTCCGTCCCGTACACTATTTGGATCGCATCCAGAGCATGGCTTAGATTAGGGCATAACTTGGCAATTTTTTGGGTTCCGTTTCTCTAAAGGAAAAAAATAAACCCTTATAGGATCACTTCATTGTTTGTATGTCTGTCCGTGTGTTTATATCTGTTTCTCTGGAACACCTAGAGATATTAAGTTGAAATTGATATGATATACTCAGTCAGCAATGCTTTACAGCTGTGAAACTTCTAAACTCGAAATCAAACTTCTAAATGAATGCGATCAAAAGATATAGCCATTGATATCGCATATTTGAGGAATCGAAAGGGAACCAAAATCTATACTTCCTGTTTACCTAGAATCACGAACTTTGGCAAGAAGCCATGTCTCTTACAACACAAGTAAAGGAAAAAATCTGAAAACTGTAATTTGTACCTACATCTCCTCATCTTATCTCTCATCTCAATATTGATGTACAACATCATTGCTCGGTGCTTTCAATTTTTATGAACATCAGTAATGTTACCCAATTATTTTGGGGAATGTAGCTGATTATACGGAACCCTCTGTACGCAAGTCCGATTCGCACTTGACTATTTTTTTATTCGGATACCAGCTTATGCAATCTTGCCAGCTTGAAAGTCTGAAATTGAGGGAAAGTAAATATTTCTTTGTCCTTCTTCACGGTTCAATACATCTCAGTACATTCACCAAAATTTGTTTAGCAGTTAAGGCCTGAAAAGGTTACAAACAGTCAGACAGAGAGGTCTATGCTCGGAATTTCCTTGCGTGATCACGTCATAAATGATGATATCCGCAGGAGAACCAAAGTTACCGACATAGCCCGAAGAATTGCCAAACTTAAGTGGCATGGGCAGTGGGATGGCCGATGGGGCCGAAAAGTTCTGGAGTGGCGACCGCGAACCGGAAGACGATACATTGGAAGGCCTCCCACTAGGTGGACCGATGACCTGGTTAAGGTTGCGGGAAGGTGCTGGATGCGAGACGCACGGGATCGGTCAATGTGGCGGCGCCTGGGGGAGGCCTATGTCCAGCAGTGGACGTCTTTCGGCTGAAATGATGATAATGAATGATGAGACAGACAGACAAAATTGTTTTCGCATTTATAAAACTAACTAGCTGTTGCACGCGACTTCGACCGCGTCAATCACGTATTTTTAAAATTTATTATATTATTTTCCCTCAAGAACTGCAAATTTTGCCCTGATAAATGTAGTCTGTGTTACTTCTTATAACATCAGCTACCTAACAGTAAAAGTCTCGTCAAAATCGGTCCAGCCGTTTCGGCGATTACCCCGAAAGAAACAGACAGACATACAAAATCTAAATAATTTCTTATTTGTTATTAGTAGCGTATTACTTTCGCATATATTCAATAAAATGTTGTTAATTTGATATTACATACAGACATTTTTATTAATTTGTATAGAAGATAAATATGGATTGCCTACGTTTCCATAGGTAAATTTTCGACTTTTACTCGAGAAACTACTGGAAGAAGCCACATTGAAAACATGTGCTTATGTCTACAAGCAAAATTTCAAAATTTAAAAAACCCCCGACACATTTATCTTGTTAAGACCCCTTGATTCAAACAGTAAAACGCCCATAACTTTTGAACGGCTGAACCGATTTTATTCAAAAATAGCTAAGAACACTTTCGACAAAATCACCTTTCAAACAAAAAAAACTAAATCAAAATCGGTTCATCCGTTTAGGCGCTATGATGCCACAGACAGACACACAGATACACAGACACACAGATACAGAGCAACACACGTGAAACTTATAACACCCCTCTTTTTTCGGCGGGGGTTAAAAATGGTGTAACGATCTCTGCAGTTACAGTCCGATGTTGGAACTATAAAATGCATAAGGTCAGACAAAATTGGTTCTTATTGTAGAAAATTACAGATTCCATTGTTTTAACTATTGTTTCTGGTGCTGTAATGCTAGAGTCTATCCTGTCTTTGCTATATTAAAGCAAAGTGTTGTAACTATTTAAGTCTCTATTTCACCTAAAATTGTACCGTTTAACACCTTGTGTTATCTTATTTGTACAATTATGTTGGTTCTTTGTTGTATTGTGCTTTGCGTTTCTTTTTAAACGACCTTCCAAAAAGGAGGAGGTTCTATGTTGGAAGCTGTTTTTATTTTTGTATTTTCACCTATTTCCCCGTCAATTAAGGACTTTTTGTTTGAAAGAGTATGTTCCCAAATTGGTCCCATTTTAATTTGGTGAACTTCAGTAAATGACGGCAAATCTCTCGGGATTGCTGCAACCGCATGTCTGTTTATTGTTTATACCATTTAATAACATAATAATTATCACGTCAGTGCGTTCAAAAAACCCGACTGCTTAAGAAGCGAACTAAAAAGACGTAAACAAGAAATAAATCATGCTGTGCAGTTGGAGGATACATATTCGCGAGCTGGCTGACCAAAACCAGCTGTATCCTCCAACTGCACAGCATTGTTTTCTTCTTGTTTATGTCTTTTTAGAGTTTTTTTATTTTTTTAATTATCTTTTTTTCGCGTTCCGTACCCAAAGGGTAAAAACGGGACCCTATTACTAAGACTCTGCGGTCCATCTGTCTGTCTGTCTGTCACCAGGCTGTATCTCATGAACCATGACAGCTAGACAGTTGAAATTTTCACAGATTATGTATTTCTATTTTCTATTGAGAGCAGTGGTGGCCCAGTGGTATCGACCCGTGGGTTCGAGCCCAGGCAGGCGTTTTACTTTGTATAAATTATTTCATCACCACTGCTCTCAAAACGGTGAAGGAAAACATCGTGAGGAAACCGGCATGTTCTAGAACCAAAAATTCGAAGACATGTGACATCCACCAACCCGCACTGGGCCCGCGTGGTGGATTACTGGCCATTCCCTCTCACAGAGAGGAGGCCTGTGTCCCAGTAGTGGGAACAATAATAGGCTGATGATGTGTGTGTGATGTGATGTATTTCTGTTGCCGCTATAACAACAAATACAAAAAACAGAATAAAATAAATATTTAAGTGGGGCTCCCATACAACAAACGTGACTTTTTTTGCCGTTTTTTGCGATAATGGTACGGAACCCTTCGTGCGCGAGTCCGACTCGCACTTGGCCGGTTTTTATTTATAACTTTTTAGTTAACATTTCTTTTTCGATTTAGGTACAATTAAACATATATAATATATTTTACAATGCATGTCCTCGAAAAGAGCGGTTTTCCAAGCAGCCAAACTGTGCGGAAAGTGTCACTTTTTTTCAGTAGTGCTTTTTACTTTCCTGTATTTTTTTAATTTTGAACTCCAACTTCAGCCCGACGCATAGTTTTTATTACTTGAGAAAAGTTTAAAAAATTAGTTATGTACAGATTATCATTCATATAAAAGGTAAAATAAAACAAATACTTTATTTTAGGCGTTTTTAATTACTATAGATTTAGATTTTGATCAATAAATTAATTTTAAATATTCATTAAATATGTTTGGCAGAACGTATATTTTGCTCGTGCCTTATTGCGTTACGATGTGACAGCTATTCGCACATGCGCAGTAGATATGCCCGAGGAACTATTAGTTAATCTGTGGATATGCTGAACGCGCTTGAATAAGCCCGCCATTTTATTAATTTATTTATTTCCTCGCACAATGCATAGTAAAATGTTGTATGATACACGTACGTAAGATGATTTCCGACTCGTGTCGATTTATCCACTCATCGGAAATCACCTACCTTCCGCACTTGTAGCATAAATAACTATTTGAAATCACCTCTTTAAGAGGTGATTTCAAAAAATCCTTTATTTTGATATCGTACACGATCTGTAGAATAAAATGTTGGGCTCCCACTATATGGTTCTGGAGTGAGGACCGCGAACCGAAAGACGTTGCGTTGGAAGATCTCCCACCAGGTGGACCGATGACCTGGTGAAGGTTCATCAAAATCGGCCAACACGTTTGTTCTCTAGAACGCCACATAGGAACAAACATATTATAGACTGATAAACATATAGCCCTCCTTCGACAGTCAGGTAAAAATATCTTATCACCTTCTCCAAGGTATAATTTTTAGCGTTTTAGGCATTAATCATTCAAGAATTCCTTGAATACGGTTGTTATTTGTCATCTCATTTAAACACCTATTAATTACGGGATTAATCCAGCTTCCCCATCTCAAAACTCGTCCTTAGTAATGATTTGTCGTGCTGATAAAGCAGCATCACATCCCTGTCACAACAACACAGACTGCAATGTATAGAACAGACCATTCCTTACGGCTGTCCACGACAAATGGTCTGAAGCGACGTCGGAAATAATAGCCACTATCGATTAAGACATATGGTTGTTTACGTTATAGAAGATTTGGTATGTTGTGCTTCTGTAAAGTTCACAGCTCACCTTACTCATGTGAGCGCATAAAATTTTAAACAGCGTTGAATCGTTTTTTTTTTTGGTAAAATTTAATCTTCAGGAATTCACTCCCAATTTATAAATAAACTAAAAATTTAATTTGAGTATTGAGCTCGAGGCAAATCAATAACCATCCACACGGGTCGATCTTCATGATGAAAACCATTTTTAGATTCTGGGATCCGTTTGAGTAAAATTTAGGTTTTAAGACGACGACTAACGCCAACGACCTTGAGGGAACAAAAAGCGCACTCGTTTCACACCCGCGCGACCCAAAATTTAGTAGTTTTTTGTACTTTCCTTATTATTCTTTGACTTTAAAAAAAAAACTTTAGATCAAAATGTAGATAATTAAATTGTCTTTGATATGGTGTCAATTTCATTAAAATACGCCCAGCGGTTTTGGTGTGATTGTCGTGTTTTTGTCCGTTTTAGACATAACTTTACAAATTAATTACACTATGTTATACGAATAAAACTCAAATTCTGCTCAGATGAAATTATTAAGAAAATGGTCTAATATAACATATATTTTTTCCAACAAATTATGACTAGCCGTTTAGACGTGATTCTCATTTTAAAATCAGCTACTCAAGGGAATCGGCGCCTTAATGTAATTTTTTGTTAAACACAAGTGATCAACCCCATGCCAGCTCAAAGGTTGCTTTTGTAAATGTAAAAAAAACACTGCAGTAGTATTTATTACGAAATTGAAAGGAAAACTATCACGGCTAAGTAGACTTTACAAGTTTCCGAGTAATAGTCGACCAACTTATAAAATGTACAAGAAAAGTAAAAATGTTTTATATTGATTTATGGGGATGTTACCTTGTCCCTTCGTTATAGCAATGTTCGGTGCTTTCTTTGTTTATGATGGTTAATAATGTTGCCTATTTATTTTGGTGAATGTCGCTGTTTATACGGAACCCTTTGTGCGCGAGTCAGACTAGCACTTGGCCGGTGTTTTATTTAATAGGTATATGCAAAATATTGCCTTAAAACTAAATTGATTAAATTCATACAAAACAATTTTTTGGAAAACCTTTGAACATAACGTCTCAAACATTAGATAGGTATCCAGAATAATTTTCGACCGATCTATTGCCCAACGGTACCAACACAACTCTTGGCACCATTTAAAGATTGTATCTACATTCAAAACAATAGACAGTCAGCTACGCTCGCAGTGCCAATTTTACACGTTATCATCTAAGCTTATCTAGTCAGACATAAATAAAATAACTTCTGTACGTGAATTGGGAGGCTTTTAGGCAAAATTGGTATTCTGTAAAGCTCAAAGCAAAACAATAACCAGCGGCAAGGGTCAGTCTTCAAGGTTAAGTAACGCTTGCCAAGATTGATCCGTGGTTGTGTGACCATCAAATTCCCATAAAAAAAAATGGGTACAATTAATTTTTGTTTTTAAAGATAGAGTGAACGACGATGTCCTTCCTCGATGCCTCCTACAGCTAAATATAGTCAATCTACACTTTAATTTATTGGATGCTAAAATTACAATAATACACAATTACAATTTTAAATATGCTGATAAAGTTAATTGAACTTAAAATAATATATTATAATAAAATAAAATAAAAAGGTTTATTGCAGAAACTTGTACACTTTTACAGTAAAGCTTACATAATTTAATAATAATAATCTTTTACAAGACAGAATAATTCTATACAATTTAATATCTAGACTCTTCGTCGATGAATGACCATGTTAACACGGTGAGACTCCTCCGTGCATTGGAAAGCACTTTAAGCCGATGGTCCCGGTTGTCATTTATAGATTTTTGACAGTCGCTTCTGGCTGTCAGAAGTTCTATAATCTGACTTCGGTCTTGCCAATGAGTATTGTGTTTACCAGTTACTGGGTTGTGTAGATTAGATAAGCAGTCTCTTCGTGTAATTTATAAAGTTATTTAGCGGCATCCAGTTAGACTGAAACCCGACCCCAACATAGTGGGTAAAGGCTAAATATCTATTATGCGAAAGTTGGTGCTGTATGTTCTCGCAACGCATCAATATGAGAAGTAGTATCGCGCTTGCTTTAATAAAAATTGTCTAATGGATATTTGGGTGCATATAATCCCGTGGCTGATCTGTCTACGTGAGGGAGCCTTTATGATGGAAAACTAACTTCAACAAAATAAATCAAACAATCAACAAGTAAAATTTCAAAATTTAAAAAACTCCGGATACATTTTTATTTCCTGCCACATAATTTATCTAGTACATAGTAGATACGCTTCGATCGGCGATCTATTGAACACATTATTATGACACGAAATCTTGCGAAAATACCCCGATTCAAACAGTAAAACGCCCATATCTTTTGAACGGCTAAACCAATTTTATTTAAACATAGCTAAGAACACTCTCGATTAAGTCACCTTTTAAACAAAAAAAACAAAATCAAAATCGGTTCACCCGTTTGGACGCTATGATGCCACAGACAGACACACAGATACACAGATACACAGCAACACACGTCAAACTTATAACACCCCTCTTTTTCCGGCGGGGGTTAATAAAATGAAAAACAACGATCATTACATATTCGACAGATTTTTAATCAACAAAAAATCTCCTCTCCTTTACCGTGGAAAGGACAGTCGTAACAAATTGGGGAACAAATTGGCCCGTAGCATCCCTGAAGCGTTAACACAAAGAACATTGCATTTTAAAATGCAAACGACCAGCGAGTTGTTACTTACTACAGGATGATCTGTTGAGTAGTCCATGTGGTTCTACTACCTATTGGAAGTAAGAACAATTAATATATTTAGATTTTTGATAATAGAAAAGGTATTCAAACTTGTATTTTTTTCGTAAAATAATTAAAATTGGCTTTTTGGCGTCTTCTTATATTCATATCGATCAACTCATGTTTCAAATTTTGTTTTGTATATTTGACATAATTAGTGATCTTTTTATAATTATTATTGAATTTTTATCACTGAAATTTAATTTTTCTTTTAAATTATTATTAATTATTGTTATCGGAGACTCTACACTTGAAGTTGTAGACGATTATGTTTACCTGGGACAAACGGTCCAGTTGGGTAGGTCCAACTTCGAGAAAGAGGTCAACCGTCGAATCCGACTCGGCTGGGCGGCGTTCGGGAAGTTGCGTGGTATCTTCTCGTCCAATTTACCGCAGAGTCTCAAGACAAAAGTCTATGACCAGTGTGTGTTGCCAGTGATCACCTATGGGACCGAGACGTGGTCGCTCACAATGGGCCTTATCAGAAAGCTTAAAGTCACCCAAAGGGCAATGGAGAGGGCTATGCTCGGAATTTCCTTGCGTGATCACGTCAGAAATGATGATATCCGCAGGAGAACCAAAGTTACCGACATAGCCCGAAGAATTGCCAAACTTAAGTGGCAGTGGGCAGGGTACATTGCTCGCTGAACGGATGGCCGATGGGGCCGAAAAGTTCTGGAGTGGCGACCGCGAACTGGAAGACGATACGTTGGAAGGCCTCCCACTAGGTGGACCGATGACCTGGTTAAGGTTGCGGGAAGGCGCTGGATGCGAGACGCACGGGATCGGTCAATGTGGCGACGCCTGGGGGAGGCCTATGTCCAGCAGTGGACGTCTTTCGGCTGAAATGATGATGATGATGATGATGATGATTGTTATCGTAAGTAATTATTATTTAATGTTTTAATTTTATTTTAATCGATTGTATTGTATTAGTGACGTTGTGGTTTTTTTAGTATCATAAATTTGGACACAATGTTTATGTTGTTATGAGTTGTTGTGTCTTGTATGTTGTACAGTGTTAGGTGGGACGGGGCGTACTCGAGTTCATATGGTTTGGAGTGTGGTGTGAAACAGGGAGTTCTAAGTTCTCCCACACACTTTAACCTGTATATGGACCAGTTGATTGTGGAGCTGAGCAGCACCAGAGTCGGATGTTATATTGATGGCATATGTGTCAACAACATTAGCTAAGCTGATGGCATGGTACTGCTCAGTGCCTCACTCTGTGGCCTTAGAAAGTTGGTGAGTATATGTGAAAATTACGCCATTGCACACGGCCTATTGTATAATGTTCGGAAGAGTGTCTTTATGGTGTTTAGGGCTAATGGAAAATATCCAGAAACAGTGCCTCATGTTAAAATGAATGGTGTACCTTTGTCGAGGGTACAGACCTTTAAGTACCTTGGGCACGTATTGACCGCTCGCCTCAGGGACGATGACGACAATGAGAGAGAGCGGAGGGTGCTATCGGTCAGAGCGAATATGATTGCCCGCAGGTTTTCACTAGCTTCTGCGGGGGTTAATAAGACTCTGTTTAGGGCCTTCTGAACCTCATTTTACGCCTGTAGCCTGTGGGTTCATTTTACCCAAAAATCATACAGCGCTCTTCGCGTTCAGTATAATAATGCCTTCAGGGTACTGATGGGGCTGCTTCGCTTCTGTAGCTCATCAGGGATGTTTGTGGAAATGCGCGTCGATAGCTTTTATGCATTGATGCGTAACAGATGTGCATCCTTGTTGCGCAGGGTGCGGGCCAGCTCCAACGGAATCTTGGCCAAGATTTCTGACAGGCTGGACTGTGTTCATATTAATCGTTGCTCCAGTATTTCATCTGGAATGCTGAAGCAATGATGATGAAGTTGATTAAATATAGGTGAATTTTAAATGTTGTTTAAATTGTATATATTTTTTATTGTGCTACTAACATAGTTACTAACACCATGATAATTTATGTTTAGGTTTAAGTTATTTTATATGGACTCTGTCGCCTTAAATACATGGATTAATAATTACGTGTTGAATAGATTGTCGATCGAAGAGTGTTTACTAGATAAATTATGAAGCATGAAATAAAAATGTGTCGGGGTTTTTATAAATTTTCAAACACAAAGCGATCGTCTGGTTATCTCCGGACCTCAGTTTAATCAATCAATTCTTAGGCAATCCTTTGCTAAGATTACCTAAGAACTGCCTGTAGAGACTGTCGACGATCTTCTCTAAGATAAACAACAATAATATATTTTTTATTACCTTTTTTTTTTCCGACTGACCAATCTCAACAAATCATCCTGTACTTACGAGATACGATACCCCTCGTAGTGTGAAATTGGCGCGCTCACTTCAAAGGTGGCGATTGTCTAGGGACTTTGAATTCACTCTGTAATATTGAATTCAGTTCGGTAACCAATGCTTTTGTACATTTTGCTGCTTCCTTAAGCGAACTGATGATTTACGAAAGTGGATCGTTCAAAGATTATGCGGTAGTAATGCGTTTTCTAGAAGCATTAGTCAAGATAAGTATAAATATTTATTTATTTATTTATTTATTCACTCAAAACATACAATATTCTTACAGGCTAGACCCAATGCGATAATGTAGTACCCTTACAAATTAAATAGTTCTACTGCTTGTACCATAACAAATTCTATAGGTAGCTATTCTTTCGAATTCACCCAAAGAGCAACAGAAGACAGATAGTTATTAGGAAGCTCTCAGTAGGATAATAGGATTTCGCAATCTGAATTTTGGAGATTCGTTTCCTCAGTAGAGCTTCCAAAAGAGTGGGTCTTAGAATGAACATGGACAAAACCAAAGTGATGTTGAATGCCCATGTTACACCAACTTCTATCAAGGTAGGAGTTTCTAAACTCGAAGATGTGGGCGACTATGTCTACCAGGGACAAACGATCCAATTGGATAGGGCCAACTTCGATAAAGAGGTCAATAGTCGAATCCGCCTCGGCTGGGCAGCGTTCGGGAAGTTGCGCGGTATCTTTTCGTCCAACTTACCACGGTGTCTTTAGACAAACGTCTATGACCAGTGTGTGTTGCCAGTGATGACATTTGGTTCTGAGTATAATAATCGGCCTTATCAGAAAGCTAAAATTCATCCAAAGGGCAATGGAGAGGGCTATGCTCGGCGTTTCCTTGCGTGATCGAATCAGAAATGTAGAGATATGGAAGAGAACCAGGGTTACCAACATAGCCCGAAGAATAGCCAAACTTAAGTGGCAGTGGGCAGGGCATATTGCTTGCAGAACGGATGGCCGATGGAGCAGAAAGGTTCTGGAGTGGCGACCGCGATACCTCGCGGGAGACCTTTACTACCGACTACACCCTTACTACCGACCAAAGACTTGGTGAATGTTGCGGGGATCCACTGAAGAATGCGAGACCCACGGGATTGATCAATGTGGCGACGCTTGGGGAGGTCTATGTCCAGCATTGGACGTGTGTCGGCTGATATGATGATGATGTGGTTCGTTTTTCTTACATGGAAATTTCATATGCTAAGCCCTTAAAGCGTCTAAGTTTCTGAAGGAAACTTCGACCACTCAACTCAGTGGAGTATAATATACTATTATGTCTGCAAAGTATCAATAAATATATATAAATGTGTTAGCATTTAAAAATTACAAAAAAAGTAAAATCCTGACCCTTAACTAGGTAACAGTAGGAACATGTGTTTCAGGGGCCAGTGAAAGGGATCATGAAACGTCACGGAAGGGACCGTGACGTTTCACACAATTTACTATGGACCAATGTAATCAAAAAAATACATAGAATAAAAATAACCAAATGCAATTAATATTAGAATTTAAATTTAAATTAGAATGATTCAATAATAATCTAATACGAAAATTTAATAAACATTTTAGTAAAAGAAAAAGAAAGAAAGAAAGAAAAATATTTATTTGTGACCCACACAGGAGACACGAGAAATAAGCATAAAATTAAACAATAATAAAATAAAAACCCCGTGCGAGACCAAAAAGGCTCCTATCTCAGTATGTGCAGCGATAACCAAAAAAGGTAACGCTGCGCTGATATTCTGTAGTACACTTTACGTCTATCGAGGAGCTCGTGGCTAAATAATAACAGCTGCACTGGTCGATAGTCAAGGTTAAGCAACGCTTAAAGAGGTCGATCCGTGGATGGGTGACCATTTTAACATACCGAGTTGCCTCCGTGCCTCGGAAACAGCACGCTAAGCCGTTGGTCCCGGCTGTCATTTGAAGATCTTTGACAGTCGTTACGAGTAGTCAGAAGCTTGAGATCAGACACCAGTCCTGCCAAGGGGTACCGTGTTACCCAGTTACTGGGTTTTGAAGGTCATACAGGTAATCGCTCCATGTAAAACACTGGTACTCAGCTGAATCCGATAAGACTGGAAGTCGACCCTAATATAGTTGGGAAAAAAGGCTAGGCAGATAGATAGTACAATTTACGTGTACCATGGAGGCAATTTTTTTTTTATTGATTTATTTTACCACATTTTCGGCGTGATTAATATGTATATTCATGCTTAATTATAGCTTGCTTGTACTAAGAGTATCCGAGCTAAGCCGTGGTTGGACGGACGGACGGACAGATGGACATGGCGAAACTATAAGGTAATTGACTACCTTTACATTACCTACGTTGACGACCCTAAAAAGTTAAGAGTGGTGAAACATAAAAAAAATACATGTCGAATTGAGAACCCCCTCCTTTTACTTTCATCGGTAAAAAGTAAGGGATTTCTCACATAACACTTCAATAGCTCTTCAAAATCCCATACATTTTTGTCATTTTACAAGCGTTTATTTAACTTGCAATGTATGTAGGTACCTATGTAAGTGTGTTCGGGTCAAATCTTCCAACTGAATTTTAAAGCAGTTATCCTACAACAATTAAGATGAAATTTTACATACACGTTTAGTTTGGATGAGAATGAATGGTTAGCACAGTGACCGCATTAAAAATACAATATGGTGGACGGCCCAAGATGGCGGACTAGTTATTTTTTGTGCACTGCTATGACATGGGTATCAAATGAAAGGGTTTGGAAGAATACGAAAAAATCTTGTTTTGAAAAATATTTTTGATTATTAATTTATTTCCAATCAATAAAGAGCCAGAGGCATTTCTCACAATCATTATTTCTAATCGAATGGCACTTAGTCAAGAGCCTCTTACGACAAAAGAAATGTTTGAACAATCCAAAACAAAATAAATGACCATCCGACAGAAGTGCTGATAAGGGGAAACAATGTGAAAACAAAGTCATTAATAATGAACAAGTACCCCCGTCTCGAGGGGATCAATTATTCAAGTCCCTGCAGTTTTCCTTTTTCGTTGGTCAAGCCATAATGAGCTTTGGTACTTCATATAATTGTGAATGTGAGTAACATTAATTAATATCAATACATATAATAAATCTGTAGATAAGTCATTTTTGTACATCGAAAATATTTCCAATCATAATAGCCAGGGTGTTAAATGATAACCATCTGAAACTATTTCCAGATTTTTTTAAATTCTTGTCGGTTTGGCTGTTTGTCTGTTTATTTTTTCACGCATCATCTAATATGTACGGAAACAATATCATCATCATCATCATTTCAGCTGAAAGACGTCCACTGCTGGCATAGACATAATAAATAATATGGACTGGAAATACCTACGAAAAAAACGTGCCTACCTAAACCTCAAAATGTCTCATAAAATAGCCGCCGATTCTAAGGTTGTGTCAATCAAGCAACACACACACACTCACAAATCTCAATAATACAATATGTAAACAACCATTTCGCAGTAGGACTACCACGAACACAACCACAAAATTCGTCACATAAAATGGCGAATATGGCACGTACCTACAACCGTCACTACGTCATAACAAAATGTTGCCATAATGAGCAACAACTGAAATATTGTTGTCTCTTTCATCAAATACGATTACTACATTAGAAAGAATGAAACAAAACGATGTTCCACATTCTGTATCGTATTTCACTCATATTTGTATAAGCTAATGTATGTATAGAACATCGCGGCGCCTCCATATATCTCCTATCTCAATGACTGCTGGACATAGGCCTACCCCAGGCGTCACCACATTGACCGATCCCGTGCGTCTCGCATCCAGCACCTTCCCGCAACCTTAACCAGGTCATCGGTCCACCTAGTGGGAGGCCTTCCAACGTATCGTCTTCCAGTTCGCGGTCGCCATTCAAGAACTTTTCGGCCCCATCGGCCATACGTTCTGCGAGCAATGTGCCCTGCCCACTGCCACTTAAGTTTGGCAATTCTTGGGGCTATGTCGGTAACTTTGGTTCTCCTGCGGATATTATCATTTCTGACGTCATCACGCAAGGAATTACCGAGCATAGCTGTCTCCATTGCCCTTTGGGTGACTTTAAGCTTTCTGATAAGGCCCATTGTGAGCGACCACGTCTCGGTCCCATAGGTGATCACTGGCAACACACACTGGTCATAGACTTTTGTCTTGAGACACTGCGGTAAATCGAAGGAGAAGATACCACGCAACTTCCCGAACGCCGCCCAGCCGAGTCAGATTCGACGGTTGACCTCTAACTCGAAGTTTTGATGTAACCAAAATAGACTATATATAGATAGTTATGTAGATAATTTTTATACATAAAAATTGCGCGTAACTTAAAGTATAACTTAGTTTTTGTTTCATCGCAATCGGTTCACTATATCAAAAATAAGATGAATTTAAAGTGTTCTAGCAGTAAAATTATCACAACACACGCAATTCAGAAATCCAGATAGTTGCACTCCATATTCGATAGATGGCGTTGTGCATTTGAAGTCATTTTCTGAATGGCGATGTTAAGATTGGTAGGTGGATAGGTAGGGTAGGCAGGAAGACAAGTTGGTTAGGTAGGAAGGTAAGTAGGGTAGGTAGGAAGGAAAGTAGAGTAGCGCAGGCAGTTGACGGGAGCGAAGCCGCGGGCACAGCTTGTATTAAACAAATAATCCACTTCGTCATACTATTTATGAATTGTATTAAGGCGTATATATTCTTCAATGTTAACGCAGTACTGGCCGTGCGCCAGCTCGGAGCCGGCATATCAATATTAAACCTCCTTTTGGACAGTTTTGCTTGCTTGCTTCTTTGATTTACATAATTATGCTATTTCAGATATGAAGAAATTCTAGGTATCAATTTTTCTGCGTAAAAATATTTTTATACATCCAAATCGTTTTGGAGGAGTATCCAAAAGTAGCGAAAATATATCGTGTTTTTAATATTTTTTAAAGCAAAACTATTAGTAACGATTAGTTACATTTTCACAAATAATGTACATGAATCAATAATATATTTTTTTCAAACCCTTTAACCTAGCCGTTCTAAGGAGTATGCTTTAGAAAGTAACCGTTTTACGGCACTAAAGCGATGGAAGGCCCTTAATAAGACAATTTTTCTTCTCTGTCGTTTCGCTCTTGGCAGAGCGGTCGTGGTCACGTCGAGGCGTCCACGTCGGTGATAGATGTAGACACAGCTGTCCGCACGATCTGCCACCATCTCTCCCTGTTGGCGGACTGTTTGGCGTAACCAGATATGCGGCCTCCTACTGCGGATTTCACTTGGTCAGTCCAGCGCATAGGTGACCTGCCGCGCGATCTGGTTCTCTCCACTTTTCCTTGTACGACCAGCCGCTCTATGGAAAAAGATGATGGTGCTGGAGAAAGATGTTCGGAATATCGTGGACGGATTTCCGAACTGACGTGTCCATACTCCAGGAACTCGGCATCACGCAGCATTGGTCGAACGTAGTACAGTCTTGCATGCTGCAATACTTTGAATATATGTTCAGCTTATGTGTAATGAATTTTAACTCATTGGATTTCTTTATCAACCCGGAAATGTAAAAAAAAACTGCTCATCCCTAAATGTTACATGCATTAGAAAGCTGATATTTTAATTTATTTATATTCATTTAGTACTTCTACCAATTGAAATCAGCATTATCATATCAGCCGAAAGACGTCCCCTGCTGGACATAGACCTCCCCCAAGCGTCGCCACATTGAGCGGTCCCGAGCGTCTTGCATCCAGCGAATCCCCGCAACCTTCACCAGGTCATCGGTCCACCTAGTAGAAGGCCTTCCAACGCAACGTCTTCTGGTTCGCGGTTGCCACGCCAGATCTTTTGAAAAATCCTTTGTATGTTCCCATTGATATATTGCTAGTGAATTACAAGTAACTCTTTATTTCCATAGAGAGAGATGTTGTCAATTGGCATTTTCCATTTCGGTCTTATCTATTAACTAGCTTCTGCCAGCGGCTTTACCCGCTTGAAAGTCGAAAATAATCCATAGGGAGCATTTTACGGAGTCATAACCGACTTTCCAAAAACGAGGAGGTTATCTTATGTTTTTTTTTATGTTTGTTACCTCAGAACTTTTTACTGGGTGGACGGATTTCGATGATTCTTTTTTAATTTGAAAGCTGGTGCTTGTCATGTGGTCCCATTTAAATTTCATCAAGATCTGATGAAGAACTTTGGAGATATACATCGGAACTCTTCAATAAATGACTGTATATCACTCGGGATGGCTGCAATCGCATGTCTGTTTATTTTTTTTACCATTACATAACTTATCATCACACTAGTACGCTCTAAAGAGGGTACGCAGGTGTGAACAGTTAACCCTGGTATACTCTCATTCCACCGGTTTTGTTTAAGTTTCATGTTATTGGGATAACCAATTCTGGCTTCACTTTGGACATTAAAGGTACCTAAAATATAGAACTGGTCCATTATGTACCACAACTAAAACTGAAAAATAAAAAAACTTTAAAAAAAAAATACAACCGACTTCCAAATAAAACACTACAAAGTGAAAAATAAATTCAATTTCGGAAGTCGGTGTCAAAAAACGAAGAAACGAAAATAGGAACACCGACTTCCGAAATTGAATTTAATTTTTTACTTTGTAGTGTTTTTATTTGGAAGTCGGTTGTATTTTTTGAAAAAGTTTTTTTTTTATAAATTTTTGCTATACCTGACTATAATCTATTTCTGTGCCAAATTTCATCCAGATCCGTCCAGAGCGTCATGATGCGTTCTGGCGTGATTGAGTAACAAACATACATACATCTAAACTACTTTTGCTCCTTGAAATATTGCTACTGAATTTCAAGTAACTCTATATTTCGATAGAGAGAGATATTAATTGACATTTGCCATTTTACTCTTATCTATTAATTAAATCAGCTACAAAACCTTATCACTCGCATACAATACCGTTTGTAATTCGAAAGCGAACTGATTATTATACTTCCCAAGAGTTGATATCAGTCTAACTATATTTTTTTCATAGCTGGGACTCTCGACTCCTTACTGTAAGTAGGAGTGGGTAGTAACAACCACACAGGGCACTTCCTTATTACGTAAGAATCTGCAATCAGCAATCATCGCGCGATCAAACGCTTTATGTCATAAAAGTCGGAAGTAATTACTGTGTTGGTATGGTAGGTATATAGGCATATATAGGCATAATCGTTTATTTATCTCTCGCTGTTTGTCAAATTCCCGCTGTTATTAAAAAAAAACGGCAAGTACTCTAAAACTTTTATATTTATTTTATTAACATATATTATGATTGCGCAAAAATCGCTAACGTTTTGCTCTTGTTTGTGGATGTCTTAGAATTTTTAGCTCAAGGAGATGGTGGTTTAACTCATATATTTTTTCCTTGAAAGTTTTGAAAGAAAGAAAGAAAGAAAAATATTTATTTGTGACCCGCACAGGAGACACGAGAAAATAAGCATACACTTAAACAATAATAAAATAAAATAAAAACCCTGTGCGAGACCAAAAAGGCTCCTATCTCAGCATGTGCAGCGATATCCAAAAAAGTAATGACGCTGCGCTGATATTCTGATAGGGCCTACTGTTGATGCCACGGACACACTAACGGAAACAGGACTTATATAATAAAATAAAATAGAATAATATGTAAATAACAAACAAAATAGAACGAAACACTGAATGTGGGTCAACGTATGTGTAAGTATAATATATATATATACAAACGCGATGCTCAAAGATCTTTTGTCGAAACCGTAGACAACCGACAGAGCGCGCGCAAAGAGTGGTTTAATAAAAATAAAAAAATACGGAAGAAAATAGAAATCTATGGTCGGCTGTTTTTAAGTTTAAGTTTTGTTATGAAATAGTGTAAATGAATAAGTGTAAATAAACCTGGCGAAAAGAATTGCTGATTGGATAAATCAGAGTGGTGTGAATTTAATATGTGTGGTGTGGTGTTCGCAAGAAAGTTCATAATAAAGAAAATGGATTAAAGGCAGTAAACCTAACCGCGTGCAAACCACGGGTAAGCTTATCTTCCGGATTCCTTTTGCTTAAGTAATAAGTACTGCTTAAATTTAGTACTAAATGTTCCAATTGTTTTTATAGCACGAAACGGCGGAGGAAGATCATTCCAGATACGAGAGGCAGCGAATTTGAAACTGCCACGGAATGCAGCAGTTTTGTGTGACGCCAACAACAGGTAGGCAGAAGCTCTCGTTTTGACTTTATTTACATCGCGCGACCAGGTCAATTTACCGAACAGATAGTCTGGTTTTTTTGTGAGAATTGTGCCAAAGAGCAGGGTAGCCAGATGCAGCTTTCTACGATCTGACATTCTCATCAAATTACCCTTATTTAAAAAAGGAGTTACGTGACATCTAGGAGGGATGGTAAAACAAAATCTCGCACAAGCATTCTGTACTCGCTGAATTAACCTTTCACTTCTACCTAGAATGCACGCCCCGTACACAGTGTCAGCGTAGTTCAGCTTAGATAAAACTAGTGTTTCACAAAGCAGAATGCGCATATCCACACTTATGTAGGGACGCACACGATACAGAAGCTTAAGCCTGTAAAAGCAGTTGCGCACAGCCTCCATGATGTGTGTCTCAAAGTGCAGGTGCTCGTCAAACAGTAACCCAAGATTACGGGCTTCCCGGACCCTTTCAATGGAACACCCGTCGATCTTCAAGTCCAAATTCCCATTACCCATTTTATTTAAAAAACCTCTTGATCCCATTAAAATAAATTTAGACTTAGCTGGGTTCAAAACTAAGGCGTTTCTCATGGACCAAGCCGAGATCCTATCAAGATCCTCATTCAAATTTTTTACAGTGTCAACAGCCTGCTGGGGATGAAAAGATAGGTACATCTGCAGATCATCAGCATATAAGTGGAACTTGGTGTTGAGCAGGCAGTTAATGATGTCAGCACTGTAAAGAATGAAGAGTAGCGGGCCCAGGATCGATCCCTGCGGTACACCCCTATTCACGCGCTTAGGACCAGAGGATTTAACAGCTCCATCACTGTCACTCGTTACCTGGACAAACTGAGAACGGTGAGTCAAGTAACTCTCAAACCACTTTACTGTCTCAGGCTGGCATCCATAGTAAGACAACTTCGATAGGAGGAGCGAGGTATTAATAGAGTCAAAAGCACGCGAAAAATCTAGTAAGACCAGCAGGGTACCCATGCCCTTATCTCTAGCTTCAAGAATATTCCCAACCACATCGAGAAGAGCTGTGGCTGTGCTGTGCCCCTTGCGAAAACCCGATTGAACAAGCGGCAATATGCTGTGTTCCTCAAGGTAAGACCGAAGCTGGTTAGAGACAACCTTCTCCAGGACCTTGGAGAGGCATGGCAACAAACTAATCGGGCGAAGTTCTTTTACACTGGTAGGATTAGAAACTTTAGGGATGGGTCTAACGATTGCCAATTTCCACAGATCCGGGAAAGATGAGGTGGTGATGGAACGGTTAATGATGGCCGTTATAGCTGCAAGGGTCCGAGGAAGGGTCATCATCAGCATCTCAAGAGAGATATGGTCACAACCCTGTGCATTGGACCTGAGACTATGCAACAGCCTCAGCACCGTATCCTCATGAACGGGCTCAAGCTGGAAGTGACTGTTACTGAATCTGTGGTGCTCAAAGTACTTCAGGTCAGCAGAAGAAACCCTACCGGTGCCAGGCACGTCCAAAAAATGTTCATTGATTTTATCTGGGTTATTACAAAAATGAGGTAATCCGTGGTCTGGTTTATTAGAGATACTAGTGGCTATGGTAGATTTGATATGCTTCCATAACTTCTTAGGTTGTTTAATGTTTTTATTTATGTATGTTTTAAAATATGCATTTTTCTCACTCTCAATGGCAGCCCTAACTATATATTTGAGCTCTTTGTATGAGTTGACATGATGCAAGGATTTAGTGGACTTGGACTTTATGTGGCTCTTGTCCCGCAATTTCATCATTTGTTTGATAGTGGGTGTTATCCAGGGGCAAGACTTTTGTTTTATTAATACTTTTTTAAGTGGTGCATGTAAATCGAACAAGTTTCGAATAAAATTATTAAATGTTTCAACCATACAGTTCACATCCTCTAATCTTTCAATGCACTCCCAGTCCATCTTATTCAGGTCCTCGTTAAACTGGTCAATTAGTATATCCCTGAGAGGTCTGTAGGTGACCCAATGGGGGGAAGGTTTCTCTACTTTGAAGTTTAGCTCAACCGACACAACGGCGTGCTGACCGAGCTCAGGTACATGAGATACAGAGACCTCACGTACACGGGCGTCGGTGCACACGACGTCAATAAGTGATTCACTATGATCAGTGAAATGTGTCGGTTCAGTAACAATTTGTTGCAATTTACAGCATGTTAAGAAATTGTTTAGTAACTTAGCTTTATTGTCCGAGAGATTTAGCATGTTTATATTGAAGTCACCCATCAAAACAATCCTGTCAGCGCAAGCAAAGGAGAAAAGAGAGTCGGTAATCGCGTCAAGGAAGATGTTCACATCAAGCCATGGCGGTCTATAAGCAGTACCGACGATAACCGAGTGCGAGTTGACGGTCAGACGGAGCCACATCTGCTCGACCTGTGGCGCAGTCGGGTGCGGCATGAGGCACGCGCGCACTCCGCGCCGAACATAGAAACCCACGCCGCCCCCGCGCCCACCGCGCACCGTGGTCGGGCGCGGCACGTGTCGCAGCCGGTAGCCAGGGACAGTCGGCGCTCGACCCTCCTCGCCCCGCCTAAGCCAAGTCTCGTTTATCGCCATGACGTCCACCGCACAGTTTGCCATAGCCACAATAAACTCATCCTGACGCGTACCTAGCGAACCCGCGTTAAACAAACCAACTTTTAAATACTTAGATTTAATCATGTTGACAATTCTTGGACGTGAATGATTAGTGTATATGTGTTAGAAATGTAATAGATGACAAATTTAAAAGAAGTATGTAAATAAATAATATGTATTGTAAACACTATAGAGATATAACCGACAAGCCGACGTTTTATAAATATGTAATATAAAGATAAATATTTAGTGCTCGGGCAGCAGGGCCACAGAAAGAGACGACTACGAGTATATACCGAGAGAGGAACAGTGCTGGCCGCGCACAGGGCAGACTTAAAAACATAAGTACATCTAACATAGACAGTAAAACCGTAGATCTTAAGATTAACACAAGACAATAAAGCTAAATAAATAATATGTGTTGTATTATAAAACTGGTTTACGTGCAGTTCACAGCTAGAAAGCTGTGCCGCGAGACACACACCTGTCAATACAAAACATAGCTTAAACCAGTGAAAAAACACTAAAGATATTACTTTAGAAAGACTGTCACATACTTTAACTAACTCAAAATTCCGCATGACTGTGTGCATATTAGAAAGAAGACAAAGTAACTCAACTAGACAAAGAAAAACAAAGAAAAAAGCATATTTAAAGCGCGCTGTTGCTGCCGTTACCCGGTGCCGGTCCGAAGGTGCGCAGTATGTCCGCCTCACAGCGGATGTGGCAAGCGGCATCACCAGGTTTGTGCCTGGCGAGGATACGGCCTCGCTTTGCCCACACGAACTGCCAGCCGAGGCGACTGCCCGCCTCGCGAGCGCTCCGAAACAACTCTCGATTCACCTTCGTAAGTCGCTCGTTTACGTAGAAGCGCACCGCAGGACCCGGCAACTCAAGTTCCGCTGTTGTCATGCCGCGGCGCACTCGTGCACCCTGCAGTAGCTCGTCACGTAGGTCTCGCCGCGCGAGACGCACGACGAGGAAGCGTGGGCGGGTCTCCACCGGCGCCGTCGACTGCGTCGCATTGATGCGCCTACCACCGACACGCTCGGCGCTCACAACATCGCGCGCTTTGATTTTTATACCCATCTTGGAAGCAACCAGCATCACCATATGGGTTGGGTTTTCGCCACTAGTCTCAGGTATGTTGGAGATCTGTATGTCATTTCCAAGCAGCTCTTGATCTCTGTCATTGATGTCATTCCGCAGTTGAGATATTATATCGTCTACTTCAGACGATTCCACTGGCCGAGCCTGTACACCCTCCAGAACAGCCACTCTCTTCTCCAATTCGCTCACCCTATCGTTCGTCGAGTGCAGTGAAGATCTCACCTCAGACAGGTCATCCCGGAGCTGCTGGAATTCATCCCGCACCAGCCTCAAAAACTCTTCCTTGAAGTTATTTAGTTCAGCCCTGAGGATATCAAGGTTGAGCTCCTGCGTGGTATCTAGGGCTGTGCTATTAATGGGGCTAGTGTCCATTAGGTTGCCGTGGACTTCCTCGCTAGCAAGTGCCTCTGGTGGGGCAGTTTCAACCCGACTGTCCCTCCCTTTGCCTTTTCTGCACTCAAGACAGTGCCACGGGTTCGTTATAGGGCCAGCAGCCTGCACATCCACGCACACCCGGTGGTACCAAGACCGACATTTGCTGCAACTAGCGCCCTCTGTTGACGAGAGGAATTTGCCACAACAACCGCACTTAGCCATGGTGATTAAGCCTGCCTGAGAACAAATTAGAGCGATCGACTTATTCAAAAAGTACACTGATCCGGCCAAAGATGGCGCTGATTTCAGAAACGAGTTTATGGTAGTTCTCACAGCGCTTATGGTGCGGATATACACCATAGGTTTCTATACAGTATTCAGGTAAGGGTGCGCACACACTGAAGTTAAGTTACTGTTAGTTACGTGTTCACTAGTAAAAAACTGTCTCTTTTTCTATATGTTTAGGGTACTTATTTACTAGCTCGGGATCAACTTTTATAAATTTCGTTTTTTATAATTTGCACTGCTGTTTCAACCTAGATAACAGTGTCACTAGTAAGTTGCACTTTTAATTAAACTTCCACAATAAACTTTTCGAAAAAAACGTATGTGTTTTTATTTAGAAGCAAGAAACACTCAGAGGACTTATAACTGTTTGACATCCGTGACGTCAATCGTGAAAGAAGAAAGAAGAAAGAAAGAAAGAAAGAGAGATATGGTATTGAAATAAATCACACAAAGATACGTCTGGGTTCAAACCTATGATCCACTAACCACTGGACCAACTTTTTTTTTTTTAAACTTTTATTTATCTAAGGAACAAGTAAAATTTCACAGTTTAAAAACCCCCGACACATTTATCTTGGGAAAGCACCCTGATTCTAACAGTAAACTGCCCATAACTTTTGAACGGCTGAACCGATTTTATTCAAACATACACTCTCGACAAAATTACCTTTCAAACAAAAAAAACTAAATCGAAATCTGTTCATCCGTTTAGTCGCTATGATGCCACAGACAGACACACAGATACACAGCAACACACGTGAAACTTGCAACACCCCTTTTTTCCGGCGGGGGTTAAAAACAAACAGTAGCACAATAAAAAATAGTCATACTATCTTAAATATTACATTTATACAATTATGCTACACACTACATTCTGAACAGAATACAAACATATTGCGAATGAATAATCATTAGTTATCATCTATAACCACAAAGCCTATCTCACCATAATACCTACAATACATGGACCAGCCTGTCCCAATTACATCAGAAAGTTGGAACTGTCCAATTTGCAAATAGCATTAACTCCTCCGCCGGGAGCACCGTTATTATACCGGACAGTAAGCCGGATCGATACTCAGCTGAAATGTCGTAGAACTGGTAACGGTTATTGAGAATGACTTGAATAGTATTCAGATAACACCAGTCTGAATCCCCCAAAGGAACAGGCAATTTTTTGTTGGAAAATCCCACCGTATTATGCCCAAACCACTGCAACTCCTAAGAGACAGAATCAACAGTGGCGACCACCAGAAAAGCACCGAGGCAAGAAAGCTCGACAAAGTCCCGGAGAATGAATTAACTGTCTTGGATCCTGCAACGAAATTAATCAGAAAAGAATAATGGAGGTGTAAGAAAAAAAAAACCACTTCCCTCCATATCAAGCAGGAGACAATAGGCACAAAAGGTCGTTCACAACTGGGATAAGCCCAGTTGCCTAGCACCACGGAGGTATGTATAAGTTCCATGTAATACGGGGCGTACGTATCTTAGGTCGTGGGTTCGAACCCAGGCAGACTTTGTGTTAATTATTTCATCACCACTGCTCTCAAAAAGGTGAAGGAAAACATTGTGAGGAATCTGGCATGTCTTAGAACCAAAATATCGATGACTAGCGGACGCCTCGTGGTTTCACCCGCGTAGTTCGCGTTCCCGTGGGAATACAGATATAAAACGTAGTCTATGTCACCCGGAGCGTAGCTTCACAACGGTGTTTTTTTTTTAAATCGGTTCAGTAGCTTTTAAGTTAATTTGTTACATGCAAAAATCCCGCGTGGTGGATTACGGCCCTTTCTCTGTAACAGAGAGGAAGCCTGTGTGTTGACTTCTCGTAGCGGGTTCTCCGTGAATGCAATCAAGACTTGAAGAACTTGTACACCGGATATATTATAAAATAAAACCACATACAAAATACATGAGCGCAGCCATCAGGCGATCACATTAGTGAATACAAAATTCATTCTCCATTCAAAAACCTATGACAGTAGTATAGAATAGAGAACCATGAATCAAACAGTGACTGCACAAAGAAGGTCAACATTCAACACTGTGTCCCAGCAGAGGGAACATTAAAAGGATGATGATGTTGAATTTCAGGAACTCGTGGCTAAATACGTATAACAGCCGCATGGGTCGATCATCAAGATTAAGCCACGCTTGACGAGGTCGGTCCCTGGATGGGTGACCATTTCAACATACCGAGTTTCCTCCGTGCCTCGGAAAGCACGTTAAGGCATTGGTCCCGGCTGTCATTTGAAGATCCTTGACAGTCGTTACGAGTAGTCAGAAGCTTTAGATCTGACACCAGTCTAGCCAAGGGGTACCGTGTTATCCAGTTACTGGGTTTTAGATGTCAGATAGGCAGTCGCTCCATGTAAAACACTGGTACACAGCTGAATCCGGTTAGACTGGAAGCCGACCCCAATATAAATGATAAATGATTTTATTTCTGTAAGTTGGTTTGTACAAACGCTTTTACATGTCTAACATATTTTTTTTTTAAACTAGATGAGGTCGGCGTTTCCTATCTGACTACTCTGAGAAGAAAGGCCGAAACAAACTCAGAGGTCACAGTCTCTTTTAAAGTCCTGACAAAATCTTGGTTCGATCATGTGAAGACCATGTAGACTGATGTCTGAAATGGTCTTTTGAGGAAAGAACCAGCCAGATTGAGTGGACCTGTCCAGTCAGTGCACGCATTTGTCAATAACCGAGCAGCTCAACTCAGAATTTAAGGAGCTCAACGATTCGACGAACAATACCAAAGAAAGGACATTCGGGTAGGCCGCATAAACTACTCAAACTGCCAGACCATGATTAAAAACTAAGATAAATTAAAAAACAAAATAATGATCCACATAGTCTTCACATTCACAATAATTAAAATAAAATAATATAATACTTTAAAAAGTAAATATTCTTGTCATTGCAAGAAAACAAATAAAAAAATTTTTTTAAAAAAATAACAAAATTCAAGGTGCAAAATATTTAAACAAAAAAAAACTAAATTAATTGGAGCAGCTCACTCCCAAGCCGTTTTATCTTCAACGTAATCTTTAATGCTATAAAACGCTTTTTGGCACAACTTACGTTTAATGAATGATTTAAATTTATTAAGACTTAGATTTTGTACGTGGCTTGGAAGCATATTATAAAAGCGCACACATTGACATCTAAACAAGCCACCTATTTTCTTGAGCCTTGTTGTAGGTATTACAAATTTGTGTTTGTTCCTAGTATTTATATTATGGATATCACTGTATTTTTTAAACAATTTTATATTTTTATGGGCATATAAAAGATTTTCATAAATATACTGAGAAGGCACAGTCATTACATTAATCTCCTTAAATTCTCTCTGATAGAGTGTCTCGGGCTTAATTTATAAATTGATCGAACAGCTCTTTTCTGCAAAACAAAGATAGTCTGGATGTCGGCGGCATTTCCCCACAACAGAATACCGTACGACATTACACTATGAAAATAGCTAAAGTATACTAAACGGGCTCTCTATGTCCGTTAAATTACGAATTTTTCTAACAGCATATGCTGCGGAACTTAGCTTCTTTGACAATTTATCTATATGTGGGCCCCACTGAAGCTTAGCATCCAAAGTTAAACCTAAGAATACTGTGCTATTTTCAGGATTCAATTCTTCGCCCTTTATCAGCACGTCAGTTTTCACCTGCCTAACGTGAGGTAGGGTAAACTTAATGCATTTCGTTTTTTTTTCATTAAGAAGTAAATTGTTAACATTGAACCAGTGAACTACTATTGAGATCGCGCTATTTACATCGTCAGTAACCAGCTGCTGACGTTTAAGTTTAAACAAAAGTGAAGTATCATCCGCAAACAACACTATATTATGGTTATCCTTTATGAGGTAAGGCAAATCATTAATATAAATAAGAAACAAGAAAGGACCAAGAATCGAGCCCTGCGGGACTCCCATTGCTACTATAGATCCAGGAGATCTTTTTCCATTAACGTCAACGCTCTGAATCCTATTACTCAAGTATGAAGTAAGAAGATCCAGAGCGCTGTTCCGGATCCCGTAGTGGCGGAGATTCCTGATTAGGGTTTCATGAAGAACACAATCAAATGCCTTGGACAAATCACAAAAGATGCCCAAGGCATCGCACTTATCCTCCCATGCATTATAAATATGTCCCAAAAGCTAAACACCCGCATCAGTAGTTGAACGACCCCTTGTAAAACCAAACTGTTTGCTATGTAATAATTTATGTTTATTAATAAATCTTTGCAATTGCTCTAAAATTAATTTCTCAAATATTTTACTAAAAGTAGGTAGTACTGAAATAGGTCTATAATTTGTAGGGTCTGATGTACTACCTGATTTAAACAAAGGTATTATTTTACTATTTTTCATTAGGTCAGGAAACTCCCCACAGTCGATACAATTATTAAAGATAATAGCTAAACTAGGTGCGACAATATCAATAATAGACTTGGCGACTTCAACAGAATGACCCCACAGATCAGCAGTCTTTTTAACATTTAAAGTGTGAAAGGTTTTAATTATGTCTCTACAAGTAATATGTTCAAAAATAAATTCCGAATCGCAAACATTAACATTTTCTTTTAGCAAAGACTCAGTTTAAGGATTTAGTAGTAGAAACGGGAATATCTGAAAATAAATTTTCAAAGGCCAGTGCGACTTGTGAGTCTGATTTTATGATGTTGTCATTAATAGACAGGCTGTAGTCAATATTTCGGTTACCAGATCCTCCCGTTTCACTATTAATAATATTCCAAGTCGTTTTAATAACATTACTACTGTTTTTAATATTCGAACTCAAATAACGCGACTTAGCCAAAAAACAAACTTTTTTAAATAATTTTGAATAATTTCTAACATATAAATTAAATTCAGCAGTGTTTACATAAGTCCTTTCATCGTACAGCTCATAAAGCCGTGTTCTACTTTTATGAATACCAATGGTAGCCCAATCACTGAATGATGCATTACCATTAACGGAGATTGTCTTGGGTTTATTCCCAAGACAATCTCCGTTAATGGTAATGCAATGGAATGGGTGGAATTAAATTGTTTACAGTATATACTAAAAAATTCATCATATTGATGATTAGGTTCAGCATGAATTGGCAAAATTGGTAATTTATCAATGAGTTTAACTTTAAAAGCTTTCAAGCGACTTGCAGTTTTGGGGTTAACAGTGATATCCTTTTTAGCCACTTTGTTGTTTTGGATTGGTAAAGTAATCCTCTGCCCGCAATGATCAGAATCTAGTAAATTTCTAATTTCTAATTTATAGTTGGCTAAGGCTAAGCATATTGATTGATGATGAGGATGAATACGGGGTAAACCTATTGTCATCAACCGAGCTCAAATCCCGACTCCAGGCTACTGAGAAATTCTGGATAGAAAGAATGAAAAACGCAATAACATTTTTCCCGACCCAGGCAAAGATTCCAGGACCTCCTGCACAGCAGTAGCCCTGAAAAAGTCCATGCCAACGAGGCAGTACATCAAAACAATACAATATAATAAATGGAACAGTCGGTCCCAATTAAAGTATAAAGTTGGAGCTGTTCAATTTACAAATAGCATTAACTTCTCCGCTGGGAGCACCGTTATTATACCAGATTGGTACTCAGCTGAAATGTGATCGAACTGGTGATGGGTATTGACAATGATATTAGCCGACTTCTAAAAAATTAGGTTATCAATTCGACACGAATATATGTAATATTGTTGGAATTGCACAATATTCACATTTATGTTACTCAATGTAAGCTTCTAGACACGAGTGCCATTTCATAAGTGTATGTATGTTTGTATGTATTTGTGTTTGTCCACGCACTCCAAAACTAGTTATCGAATCGTGATCATTCTTTTTGTATTGGATTAAGTATCTTTCAACTAAGGGTAAAGTACAAGTTTCATCAAAATCGATTCAGCAATTTTCAAGATATGGAACATACAAACGAACTCCTTAGCGACAAATAGCATGAATGTGTAAATTCAGTTATTATGGGTATTTTGACAATCCTTTAGGTACCATACTATAGAAATTGCTAATTTTTTGTGATGGTTTATTAAAACTAAATAAAAAATAACTTTTTCACAAAAATAAACCGACTTTAAAAGCAAAACACAAAAAATATGTGCAAAATAACTTTCGTTTCGGAAGTCGGTGTCGCATTATGGCAAAAAAATAGGTACCTATTTACTACTGTAGTCACCTACTTCCGAAACGAAAGTAATGTTTGCTCTTGTTATTGTTTTGCTTTGGAAGTCGGTTAATATTTTGTGAAAATGTATTAAGTCCACGAGTTACATAACATCAGGTCTCTTTTCTCCGAATAGACAAGGTCTGAGTAATAGATCTCAGGTACGTGGTAAAAATACTGGTAGTCAGCTGTACCCAGTAAGACAGAACCATATATGGGAAACACATATGGGAAATGGCTTGGCGAGTTGGTTCCCCCAAGGGTTAGGTAGATACTATGTACCCATAGCATACCTTATTCCACCAATTATGTTTGAGTCCTACATTAGGGGAAAACTTATTAGTATCTACCGAACACAAATCCAGATTCCCAGGCTGCTGCAAAAAATTCCAGGAGCATAAAACTTACAATAGTTTACGAAACCCGGCAATCGACCGCGTGTTTACTAGAGCAAGTTTTTTTTAACTATTTAATTAAGTATAATCATCATCATCATCAACCTTTTATTGTTCCCACAGCTGGGACACAAGCCACCATTCTGTGAGTGGGAATGGACCGTAATACACGGGCCAAGTGCAGGTTGGTAGATATCACATTTCTTCGAATTTTTGGTTCAAGTACGTGCCGGTTTCCTCACGATGTTTTCTTTTACGGTTCTTAGAGCAGTGGTGATTAAATAATTTATACAAAGTAATGCGCCTGCTTGGGATCGAACCGGAGTCTTACGATACGTAAGTCGGGGCTGTCACCATTGGGCCACCACTGCTAATCATCGTGTCCACTTCTGGACATAGGGTTCCTCGAGATGTCACCACATCAACCAGTTTTGTGCGTCTCGTCATACAGTGTCTTTCCTATACGGTCTACCTAGAACAAGCCTCAAAACTAGGCAAAGATTTTGCCTACTGAACTATATTATTCAAATATCCCCAGCTCCGAATGTAATACATCCCATCGCGCCTATCATCGTTAATTGGGCACTGCTCCAATTCCAGCCTATAGCCGGTATACCGCGCAGACAGTTATACATGCTGACGTTGTTAGCGCTGTCATCCGGCTCGGTGATATCGGAATTCACATAATGTTCACCGTTTGGGGAATTAGTGAGGGAATTGGAATTTTATAATATTGGGGAAAATATTAATTAGAGTTCTAGTATTTATGTAAGTAGGAACTAATATAAATATAATGGTAGCAGCATGTTTTTAATTACGATTTTATTGTTACAAACTTTATTTTAAACTTCTCTCATTTAGAATATGGGGGCACCGAAGTGTCCTCGTCAAGTCGACCAAACAAAGGCACACCCGTACCATCCTTTTCTCGAAGCCATTCAGAAGATTTTCGACACACCATTCAGGCTTCTAATTTTATTGTGAATAAAGTCAGAAGCCTGAAATTCAGTAATTATGAGAATATAATATAATTTGAATTTGTAGTTTAGGAATTATTAGCTCCTGCCCGCGCCTTCGTGCCTATTCAAAGTTCAAAAAAAGGGTTCCGATCGCCACCAAACTTAACAGGATTACCCGCTAGGTCAATCTAAGAAATGTCTGAAAATTTTATTAAAATCTGTCCAGCCGTTTCGGAGTCTATAAGGATCATACATACATACTTTATCTTTTATATATATATAGATTGCAGGTCAAAATTCCTTAATTTTGTCACTGACTGACTGACTCACCGATCATGGAAATTCTAAGGTACTTCTAGTAGACTCACGAGATTAAAATTTTGAACAAAACTAGTGTTTAGCCTATAAAGCAAGGAAAAACTAAAATATCCCGTTTCCTAGATGTACAATCTGCATAAGTAACTTTGTAATCCTATATAAATATTCATTCAACATATGGGATTACAAAGTTACTTTTAAAGTTCATACATTTTTTCTTCACCTGCACTGCTTATCTTGGTAAATCTATATACGTGGGACACTCAGAAAGTTTTGCGAAACTAAAAAAAATTGTTCTATACGTACATATATTTTTATTAAATCTTTTCAAAGTACTTTCCACCAGCCTCTATACAAAGATTCATGCGCCTAAACCACTTTCAAAACACTTTTTCCAGTCCGCCGCAGACACCTCGTTTACAGCCTGCTCGAACGCAGCCAGCGCATCTTCCGGCGACGAAAATTGTATCCCTTTGAGCTGATTTTTTATTTTTGGGAATAAAAAGAAGTCACACGGTGCTAGATCAGGGCTGTAAGGAGGGTGACCCAGGAGTTTGACTGGCGTGCTGTCCAGGAAGTCCCTCGTTTTGAGTGCGGTGTGCGCAGGTGCATTGTCGTGGTGGAGCAGTAGCCCGCGGAGCCCTGTGTTTGGTCGCTTGTTGCTTATAACAGAGAAAACTTCTGGCAAACATTTGGTAGTATACCATTCGGCATTAATGCTTCTTTGATCCCGTAAGGGAATTGATACCAAGTGGCCAGTCAAATTAAAAAAGCTAGCGATCAAAATCTTACCCCCGCTTCTAGATCGCTTCACTTTGGTAGGCGTTGGCTCATTTTGAAACACCCAAACAGTCGACTGGCGCTTGGTTTCTGGGTCGTATTGATAAATCCAGGACTGACAGACCTGTAACGATGTCGTAAACACGCCGAGACGAGCCTGCTTCAAATTTGTTAAGCATATCACGGCACCATTCCACCCGGGCCTGCTTCTGAGCATCGGTGAGGTTGTGCGGCACCCAGCGTGATACTATCCTCCTCACGCGAAGATGGCTGTGTAGAATCTCGTGAACGCTTCCCGATCCAATCTTCAATATGTGTTGAATCTCCTGATATGTAATTCGCCTATTGTCTTGGATTAAATTTTTCACTGCTAGCACGTTTTCTTCGGTAACAGCCGTCAAAGGGCGACCGCTTCTTTCGTCATCCCCCAAAGTTGGTCGACCGCGCTTGAATTCGTTATACCAACGATACACGGTTGCCTTGGAAGGGCCTTCATCCATGAATGCCATTTGAAGTCTATCGTACGATTCATCCGGTTTCAGGCGACACTTGAAATCGTATAAAATCATAGCTCTAAAATGTTCCCGGCGCAGATCCATATTTCAGTGAGACACAATACTTTGAATTAACTCGCAAAAAATGTGGAGGGAAATTTTGAAATTGGAACTTACTTATTTTTACTTATAAATAATCATATTTTCGAAAAACATTATAACTGGCCAGTCTCCCATATATAAAAACTTTTTTTCGCAATACTTTCTGAGGGGCCTGGTATATAAAAGAAAGTCGTGTTAATTACTTCACTTATAACTCAAGAACGGCTGAACCGATTTAGCTGAAAATTGGCAGGGAGGTAGTTTAGAGCCAGGAGAAGGACATAGGGTAGGGTAGGGTAGGGTAGGGTAGGGTAGGGTAGTGTAGGGTAGGGTAGTGTAGAGTAGGATGGTGTAGGGTAGTGTAGGGTCGGGTAGGGTAGGGTAGGGTCGGGTAGGGTAGGGTTGGGTAGGGTAGGGTAGTGTAGGGTAGTGTAGGGTAGGGTAGGGTAGGGTAGGGTAGGGTAGTGTAGGGTAGGGTAGTGTAGAGTAGGATAGTGTAGGGTAGTGTAGGATCGGGTAGGGTAGGGTAGGGTAGGGTAGGGTAATGTAGGGTAGTGTAGGGTCGGGTAGGATAGGGTAGGGTAGGGTAATGTAGGGTAGTGTAGGGTCGGGTAGGGTAGGGTTGGGTAGAGTAGGGTAGTGTAGGGTAGTGTAGGGTAGTGTAGGGTAGTGTAGGGTAGTGTAGGGTAGGGTAGGGTAGGTAGTATAAGGTAGGGTAGGTAGGGTAGATAAATGTTTGGTCTTTTTATGGCAAAACAAAGTTTGCCGGGTCAGCTAGTAGTGAATAAAGGTAGGTTCAGTTATTCATAGACGATGTCTCCTTTAATATACCTATACCATACTTATAAGTCGGCACAGTATGACGAAGTCAAGTGATGAGATTTTGATCTTTTTAGTTATCTTTATGTTAGTACTTCAATTTTATAAACAAAGTGTTTGTAAAATTATTTATCACCGAAATTAGCCGAGTTGGTTTTACTTTAGAAGAACACCATAATGTCGACCCCTTGTGTAAAAGTAAAGCAAAGCCGATAAAGTATTTGATTTTTAACTAATTATTAAGGTTCCTACTGAATAAATTATTCGACTTGGTTTTACATTCAATTTCACTACGTTTTGCGGTAAAACTGCGCTGCGAGACGTGTATTTTTACATGCTATGTTTTTGATGGAATAGAATATACTTTATTGTACACTATAAAACTTACACGCCATCTCTTTTATAAAGACTTAATAATATCCATACATCATTTTCACCAAAATATTTTACTAATAACTTTAAAAAGATGATTTATTACGTGATTCTAAGCTGAAAATAATCTAAAACACCAATACAAAGAAGTAAAATTGTTTATGTGTATATTTGTAATCTGTGAAAGTTCTGATCCGATTACTGATATAAAGGTACAATAAGTATCGCTGACTGTCATAATCCTTATCCAGAAAAAAAATGCTTGGTTCATGCAAAACCGAAACTGTTGGAAAAAAGCCAGTAAAACACAATATCAAACAAATACTTATTCACAAAAAAAAGAAATTCGCAGCGGCTTAGCACGCCATTTCCCTACGCTACGAATTACGGCGTAACCCACAGTTTGCTTCGCCGTAGCTGACTACGCTACGATCGTTCCCTATAATAGTTTTCATAGAAAACTTTCCTTAGATAGAATAGAACATTTTTATTGTTAAGAAATTACATTCAAATGCGTTGCTTCCTGTAACTCACTGTAGGATTCCCAGTGTCTTTATTTTATTTATTTGGAAAAATAAAGATTACACACTACAGTAATACATACAATTTGAGCACGAAGAAAAACAAATATGCAACCAGCGACATTTTTCATATAATATAAAAAAAAACATTTTACAAAATTGATGCGACATGCGCTTAAAAAATAAATAAGTTTAGTGCTTTAGATACAACTAAACAGGCATGCTTTGAAAGAAGGAAAGAAACGAAGTTACATAAAAATAAACCAAATTTCACACTATATAATAATCAAAATTGCTAAATTATCATTAAATTATTACAAAAGAAAATACTGATTCAAATGTCAGCCTAACTAATTATCTCACAAACAAGGCGTCAACAAAAAAAAAAAAATTATTACTATACAATTATAATAAATTATAAAAGAAATTTAAAAAAAAAGTCAGTGTCGTGAGATCCAGGCTCCGTCGTTCTCTTTAGATGATAGATAGCCTACCCGTTGTTGTTACAGTTTTTAGAAAAAAAACATATATTTAACCTTATAGCTAGCCAGATAATTACATACAATATTAACTCGTAAAGTAACTTATGCTTCTTACGTGTTAGTTTATATTTCCGTCAGAGAATAATTTTTCACAATCAGATCTAATCTTCTAAAGATTACCTCATCATTTCAGCCGAAAGATATCCACTGCTGGACTTAGGCCGCCCCCAAGTGTCACCACATTGACCGGTACTATGCGTCTCGCATCCAGCGCCTTCCCGTAACTTTAAACAGGTCATCGGTCCACCTAGTGAGACCTTCCAGCACATGGTCTTCCCTTTCGCGGTCGCTATTCCAGAACTTTTCGACCCCGTCGGCCATCCGTTCTGCGAGCAATGTGCCCTGCCCACTGCCATTTAAGTTTCGAAATTCTTCGGGCTATGTCGGTAACATTGGTTCTCTCGCAGATATCCTTATTTCACGTGATCACACAAGGAAACACCGAGCATAGCCCTCTCCATTGCCCTTTGGGTGACTTTAAGCTGGCCTATTTTGAGCAACCACGTCTCGGTCCCATAGGTTACCTTACCTATAAGATTTCCTCATACAAACAAAATTATAATGTACGTCTTTATAATATTACCCTGCACTATAATGCTCTAAATCAATCCGGACATCCAAAATTTACTCCATAGCTATGTAAAGGCCACCCTTACATAATTACCCCCGTCATCCCTTTCAGCGCTTTCATAGATGAAGTGTGAACTGTCAATAAGTACTTCAGCTGGTAGAATTTGTAAATTAGGTTTAAAGCAATAAGCGAGGCGTGTGTCGACAAATACGACGCCGTTTAACGTTATTCATGGTGTTTGGGTTAAGTTTAAAACTGTTTGATTAATAAAATATTATATTTATTATATGTTTGTGTGGGCAGGAAGCAGGAGAGTAGTGGTGGCTTAGTGGTAACGGCCCCGACTTACGGTCGTAGGTCATAAGTTCGAACCCAATCAGGCGTCTTACTTTGTGTAAATTGTTTGATCACCACTGCTCTAAAAACGGTGAAAGAAAACATCGTGAGGAAACCGGCATGTCCTAGAACCAAACAACAACAACATGTGGGATGTGGACACAGTGATCATTGTACCGATAGTCATGTCAGCCAATGGCATAATAGCCACGAGCCTCGACCAACACCTCAAGGGGCTCTCGTTAGGCGGCTTGATCAAGGGCCTGATCCAGAAACACACATGGCTCGTATTGTTAGGAGGTTTCTCTCTCTGGAGCCCTGACCGCGTAGCTTGGACCCTGTTCCCGATACCGGTGGGCCTCAATTTTTTGTATTTTAAATGTTTTTTGTATGTGTATTATAAAAATATTTAAAAAAGTATTAAATAATAAAATAGTTAAATAAAGGACATAATAATGGTGTCACATTTCATGGTATATGTCTAACAAGGCCTTTGCATGTTGGTTTCGGCCCCTGATACGCCTTCGGTAAGAAAGGTCCGGGATCCTAGAGTCCCGAGAATCTCAAAGATATATCTAATATATAAAAATAAGTCGGGTTTTCCTCCCTGGCGCTATAACTCGAGAACGCACGAACCGATTTCCATGGTTTTGCATTCGTTGGAAAGGTCTCGGGCTCCGTGAGGTTTATAGGTAGGGTAGGGTAGGGTAGGGTAGGGTAGGGTAGGGTAGGGTAGGGTATGGTAGTGTAGGGTAGGGTAGTTTAGGGTAGTGTAGTGGAGGGTCGGGTAGGTTAGGGTAGGGTAGGGTAGGGTAGGGTAGGGTAGGGTAGGGTAGGGTAGGGTATGGTAGTGTAGGGTATGGTAGTGTAGGGTAGTGTAGGGTCGGGTAGGGTAGGGTAGGGTAGTGTAGTGTAGGGTAGGGTAGGGTAGTGTAGGGTAGTGTAGGGTCGGGTAGGGTAGGGTAGGGTAGGGTAGTGAAGGGTAGGGTAGGGTAGGGTAGAGTAGATAAGTGTTTGGTCTTTTTATGGCAAAACAAAGTTCAGTCAGCTAGTAAAAATATATATAATATACTAATACCTATTTAAATTTAATCATTTGGATCCATGCATAAAAATCTTCAGCTGCCATCATCTCATAACTTGCACCTCACAGTGACAGCTAATATAGTCGGAGTTAAGCGACGCGACATCTGTCGGTCACAGAAGTATGATACTTACCAACATACCTACTCGGTTTGTTCAATCTTCCGATTCTTCTCAGGTTATTGTGAGTGGGATGCATTGTCAGTGGGATGACGTCCGGTCATTCCAGCTCTTCCATCATAGATCACTGGTCGTTTGTTTTGTCCAGCTTGTCTTGCAATCTTCTACGGGATTTGGGCTGAAGTCTTCGTATTATGTGGCTATGGGTAATTTTTGTATTTACTGCTGGTTATATTAACCCAATCATCAAATGGTCAAATGGATCTTAGCTTCGCCCGCGTTAATATAGAAAATTATCCCAAAAGAACATTTTCCCGGGATAAAACTATCCTATATACATTTTGCTGAAGCGGTCCTATTTGGCGCAGCCGTGGGACACACAATGTTACGAATGTTTGTCAATGTTTTCTTTTGTTTATATTTTTATTGTTGAGTTTAAGTTTCCTTTTTTATGTTTGTGTTGTGTGCTCTGGTTTGTGTCAAATAAATGTGTTTTCTTTCTTTCTTTTCGTTTATTATCTATCGCTGTGTCAAATTTCATCCAGACCTATCCAGCTGTTTGAGCGTGCAGAAGAAACAAACACACACTCACAAACTTTCGCTTTTATAATATTAGTGTGATAATGGCTTCTGCGAGCGGCTTCGTCCGCGTGAAAGTCAAAAATTATCCCGAGGAAACATATTCCCAGAATAAAAAGTATCCTATGTGCTATTTCTGACTATAATTTATCTCTGTGCCAAATTTCATCCAGATCTATTCAGCCGTTTGAACGTGAAGAAGTAAAAAAACATACAAACGCACTCACTTCTATCGACTGACTGGTCTATTACCTAGAAACGATGCTAAAGTCTTATTCTTCGTTTCAATGGTAGATACATCCAAATATGATTGGCCCTATACTTCGCCACTTCTAGGCATTGTTAATGGCATCGCATATAGATCACGTCGGCCGCAGATTTGCAGCCTTGACACCTTGGTACAATGCATCCAAAAGCTAGCCGCCATTATCCTATAACTTGCATCTCACAGCTAATAAAGTCGGAGCTAAGCGACGCGACATCTGTCGGCGACGTACTTAACTAACAAATAACCTGAAGCCACTCACTTTCTGAAATACGAGTTTACAAAGAGGGATAAATTTGCTGGTTGTTTTGTCTTTGCATTGTGGATAAAGTTTGCATTAAATAGCCTCTATTAGTATAAGTTCTTGAATCTGTACCTTTAAACGTGTAACTGAATAAACGTACTAAAAAGACATCATTTTATTTTTTTCTCTGTGATTCTCGGAACCCTAGGGTCCCAGACCTTTGAAAGGCGTACCAGGGCCCGGAAAGAACTCACAGAGGCCTCGTTAGACATGTAGGATGAAATGATACACCAACCGGCGATTATCTCTGTATCTACGCCCTAGTCACTACGCAAGAGCACCCAAGGACAATCCCCGGCTGGTGCAGGACTATTGCAGAATATCGAGACATTGGGCTAAGGGTTTGGGAGGTTTCGTAGATCGATTACTTAAAGCTATAGAAGGACTGTTAGCCCTTGCCTGATCACTGTTGATCTACATGGCTATAAAATGGCAGGGGATGACTTGCATACTCAATTAAGACGACGACTAACGCCAACGACCTTGAGGGAACAAAACGCGCACTCGTTTCACACCCGCGCGACCCAAAATTTAGTAGTTTTTCGTACTTTCCTTATTATTCTTTGACTTTAAAAAAAAAAGCTTCAGATCAAAATGTAGATAATTAAATTGTCTTTGATATGGTGTCAATTTCATTAAAATACGCCCAGCGGTTTTGGTGTGATTGTCGTGTTTTTGTCCGTTTTAGACATAACTTTACAAATTAATTACACTATGTTATACGAATAAAACTCAAAATTTGCTCAGATGAAATTATTAAGAAAATGGTCTACTATAACATATATTTTTTCCAATAAATTACGATTGCCGTTTAGACGTGATTCTCATTTTAAAATCAGCTACTCAAGGGAATCGGCGCCTTAAAATACAGCCCCCCCCATAAACAGTCGCTAGCACTTTAGTGTCGTAGCGCCCACGGGGTAACATAAATGGAGGTGCTTGAGTAGTGGAGAAGTATGCCACGGCGATCAAGACAATCCGGGAAGTAAGGTCAAGATCCCTACCAGCATCTTACTGGGTTAACTTCCTTCCTCCGAGCGCATTTGCTCTTGAGAGTGTCCACTCAAGCCAGCCAATTAAGGCAAGAGAGAGGTGGGCGCTCTTTTCCCTTTCAAGCCGGTGACGAGGGGCAAAACTTTTCCCTGGAGATCAGGTCCGTAGGGTTGGTACTGCCCAACAGTTTGCCACAAAGCTGCCCTGCGGATTCATTTTAGTCATTATTAAGAACAACGTTTACTACGGAACCAAACCTAAAATCGTAAAAAAACACAGCTGTTCAGTTAAGCAAACATAAATGTATGCGGCAGTTGATTTTCATTGTAGCATTAGTTGGTTTCTCTTGTCTATTTATCTTTGTAAAATATAATTAAGACGTTTTATATCGGATTATCATTTAAATGCTGAACGAATTTTAATAAATTCACACACAACTTCCGTGTGACATAGAACTTTTGATGCCAGAAAAAAAATACGCGGTTTTCCTAGAGTTTTTCATGCGAGAGAAATCGCTAGGCGAAACGAAATATTCATTATTTGAAAAATGTGGCGTTACTTAAATAAAATAAAATGTGGCGGATCTAACCTGTTTCCTGTGTCTTGTTGACTGACTAACATTTTTTTTTAATTTTAATTAAAATTAATATACAAAACGTGATACATAAGGTGGACTTATTACTTGCAATGACATTCTCGACCCAACCCTCGGGTTAATAATCGGGTCAATACAAGACAAAACAAGAATTTGTAGCTTACTTATTTCCCAGAATCTTCAAGTTTCTTGCCTTCGCGCTAAAGGCTTACTGACTTATTTCGAAGAACTTACATGTAGGTATGGAACTGGTAAAGTTCCTGTAAAAGCTTTTGTTCGGGGAAGTATTAACACTAACATGCCAAGTAGTAATTCTGCGTAGCGATGCATACAGCATAATATGTTTTTTTTGCATGGGATTTTATCCAATGACTTCTCCCGCTGTGGGTGAAGCGGGAGGACGTGTCACACTTTTACTAACCAAACCCCACCCATATTCCTTCAGTTGCTTGAGTTAGGGCCGCGGTAGTGACATGTTCCAGAAGGAGCTCGTGGCACGGATCGTAATAATAAATAAATTGTTTATTGGAACTAAATTTGTACAATCAAACACTAATGAACAACATGACGCATAAATAACAAATTCACATCAACGAGTAACAACGTATGTCAGTAGTATTTGTAAATGAATTCTGGCACCCAAAGAAAGATTTAACTTGTGTTATGGGTACCAGGATCCTCACACTTGTGTTGTATATCAAACATCAGAGGGTCAGAAGTTAAAGAAGTGACAAGACAAAATAAACCATAGCCTTTTCATGTGTGTAAGTGTGTTGAATGTGGAGTTGTGATTCTGCGAGTTTGTGTAAATGGGAGAATTCGTGTATAGGTTGTGTATTATAGGAATGACAACTTTATGAGATTTTCTGTTTCGTCGTAGCTCTGTACCTGTAACCAGTTATATACCCGTCTCTTACATTCCCGAAAAGCAGTAGAATAAATGGAGCAATGTTTGTTGGTTTTATTATAAAGATGACTTCCGATACCGTAAAAATGTCTCCGGGCCAGTGTCGTCCTACAGCTTTGAGTAGGGCAAATTCTAAAGCGTTGGCGCCTATCTCGAGAGCTAGGATCATACCTAAGGGAGATGTGTTTACGCATAACCACATGAAGCACATAAAGTTGCCTAACAGATAGAACCTTACAATCTCTAAATAGACTGACTGTAGGATATCTAAAGGGTTTAAAGGACATGACCTTCAGGACAGCCCTCTGTGCTCTCTCAAGATGAATAAGGTTAGTCTTTGGAGCACCCCCCCAAACCGTGACACAATACATAAGTATGGACTGGCACAGAGCGTAATAAACTGTCTTCAGGGTAGTGTGGTCAGCTGAGTGTCTCAACTTTTTAAAAACATAGATTAGTTTTCTAACCCGTGCAGTGATACTATCGACATGAGATTTCCAATTTAATAGGCTATCAATTTGTACCCCAAGATATTTAATAGTCTCTGACCTCGCCAGTGTAGGGCAGGAACACTGTGAATTACGCGTGTTTGGAGAACAAGAATGTGCTTTCAGTACAATTGTGTTTGGGGCGGGCAATGTAATGGCTTGCAAGGAAAAGGGTAAGAAGGTGGTTTTAGACAAATTTACAGTTAAAAGGTTATCATACAGCCAGCCCATTACCGACGCCAGGGCACTCTCAGCATGAGTCGTTGTCTCAGTCCAGTTATCACCATGTACGAGCAATGCCGTGTCATCAGCATATGCAAATATTGAACAATTTGATAGGGAGAGTTTGCACAAGCTGTTAACATAAACTAGAAAAAGGGTCGGTCCCAGAATTGAGCCCTGCGGCACACCAAAACTCATGGTTTTAGCGTCGCTGACCATCCCATCAATCTTGACACATTGCTCCCGATCAGCGAGATAATCTTGGAAGATTTTTATTGTGTCACCTCGTACACCAATAGCTTCTAGTTTAGAAAGAAGGTGTGGAACAGACACAGTGTCAAAAGCCTTGGAAAGGTCCAGAAAAATACCCATGCACTTTTTCCTGCAATCGAGTTGAGCTACTGTACGGTCAATAAAAGAACTAACAGCGTCCTCAGTCGATTTACACCTTCTGAATCCATACTGGTTATCAGCCAATAGATGATGCGACTCCAGGAAGTTAGTTAGCCTAGTATTGAGAATCTTCTCTAAGATTTTGGATAGGGCAGGTAAAACAGATATTGGTCTATAATTGGTAACACTGTGTCTGTCCCCACTCTTGAAGATCGGATGAACAAGGGCTTTCTTAAACGCTTTAGGGAAACAGCCTGAACTAATGGCGCAGTTGCAAACATGTGTTATAGCTGGGACAAGAGCATGTGAGCAAGATTTCAAGAGGCGAGATGATATTCCATCCCATCCCACTGCAGCGTCCGGACGCAGGCCAATGATAATATTTTCGACCTCTGCTTCGTCAGTCGGTAAGAGAACGAAGGAATTGATAGGAATATCGCCCACTGATCCTCCAGTGGTAGACCTAGGAGTAAACTTTTCAGCTAGACTTTTGCCTATATTTGCGAAAAAATCATTTATGCTGTTAATTGAAGAGGCTTTATCATGGTTAATATTAAGTAACTCGGAAGGCGAAGATACAGTTCGATGCTTGTGAGTTATATTTTTTATTACCTTCCAAGTTGCTTTTGGATTATTTTTAGCACTTTGGAATTCTGTTCTTTCATAAGAATTTTTTAAGTTCTTCAACAACTTGTTGCAAAAATTCCGATACCTGGTAAAGGTAAGTTTAAGGGTAAGGTTGGCAGGGTTCATTCTCAATTTTTGCATCATTTGGTCTCTATTGCGGATGCAACGAAGTAAGCCGCTCGTTATCCAGGGTTTGATGGTTCTCTGCTTGGCAGGTACACGCACTACCTTAGAGTGCTTATCTATAATTGAGCCAATACCAGATATCAGTAGATCTGCGGCAATATTCGCATCACTGACTAGAAGAATTGGACCAAGATCCATATCTGCAATCTCCGAGACAACAGTGGGGTAATCGACAACAATACGTTCAACTTTGGAGGTATATGGTGGCATGGTAGGTTTTATAGCCAGAAGTGTTGGTCTGTGGTCGGTGATGTGCGTATCGAAAACCAAAGTAATCGTATCCAAATCAGTCTTGACCATTACATGATCTAAACAATTCGAACCACGAGTGGGGTATACGTGCGATGGAAGGAGACCATGAGAAGCGGTTAGGTTTAGGTATTCGTTAGCTTGTTGGTTTAGAGCAGTTGGAATGATATTGATGTTGATGTCACCAACCAAAACAACATTTCTACACGCTGACCCACTAAGTACAGAATTCAATCCATTAAGGAAACAGTCGATATTCCGCATAGAGGGTGACCGATAAAGAGCAATTACACATAGATCAATATTCCTCAAGTGGCAGAGCAGCCCGCTGACTTCTGGAAACTGAGGTTCCGTTACCGAGTGAGGCAAATCGGCTCTTACGTAAACTATGACTCCGTCATTCTGGTTCCTATGCGTGGTAGTATTGTAAGCGGTGTACCCTTCAAGGGGCGGAATCGTTGTGTACGCTTTTAGCCAGCATTCCGATAAGATTATAACATCGCACGTAATTTCAATGCTAACCAGAAATACCCTGAAACTATCGAAATTACAAAGGACACTACGAATATTTAATTGTAAGATTTTAATAGATTTAATTGGATTAATAATAAAATGTGTGCATGATTCAGGACTGCAAACGTAAGCCTGATTAATGCCAAAAGAATCGATTTCATTAGAGACTTGGCCGATATCGAGCATTTTAAAACGATAATAACCAGTGTGCAGACATGAGAACCGAGTTGGAAATCCTAGAATTGCCAAAAATGCATAAACTAGCAGCATAAACAAAACATGCACAACAGGGGCGCATGAGTTCAAACAAACTATTAGCGTCGAGCTTATTACGGGTAGAACAAAAAGTCATCATTACGCAATCACGGTGATATTTTAAGTTTAGTGTAAGGATGTATAGTGATATGTGGCGAGGCTTACTTACATTAGTTTTATTATAGAAACAGGTCAGGTTTTTTTCAATTTGTTTCCTAATCGTATCAATCAGAATACAGCTATAGAAACAGATCATAGTATCGTTTTGTTGGTGTTTAGAATTATGATTAAGATATAATTTAAAATTTTCGCAGAAACAATATTCATTAAGATATAATTTAAAATTTAGGCAGAAATAATACTCATTATGATATAATTTAAAATTGTGGCAGAAATAATATTCATTAAGATATAATTTAAAACTTAGGCAGAAATAATATTCGTTAAGAAATAATTTAAAATTTAGGCAGAAATAATATTCAATAAGATATAATTTAAAATTTTGCAAAAGACAATAATATTGACCAAGATAGAATTTATAACATCGCAAAAAATAAAAAAATTCATTGAACTTACTAAAATAAAACATAAAAAGACAATAATTACGGAACTGGTTTTTGGAGTTTCTTAATACAAGATACATTATGAACAATAGTGGGTTTGACACCCTCCTTTTCCCGGACAAATATTTTACCGTTTTGAAACCAGCAAAATCTATACCCATTGATTTTAGCGAAATTACGTGCTTCGAAAAACAACTTCCTCATACTAGTTGGTAGATGTTCGGCTACGTACCAGGCCCCTCAGAAAGTATTGCGAAAAAAAGTTTTTATATATGGGAGACTGGCCAGTTATAATGTTTTTCGAAAATATGATTATTTATAAGTAAAAATAAGTAAGTTCCAATTTAAAAATTTCCCTCCACATTTTTTGCGAGTTAATTCAAAGTATTGTGTCTCACTGAAATATGGATCTGCGCCGGGAACATTTTAGAGCTATGATTTTATACGATTTCAAGTGTCGCCTGAAACCGGATGAATCGTACGATAGACTTCAAATGGCATTCATGGATGAAGGCCCTTCCAAGGCAACCGTGTATCGTTGGTATAACGAATTCAAGCGCGGTCGACCAACTTTGGGGGATGACGAAAGAAGCGGTCGCCCTTTGACGGCTGTTACCGAAGAAAACGTGCTAGCAGTGAAAATTTTAATCCAAGACAATAGGCGAATTACATATCAGGAGATTCAACACATATTGAAGATTGGATCGGGAAGCGTTCACGAGATTCTACACAGCCATCTTCGCGTGAGGAGGATAGTATCACGCTGGGTGCCGCACAACCTCACCGATGCTCAGAAGCAGGCCCGGGTGGAATGGTGCCGTGATATGCTTAACAAATTTGAAGCAGGCTCGTCTCGGCGTGTTTACGACATCGTTACAGGTGATGAGTCCTGGATTTATCAATACGACCCAGAAACCAAGCGCCAGTCGACTGTTTGGGTGTTTCAAAATGAGCCAACGCCTACCAAAGTGAAGCGATCTAGAAGCGGGGGTAAGATTTTGATCGCTAGCTTTTTTAATTTGACTGGCCACTTGGTATCAATTCCCTTACGGGATCAAAGAAGCATTAATGCCGAATGGTATTACTACCAAATGTTTGCCAGAAGTTTTCTCTGTTATAAGCAACAAGCGACCAAACACAGGGCTCCGCGGGCTACTGCTCCACCACGACAATGCACCTGCGCACACCGCACTCAAAACGAGGGACTTCCTGGACAGCACGCCAGTCAAACTCCTGGGTCACCCTCCTTACAGCCCTGATCTAGCACCGTGTGACTTCTTTTTATTCCCAAAAATAAAAAATCAGCTCAAAGGGATACAATTTTCGTCGCCGGAAGATGCGCTGGCTGCGTTCGAGCAGGCTGTAAACGAGGTGTCTGCGGCGGACTGGAAAAAGTGTTTTGAAAACTGGTTTAGGCGCATGAATCTTTGTATAGAGGCTGGTGGAAAGTACTTTGAAAAGATTTAATAAAAATATATGTACGTATAGAACAATTTTTTTTAGTTTCGCAAAACTTTCTGAGTGTCCCACGTATATTGGTTTTTGTTGACCACCAATTCCAATATGTCCAGTATTAAGCTTATCTGTTATTGCTCGGTTCTTATTAAACCTGCGAGACCCTTCTATTACTTTTGTTTTGTCAGGAACTGTTAAAAACTCGGCAACAATCGGTCTGTTAAGCTCTTTTTTACCTGGGAGTCGATATACATCGCGGATTTGGCGTGGTTCCACCGGCGCATGGATAACACTACAAGTTTTGAGCACTATAGCAGTGAGGTCGGCAGTAGACTCGTTCTCACTGGCAGCGATATTTCTTATCTCAATGGCTGAGGAACGAGAACTGGTTTGAAAATCTTCAACCTTCTTTTCTAGCTCAGCTATATAATCACGCTGAGCCAAATGCTCCTTTTCCAGTTTCGACATTTTCAGTTTCATGCTATCATATTCTCCATCCATGTAATCTCTCCACTTTTCAGTTTCAGTGTACCTTTTTTGCATGTCTCTAAATTGCTGCCTTAGATCAGTCATGTCTGATGTGAGACGTTTTAGGAAGACATCCTGTTCTTTTTTCCAGCCGGTAAGCATATCCATGACCCTATTCTCAAATGGTGTTAGTGTTGGTTGTGAACAAGAAGTTTCAGGTGAGAAGTTAGGTCGCAGGCGCTTGTTTTGTTTTCTGGAAGTAATATTACTAGGCTCAGAAACAGGATCATTTTGAGGGGTCGTTGCGTCCGTAGAGGATTGATCTTGTATTATTTCACTCACAGGGGTAGCTGGTGGTGAGCGCTCGCTGCGAAACATCATAAAGAAGCAGGAGAGATAACAAAAAATATAATATTTGTTATTACAGTCGCAACTGTCACAGAATCCTCGCCGCGTTCTTTGTAAACACGCCGCTACTGTCAAACCGGTTCGCCGCTTGAAGTAAACTTGACAGCGAGCGATACGTTACCGGCTTGCGGCGCGAGCCACTGTCTTATCTGCGCAGTCCACACAACGGCGAAAATCCCGTACACTACCTGCGGCGGCCGTTGAATCACAAAGTCTACCGTGATTTGCACTAATATGACTCTGTTTACGAAAAAATGTATAAGCACTTCTGGGTCTTGTTTTTGTTAGTAAATAATGTTCACACTTATTATATATCTGAATATATTGTCTTTTATTGGGTAGAAATAACTTAAAACCCATTCAAATCACTTTTTATACAAGAGAGACCGACAAGACTATGTCCCTCCGATGAGGCGCGTTTACGGAGATCGTTCATCGTTCATCATCGTTTTTCAAGGTTAAGCAACGCTTGCCGAGGTCGGTCTGTTGATGGGTGACCGTCCCGGCTATCATTTGTATATCTTGGACAGTGGTTACGGTAGTCATATTGGACCCGAACTTTTTGCCTTAACAAATAAATATATATTGACCAAGATAAAGCGCATCAAAGTTCAGGTGTGGGGGCTTGTGACGTCACTTTGTCAGTATAAAGTGCAGATCACCATGACATCACAAGATATTTCACCGCACAAAATTACTACGATACGTAGTAATTTTTCGGGCGTATTTATGTATGTATGTATGTCCATTTCTATAGCACGCTCTACAGCCCAAATGCCTTGACGGAATATGACATATGAGGTGTCGTTGGATTCATCTCAATTGCGGGAGTGACATAGGTAATATTTTTTTTTAAATATCGCCCCCTCCCTCCCCCCCCCCCCCTAAAAAAGGGAGAGTTTTTTTTTTTTTTTTTTTGTAATTCTAACAATACGGGGAACAAATGAAAGCTACTAAATATGCCACTCCAAAAATATATAGATTGTAACACTTTAATGATAATATTTTACCAAAAAAAAAAGCCCAACTGCTTGAAAAGCGAACAAAAAATACGTAAACAAGGAGAAAATCATGCTGTGCAAACGGAGAATACATTTTCGCAAACTGGCCGACCAAAACCAGATTTATCCTCCGACTCCACTTTGATCCCCCCACACGATGGGTTATCTTATCTTATCTTATGGAGGGGCCGAGAAGCAACTCGGACACTTCGACCCATTGTGATCTATTGTGGTCGATGGGTTTGGAAGAAATGAAAATTTGGGTCCCAACAATATGGCGCCCAAATGCCGCTATCTTCCAATTTTAATGTAGCCAGTGATACACGCAGGGTTAAGACGATAAGATGGATTGACGTAAGAACCAACAAAATCGGACAACGCGTTTGGTCTCTAGAGCGCCACGTAGGAACAAACATATATACATACATACATAGACTCATAAACGGATGATCCTCCTTCGACAGTCGGGTAAAAACAAACCCGACTGCTTAAAATTAATTAATACGCGAAAGAAAAAAATACGCGTCCAATATTTTCTAAACATCTAAACTTCAAAGTCCACACTTTAAGAGATTTCTTCCTAAAACATAAAAAGTTATTCATCATCTTCCTGCCCTTGTCCCATGTTACTTGGGGTCGGCGCAACACGTTTTCTTCTTCCATCACTGACTCCCTTTTCTTTCATATCACTTCTCACACAGTCCATCCATCTTTTCTTTGACCGTCCCCTCCCTCCCATCTAACCACATTTATATTCATAAATCTTTTAGTAACAGTTTTTTTAATTGGGACAATCCCACCGCACTATTCCCAAACCACTACAACTCCTGAAAGCCAGAATCAACAGTGGCGACCACCAGAAAAGCGCCGAAATTAATCAGAAAATAATAAAGGAGGAGTAGGCAAAAAATGCATGTTACTAAAAAAATCTTTTAGTAATTTGCGTTTTGTCCGTCCTCATTACATGACCATACCAGGACAAACTTTTTCCTTGCAACTTTTCTGTCAAAACACAATAATTCTTCAATAACCCAGCCTTTCCCGTCTCGAAGCCTAGTTAAAACGGCCTCTCTGTCAGTCCACAATTCACTTACTCAAGACACATATTCGTAGCACCCTCCATTAGAAGCCCACACGACTCTCAGACTTGTATAATTCAATATTACCCACATATTGTACTGGGGAGGGCAATTAACATGTCCTACCGTTCTAGAAACTTGTCAGAATATTGTGGGGATCGTATTATTACGTATTAAGCGGTGGCCTAGTTGCTCTGTTCTGTCTTTTCTCTATATGGAGGGCAGTACGTTATTTTTGTAAACGACTTTCCAAAAAGGAGGAGGTTCAGTTTTCGATTTTATGTTTGTTTATTTTTTTTTGTATTTTCACCGTTATCTCCGTCAATTGTGGATCGATTTTGCAAATTCTTTTTTTTCGTTTAATAGAATATGTTTACAAAATGGTCCCATTTTATTTTGGTGAAGATCTGATTAAAAAAATAACGGCTAATCTCTCGGGATTGCTGCAATCGCATGTCTGTTTATTGTTTATACCATTTCATAATATAATATCACGCCAGTCATGCACGGTCTAAAGAGGTACGTAGATATGTACATTTTACCTTGGTACACTCTCATTTCACCGGTTATGTTCAAGGTTCATGATATTCGGGTAGTCTATTCTGGCAGAGCTGCTGAGAGCAGTGGTGGAGATTAGTTTTTAGAGAGCAGTGGTGGTCCAGTGGTATCGGCCGCAACTTTCAAGTTGTAGGTCGTGGGTTCGAGCCCAGGCAGACGCTTTACTTTGTGTAAATTATTTCATCCCCACTGCTGTCAAAACGGTGACGGAAAACATCGTGAGGAAACCGGCATGTCCTAGAACCAAAAATTCGAAGACATGTGACATCCACCAACCCGCATTGGGCCCGTGTGGTTGGTTATGGTCTATTCCCTCTCTCACAGAGAGGAGGCCTGTGTCCCAGCAGTGGGAACATTAATAGGCTGATGATGTGATGTGATTCTGGCATTATAGGTACCTCACTAAAGAACTTGCCTAGATACTACTTAAAAGTGAATAAAAAAAAACTTTTATACAATACAAATTGGAATTCGGTAGTATTTTATTGTAAAATGTTTTTTTTTATAACATTGGTAGGATAGGATAGTGCACAAATGCTTATTCCAGTTCTCTATGTCTATCACAGACTAAGTGAGGCATACAAGTCCATATCTTCATCACGACATAACGAGATTTGCGAGTGACAGATATGGGTCTGATCGTAGCGTTGAGTATGAATTATGTTGTAGAGCGCGTTAACGATGATCTGTCAATCAGCTTACGCTAATGGTGCTCAGTAATGATGCATGCATTGGTAAATAATATTGGTTCTCCCATACAAGCAGAAAAAAAAAAACTGGCCTAATAATTAAGAAATTATGATCTCAATCTGTCTGCCAAATACGAGAGATTCTATAATGCAAATATAGCTATAATGAAAGAAACTACAACCTTGTGATGATTGATGCACTTCCTTTTTTAAATATTTAACCCCTTTCTGAGATGAATTTTCATACATCTTGGATGAATTTTATTTTTTTTGTATATTATTTATTATTAATTGATTATTTGTTAATGATAAGTGACATTTTTTTGTTCTGTATCTTTTAATTGTTTTTTTTTGTATCTTTTAATTGTTTTTTTTTTATTGATGTGAGTGCTGTGCACACCTATAAGTGGAAAGTTTACTGTAGTTACTGAAATTGAGATTATTATTTTTGTCATTGTTTCTGTGAACAATCCTGTTGGAGTGCCATAAATAAATAAATAAATGAATATACCTTCATCGTATATTTATTTATAAGAAGCATTTGTTTAAAACGTCATGGTTTATATTGTGCATTGCCTGTCAATAAATTAGTTTAAGATTTTTGTTAATTAAATTGTCAGTACCTGTCATGACATCAACACTCTATAGCTAGTCTTATGAATACTCCAACGTTTTATGTTCTATGCATATATCTGGACATGGTTTTTCACTTACAGCTGAGTACAGCTCCAGGCAATACTAATATGCAGTGACGAGTGAGTGAGTTGACGCCCTTTCAGCCTTTTCAGTGCTGTAAATTGGTACTTAAGAAAAATGGCGAACCGAATAGGCCTATGTTCAGCATTGACTGTCTTTCGGCTGATGATGACGAGGAACATAATAGTATTCAATTTCCAAGAGACGCTACGTTGGAAGGCCTTCACTTGGTGGACCTTTGACCTGATGAAGGTGCCAGTAATCCGCTGGATTCGAGACGTAAGGGCTGGTCAATGTCTGACACTTGGGGACGGACTACATCATCACATCATCAGCCTTTTCATGTTCCCACTGCTGGGACACAGGCCTCCTCTCTGTGAGAGGGAATGGGCCGTAATCCACCACGCGGACTCAGTGTGGGTTGGTGGATATCACATGTCTTCGAATTTTTGGTTCTAGGACATGCCGGTTTCATCACGATGTTTTTCTTCACCGTTTTGAGAGCAGTTGTGATGAAATAATTATGGCAAAGTAAAGCGCCTGCCTGGGCTCGAACGCATGACCTACTACTTTTAAGTCGCAGCCGATACCACTGGGCCACCACTACTCTCCTATGGAGGACTATGATGATTGAAAACCTGAAATTTGCCAAGATTGAATGCCAAGACAATTGCTAAAACCATTATAAGCACATGAGACGTTTCAGCTTTTTCTATAGGTTAGATACACACTTGCAATACATCTGGTATTGCAGATGTCTACTAACGACGGTAAATAAAACCTTGTCAAATACCTAAAGCGTTGAAAAGTGCAGAATAGAAGTTTTGAACTCATACTTTAGTGCATAACTAGTATTATATGATCTGTGCTATAGTTAAGTCTTATAGTTTAAGTATTCTGTTGTAATGTCATGTGTGCGATTTCTGTGGTAGGTATTAAGTTGTTTATCTTTATTTTTATACGATACCAAACAAAAAAAAATACATAGAGCAAATTCAACACAAACCAAATATTTTTTTTTAGAAATAAAGCATATTAGAAAAAGTCAAGTAAAATTTCAAAATTAAAATAACCTTGCACAGATTTTTATATCATGCTACATAATTTTATCTAGTAGTAGACACGCTTCGATCGACAATCTATTTAACGTAATTATGTAACGATATCGTGAGAAAACATCCCAATTCAAACAGTAAAACGTCTATAACTTTAGAACGGCTGAACCGATTTTCATCAAACATAGCAAACTAACTAACACTCTCAATAAAATCACCTTTCAAACAAAAACACTAAATCAAAATCGGTTCATCCGTTTAGGAGCTATGATGCCACAGACAGATACACAAATACACAGGTACACACGTCAAACTTCCCCTCTTTTTCCGCCAGAGGTTAAAAATAATATAAAAGAATTGTTTTATTTTAAACTATTCTATATTTATGTTTTTTTTTACTTTATTTTCTTGTATGCCTTTTGTGCCCAATAAACGTGTTTTCTTCTCTTTCTTTCGCTCTTTGTTTCTTTCTAAAAACCTGTAGTTCCACATTCCGCATTAACTACAAATATAGAAAAAGCCAGCCCTCTACAAAAAAAAAGTCTTCTATCAAACGATTCACCACTAAAAGCCTTAAACCATTGAAAAGAAAATTCCACCAATCCACCATGACCGAGCGAAAACTCTAAAGAACCATTTACGACACCATCATATTTCGCTCCATAGGAAATGGCCGTTATATGGGCGTTACGAAATACCATGACAAAGTGGACGGCCTTGGTATTTAATGGTAGTTACGGAGCTACTAACTTTTGCCATCGGTTTCGCCTGTGTGAAAATTGAAAACTATTCCATGGCGGGATTGTTGTTGATATTTTGCCCTAAGAGGGGTCCATTGGAGGTAGTTCTGAGGACAGTTAAGAGCAATATGGATATTTCTTAGATAACTAAAAATATTTTATGCCTCCTAGTAGGTATTTACTTTGGTATTATATCTGTCAAGTGGATGATAAGATTTCCATTTTAAACATAAAGAGTAGCTAATGACAATATTATTCAGTAAACAATCTTTTTTAAAACAATATTTTTTTGTATTCTTTTCAGCAAACCCTTTCATTTGATACCCATATCATGGCAGTGCACAAAAAATAACTAGTCCGCCATCTTCGACGACCTCCATATTGGATTTAGAATGACCTCACTTAGCTAATAGTTAGCTTAGTGTCATACAAACTAAACGTGTATGCAAATTTTCATCTTAATCGGTGGTGGTTAGCTGCTTTAAAATTCGGTTGCAAGATTTGACCCGAATATACTTACATACATACATACATTGCAAGTTAAATAAAAGCTTGTAAAAAGTATTATATTTCTTAATCCAAGACATGGTCCACTCGTGTTCCAAAGCAGATTGGACTTACCGTCCCATCCCACAATAGCGTCGAGATAGAGACAATCATCCAAATCCTTTTAACAAGTTTTTTTTTATTTGACTTGCAATGTATGTAATGTATGTGTGTAAGTGTGTTCGGGTCAAATTTTGCAACTGAATTTTAAAGCAGTTATCCTTCACCGATTAAGATGAAATTTTGCATTCACGTTTAGTTTAGATAACAATGCATGGATTAGCTAAGTGACGTCATTCTAATTCCAATATGACGGACGGCCCAAGATGGCGGAATAGTATTTTTTTGTGCACTGCCATGATATGGGTAACAAATGACATGGTTTGCTGAGAAAAAAAAAAAAAATGCTTGTTTTAAAAAAAATTTTTTGTTGATTAATTTTATTATCGTTTATGAGTACTTCAGTTACAAACAAACATACTTTTGTATAATAGGTATTATTATTGTGGGGTAAAGTAAGTTGTAAGACCATTAGATTGTGATTAATTTTCGTCAAGTCAACTGGAATTTTAGTCAAGGAAACAAACGTTGAATGAAGTATTCAATTTTAAGTCCGAATTTTTGCCAGGTTGGTGGCAATAACCTCGCCTCTTATTACCTGTACAGAACAAAACATAACTGGCAATATATGGGTCTCACATACCCTGTGCCTATCGAGAAAATCAAGCGTGATTTATAAGACATGAAAGGAATAATATTAGGCCAGTATGCCCCGAAGAGTTTGAAAGAGATGTAAGATATTTCGTCAATTATGTTCAGGCATGTAGGTAAATCTTATGAAAAGGGCAAGCTTAAAATAAAATCAGAAAGCCAGACTCCGGGCTGATGCTAAGTTGAGATTATTAATGGTGGGTACACACGTACGCACATGCTCGATAAAGTACGAACGTGTGTACTATGCAAGTCTCAAGACAAATGCTCGAAGCCAACCAAAATATTCGATTCGAACAAGTTTCAAACGTCCATAATTCTAGCTCAATGTTCGAATCAAACATATTTGTACGTGCAACCGCGACGTCGAGCATGTTTGTCATGATTGATATTATTGTGAAGAGGGTTTGGTGCGGATTTTGTGGCACAATTTATAAATATTTATCGGGAGAAATTGAGCTTGTAGAAAACTACGTTAAAAGAATATAGTTCTTAGGGTAAAAGAAACGCAGCTTATGATCGTTTTATGCCTACCAAACACAACAAGGAATCGTCCATTGCTCGAAGAGTTTCAACGCACACTAAACAATATGTTCTTCGAGCAAGATTTTTAAATGTAGACGCAAGGTGGAACATGTATGGAGAACAGCTTTGTTCGATGAGACTTGCTCGATGAGCATGTACGCACGTGTGTACCCACCATAACAATGTGACACCATTTCTGAAAGGTTTAGAAGGGATCTAGGTACAAGACTTTGACATTTTACAAGTAACCTACAAGATCCATGAAATGGGCAAGACTTAGACATTGTAAACTTGACCTATGTCCAAGGCTGACTGTTAATTTTTGAACGAAAAGACACTACGGAGATCAAATCCTATTTAAATAGATATATAGATAGATATATCATTTATTTAGTGCTCACAAAAGACACAGAACAACACACAAAATCTTAATTAAATTGACATACATGTATGTTCAAAAACAAGGTGCCAACATAAAAAGAATAAAAAAAAGAAAAAACAAAATACCCGACTGCTTAAAAAGCGAACTAAAAAGACATAAAAAAGAAAAATCTTGCTGTTTAGTCGGAGGATACATCTGGTTTTTGTCAGCCAGCTCGCGAATATGTATCCTCCGACTGCACAGCATGTTTTTTTCTTGTTTACGTCTTTTTAGTTAGCTTTTTAAGCAGTCGAGTTTTTTTGATTTTTGAATATATTTTTTTATTTCACACGTTTTAGTTAAAATTTTTTTTCGAATAGGTATATTTTTGAAATCGCCTCTTAAAACCCTTTATTTTGATACCCCACACGATAGGTCACGAAGAAAAAAAAATTAACATTTTAATGTAGCCAGTGACACTCGCAGGGTTAAGACGAATCGATTGACGAATGAATCATCAAAATCGGACCACGCGTTTGGTCTCTAGAACGCCACATAGGAACAAACATACATACATACATACATACATAGACTGATAAACACATTACCCTGCTTCGGCAGTCGGTTAAAAAAGAGACCATACTTACAGAAATAAAAGTAAAAGTAACACCAGTAACATGAGGTACGACAATCAAAACACAGAGCGGTGTGCGTCTCAAGGTTGCACCAAATGGGAGTCAAGCTCAGCACGCGTCAGGCAAATATACCGGTATTTGTCTACCGTATATAGAACTCAGAACTGTTAGCGTCTATGTCAAACAAGAATTGATTTTCAAGAGTCCATCTCTTTGAATTAACATCATTGGTAGGCTTAATATTTGTTTCGGGATATTTACCATAAGTGTGGGTCATGTTTTACATGACCCACAGGTGATCTCGACAGAACGCCATTACATACCTATAATAGTTCGGGAAGCAATTGAAATAACCAAGTGCAAAAAATTCAATAGGGACGACGGGTTTCAATTGTCGCGAGCCTGGAATCCAGTGGTTCAACTATGTAAAGGTCGTAAAACTACTGAACGAGTATCAAAAGTGGATACAGTGAGCATCGTCTGTCGTGAACAGTGTCGAGTAACTAGTGAGACGAGTTCTGGTGGTAGCGGTATCGTGCGTGAAAAACGAGTGAGGAAGAGGGTAGACAGATATATCAGTTCGTAAATAACACCCACCCGCAAAGACTTTAGTTCTCAATCTATTATATATTAGTCTATGCTTTAGTTCTCGTGATCATGGCGCTTGTAACGGTGCCGAAATATCGAGCTCTCAACCAAATTCAAAATATACATGGTAAATATCCCGAAACAAATATTAATTCTAATGATTGTGACTATGTCAACTTAAAAACTTATATCCTTGGTAGGCGCCCCCTTTTCTTTTGAGCCGTCGAAAAAATCTTTTGGGCCCATTAGATGGACACGTTAATAATAGCAGTGGCGTTTCCTGCGATGTACTGATGGTGATTACCGGGGTGGTTTTAATGAGGTAAAAATCCCACACCGCTGGTCTTTCCCGAAAAAGACCAAGCGCCTATTGAAGATTTCACCCCGATAAAAAGGCATTATAAGTGCAGGTGTATAATCCAGGGCATCTCGCTCACTAAAACCTCAATTAATGGTAGCCCTATAATAACACATTTTTTACAGACGTTATAAGCCAGGCATTAAACAAAATATCACGTACGCAAACTGTATTCAAATTAACTAATCCAACGAAAATTCCTTTTCTGATTTAGTATTCATTATCATAGTTTCTAAATTACAATTTATGAATGCTGTTAATTTTGTACCTACGTTTTAATTAGTTAAAATAATTGCGTATCGGTTTCTGATTCTAATCCCTATATTATATCTGACTTAAAACAATGGTTTCCTAACTTTGTATCAGAATATTGCGAATTCCTAATCTAAATTAATTACCCAATAAAAACACTGAAAATGCAAACGATATTATTTTCTAAAACTATATTATCATGAATATTATTATTTTATATACAGCTTTTTTCAATATGTGTGGAAGCGCCATCTGTCAATACAAGCTGAATTTATCTGCGTTCGCTTTCCCGGTGGCCTATTTTCACTTTTGTTCTAGTTTTCGAAGATAGATGGCAGTATTCAAATGGTTTTTTTTCACGTCTGCTATGATGCTGTATAATTATTTTTCACATTTTAGTTTTAATTGTACGCATTACTATTTTTAAAATAAATTGTTTTTAAACTGTTACTTTTTATTGGTCTCCAGGGCTGACCAATCTTCCTCCGATGGAGGTAGAGAGAAGAGCACAAGCAGGTTGAATGGATTCCTCAACTTGAAGACACCCCTGATCAGCACCAAAACTCTCGGGTAAGTTTAGCTCTAATATTACCAAGGTATTAAAGATTTTAATGTAAACCAGCATCTTGAATTTTTTTGCTGACTGTGTTGTATGACTCCGAAAGAAAGATAACTATTTCTTTATAATTTAACTATTTTTGGCAGCTGTTAACATTTTTATTTTAGGTGTATATATTGAATACTGTGAAGGAAAGCAACTTTTTTGACAAATGTTATGGATTTGTCAAAAAACATGGCGCTCAACGGAAGAAACTTTTTCTGGTGTTGAGCGCCATCTAAACTTAAACAGTTGAACTGACTAACAGGCGTGGCTGTCAATTAGTTTGGGCAGTAAATCACAGATGGCGTTTTGCTGGCCGAGCTCACGAACCCATCGCATCTTCGCGATGTAAGAACGTATTGTATTACCTAAGTAGATATTTCAATTTAAGAAAACGATACTAAACTATAGTTTAAATTGATTACTTTATTTTACGAAAAACTAAGACAAGATTATGGATCTAAACGTAGGCATTTGTGTTTTACGGAGGCTCTTGATCATGAATTTAGACGATGGAAACTAAAAGTTGCATAACAACAGCCTTCTATCTAAGTACCTGGGATAACGGGAGGTTTAGATACCTTCAGTAATGTTAGGTTATCAATTTAACAAAAAATCTGAGCGTGTTCAGAAATGTAATGCATATGTTTAAGAACAGAAATAAAGAGATCATTTATTTCAATTATTGAACAAAATCTATTGAAAAACACAGAGTATAATGTTGAAAAATATCAAAATATTCTTATTAATATTAAATATTGATATTATGTCTTCTGTTTCTAGCTTTGACGAGACGTTCAGGGGACTAATAAGGTAATACAAGCCCCAGTAGCTAGCCCTGCTCAGAGAACAAACCTGAATGAGTCCTGAACTTCTGACCCGAGACCAATTCTAGTAACTACTTAAAAAAAGTTCAAATTCAAGTTGCAATCAATGTCAAAAAATTTACAAAGTGAACGAAAATTTGGTTTTGACAGATTGAGATTGGTTTCCGTTTTCCAATTCAGTTTGTAGGACCTCCGCTCCACTTAATCACCATGACAAAAATAACAGGCTGAGTATACCTGTCAGTTCGATAACTCGAGGTGGGATCGAGTGGAGAAAAATTAACATTTATAAAAATACGAGAATTGCTCCTGAGATTTAAATCGAAATTCATGTTTCAATTTAAATTACAAGCCTGAATTTAGAATATCTAACCGTTTTTATAAACTTCATAAAATCAGCCAATCACAGCACGAATCCCCAGCCGCCATGTTATCTCGTGACGTCATCTTATAATAATTACAATAAAATACCCTTAGAAGACCTCTCCAAACCCCAAAGGGACGAAACTTCATAAAACTGAAATTGGATACTTACTCCCATTTTATTACATTACCCTTTTTTTATTTGACCAGTTCGATTATAAAATGGATTATATTTACCTACATTTGTCCGTTAAAATGTTGTTTGATTTTTATGTTAGGGATGGACAGTTTCATCTGCAACAAATGCGACATGTACGACATTTGCGACGAGTCCGCGAAACGTGCGACAAGTCCTACACTTGCGGCAAGTATGAAATTTGCGAGAAACACGAAACGTACGACATATATGACAGGTGCAACATGGCTGATACGGGTGACATGTCCGACATATGCGCCATCTAAAACACGAGAAACACGTACGAAAGGCCTTGCCTTTGCTTTTTAAATTCATTGGTCCCTCTATGCGTCCTGGTATGCGTCGTGGTGTTTACGGATTTGCAAGGCTCTTGCTAAGTGACATCCCTAACGATTACAAAAAAGTCAAAATGTAAAAGATTGTCAACGCGACATTTTGTCATCAACCCCATATATTTGATAGTCGATAACGTTCTTATAATGACAAATTATATGACTGGGATCTCAACTCAATGACTGAATAATTTGCGCCTAGAACCATCATCATCATCCTTTAAAGTTCCCACAGCTGGGAAACAGGCCTGGTCCCTGTGAGAGGGAATAGGCCGTAATCCAGCACGCGGGCCTAGTGCGGATTGGTGGATGACACATGTCTTCAAATTTTTGGTTCTAGGACATGCCGGTTTCCTCACAGTGGTGATGAAATAATTTACACAAAGTATAGCGCCTGCCTGGGTTCGAATTCACGACCTATAACTTGTTAGTCACGGCCGCTACCATTGGGCCACCACTGCTCTGAAACCTAGAACCATGGATCGAATCAAATCGCTGTCTGCGAGCTATTTATGTCAACATTACCAGTTTCTTTCCTGATAATTTAATTTCCTGCTTTGATGAGAGAAGGAATATAAAATCACCATGGTTACACTTGAAAATGGCGTATATCCTTACTCGTTATTAAGGAATACTTACATATCGTAATTCACCACAGAGCATCGATATAGCTCTCGGCGCGGCCGCTGCCAAACACATTGAGATCAGCGCGTCTTTTCTATAAAATATTGTATCTACACTCATAACGTAATGTTCCAAATATGAATTCAAAAAGTATTGCATAAACATGTACTTTATATTCGTGGAAAGGTAATAGTAGATTAGTAGCCAAGGGCTGTAAGGCATCAATTGCAGCCCGAGATATTTAAGCGAGGGCGCCTATAGTTCGAGGGTGCAATTGATGCTTACACCCGAGCTAACTATTCTGCTTTACATCTCGATTGTGAGGTAAGTAGAAAAAAACCGGCATTACAAGAATAAAACATTTTTTATTTTTTTCAAGAGTGAAATTGAGCTTCGCCGTTCGATTTTTAAAATTGATGACTATTATACTCACACTAAGACAAGGCTGAATAGCAAGGCGACCTCTTTGGTCATTGGGCTGAATGCATGATGTCTATTGCCAGTATGATGGTTAGATGTACGCGAACTTTTTGAAAGAAAGAGGTGTTTTTTTTATTACTTACCGCCCTAGGGCTTTTCTAGCTACATTATTACCCTAGAGCGCTAATTAGTCACCTACAAGCCCCATTTGGAGGTAATAAGAACCTACTTACCGAACATGAGAGATGTAAAATAATAAAAAACCATTACAGTGCAACATTTTCCTTCGATTTTCAAACAACTGCATCATAAAATAACTTTTAAATTTTTATAGCACACTTTTACTTTTTAATTTATTGGCGCTTATGAGCTAGTGTCACTGTCTATGGATGCGCGCGCTGCGCTGTCATGGTGAAATGAGAATCTAAATTGCCCGCCATACTGCATATTTTTTTCGTTTCCACTTTTATTTTATTTCAACTGTTTGAGTGAAGATAAAATAGTGTATGCAACGGCATATAATTAGGTATATGACCATTGCATAAACTACTCTTTAGGTGGAGTGAGCTATAAGTGAAAAATGTTTTACCTTTGTTGGTTCGAAGGTAAGAGCACAGAGTACTTTTATTATATGGGTAAGAGGTTGACTGTTAGAAAATGCCTAAGACATCAAATCCGCCTCTGTACGTTGGTGTGCTTAACAAATTTCAAAGAGACAGTTATTGGCCGCATATTTGTTTTTGTCTCTTTCTACGGATTAAGTGATTTTGTGACGGTATTGGCAGGTTGTTGTTAGAGGCAGCATTGTCATAATTTGTCACACGAACCAAACGTGTCAGTGAGTGTTGTCGTTTACTTTGCCAATTCTGACTTTGACTGTGACAACCGAAACTTGAACTTGGCGTACATTGTACGGCCATTATTGGGGCAGCAATGGGGTACACCCATTATTGGGGTCTACCCATGTCTCTTAAGCCGAACGCAACACGTATTCTTCTTTTAATCTAAGAATAATTTAATTTATTAATAGTTTAATATGAAAGATTTTTTAAGTTTTTTTTTAATAATTTAATATGTTTTGTTAAAATAATTTATTAATATATTAATAATATGTATTGCATTCGTTTTCGTGTGCTTTACCAAAGTTACCATACATACATACATACGACATACATAAACTCACGCCTTTTTCTAATAGGAGTAGGCAGAAACTACAGAACGCCACCTGCTACGATCCTTACATACTTCTTTTGCTTCGCTCAGGTATCAATAATTATAATTAAAAAAACTAATAATCACAATTTTATTTAGGTGACTGATAATCTGTTTGACAGGATTTTCTAGTGCAGATACCAGTCTCACACAAAGCATTTAACAAATAATATTGCACCATTATACATACATACATAAACTCACGCCTTTTTTCCCATGGGGGTAGGCAGAAACTACAGAATTATGTAATAATTTATAAGAAACCTTTGTGGTAGAGAAATGCATATTTTATTTATTTTGTTCTGTCAACTGCATGTTATATTCACTATATAACATGCAGTTGACAGAACAACTACGTACAGTACCATCACTAACTTCCTGCCCTTGTCCCATGTTACTTGGGGTCGGCAAAATACGTTTTCTTTTTCCATTACGTCCTGTCAACTGTATAAACTTGTAGCGCCACCTATGCCGCCACTTACGAACTAATGACCTGACGTCACACGAAATCCTGCATCGCGCAAGCAAAGTTTTCGACGCGATTTGAACAATACCAGTAGGGTTGTAGGATCCTCCGTATTCAATGGGTGTTTTTTTACTAGTGATAGGCTTGTGCTTGACCACTTTCTCACCTGATGGTAAGCGATGATGTAGTCGACGATGAAGCACGCTTGCCTAGAAGAAAACTAATCACTCTTGACTTAAAGACTCCCAGGTTGTAGCTATCAGGAAAAACAGACTCCAGCAGGGAATTCCATTCTTTTATTGTGCGCATAATAAAAGTATTCCCAAAACGTTTGTAATAGGACTTTATACCCTGTTCTGCATACTTCCATAAACTCTTTATTTGTGCCGAGTTCTATGTAACATACAGTATAAAGGGTGGTATGTTAGATATATTTATTTCAGTGGAATATGTCAGAGGTACGCGCGACATGGAATCAAGAGTGAGGGTGTGCACGGTTCAGTACTTTGGGGTAAGATTTGTTGATAGGAAATAGCGGAAACGGTCTGGAATATTTTAAAAGCTTTTTATTACCTTACAATGTATGTATGTGTGTGTGGGTCAAATCTTGCAACTGAATTATAAAGCAGTTATCCTCAACGGATTAAGATGAAATTTTGCATACACGTTTGGTTTGGATGACAATGCACGGTAAGCTGAAAAACTTGTTTATAAATATTTATTTGGAAAGACCTATTCTATGTTCAGCCACTAAAACATTTATATATTATTTTCGTTACTTCCTGGTTTCGGACAGTCTTTGAATGTTCAGATGGAAATACATGTGCAGATACAAGTTTCCCATTGACACAATTAACTACACTGGCCTTCAAAACTTAGTACCACAATTTTGAAATTGTATTTTTGCCTAAACTATCTATATAAGTCAGAGTTTTGAAATAAAAAACGTTTTATAGAAAATTTAATCAAGCTTTGAAATTGATGAAATAGCCAGTGTATTTAGAAAGAAAGAAGAAAAGAAAGAAAGAAAAAGTGTTTATTTGTCACAAAACGACATACATACAATAATAAATAACCTTAAACAATAGTATTAGTAGTACTTAAATTAAGTTAGTAAAGACGAGAAATAAATCAAACAATAATTACATATACTAGCTACATTTTGTTTTTAACAGAAAAGAAATAGGGTGAAAAAGATGTCAGGCAGATGCATGTCGTGATTGTGGCAAGAAGGCTTCCACTCAGCATAATGCTGTGCCGTGGGGGACCCACAGCACAGCGCTGATTTTCAGTGGTCGCCTAGGACGTGACGTACGGAAACCAATTCTCTCGTGTATGTTAAAATAGAACAAAGAACACAAAATAAATACAGTAAGATAAAATAAACTACATTTCAAATTAATATGTGACTAAAACCAAAACGAGGGTCAAGACTTGACGTAAACATAAAAGTAATACCCGCAAAACACGGAACACTATTTTTTGATCTCGCTCCCACACCGCTTTCGCGTGGCGCTCTTTATTACACATTTTCCACACACACATTTTTTTTATACATTGATTATAAATGGGTCTTTAATAAATTACTTCTGTTTACTGTTACACTAGAGTTTTCATCATCATCTTTTCAGCTGATATATAGAAAGCCCACTGCTAATCATAGGCCTAAGGCTTCTGGAAGACACGTCAATAGAAAGTCTTCCACAAGGTGAACCTATGATCTAGTAGTAGTCCACTGCATGCGAGAAGCACTCTCTTGATCTGGTAACATAAAGACTGGAGATTAGCAAGCCACCAAAACAGACTGCTCAAGGATCGCAAAAAAAAAACCTTCTGTCAAGTGTAACGTACAGCTTTGTACATATAAAGAACAAGAGGTTGACCACCAGCCCCCTGGTGAACCACTGTCGGGATAAACCTGAGGGAGCAAAATTTACCGCCATTGACAACCCAAGATAGACCATCCTGGCGTAGACGCACAAGGAGGGCTGACCCTAAATAAATTGGGAATAAAGCAGAAAGAAGAAGATAGCTTTCTACATGTGAAAAAAGAAATAATAAATATTTATTAGTGACCCGCACAGCAGACACGAGAAATAAGCAAAAAAAACCCCGTGAGAGACCAAAAAGGCTCTCAGCATGTGCAGCTATATCCAAAAAGAAAATAACGCAGCTCTGGTGTTCCGATAAGGCCCACCGTTGATGTCACGGACGCACTCACGGAAACGGAACATACTTAATGATTAATACAATAGAATAAATAAATAACTACAAAATAGTATAAACATAGAACGCCAAACTCTAGCCCCTACCTTACCTCAAGGCCAAACAAATAAAAAGGCGAATTTATTTGGACCCAAACGTACTCTGTGATTGACAAGCGAGACCGCGAGATGATTCTATTTTCGCTGAGATTTATATTATTGCTAGAGCTTTTCCTGCGACTTCGTCTGCGTAGGTTTAGGATTATCCCAAACAGAATTTGAACGCCCTATTTTGTTCCCTATAAAAAAAATTGGAAGTTTAGGGATTGGTAATAAAGGTATATTTCAAGCAGTTTCAACGACTACAACGTCCAAGTTGTTGGTCATGGGTTCAAATCTAAACATGTGCTTTACATTATGAACATTTATTTCATCACCTAGTCTACTCTCAAAACTGTGAAGGTGTGGGTTTAGGTTCATGTAAAGAGATGTGTTACTTTTTGGCGAACAATAAAGTATCATTATCTGATGATGATGATTCTTCATATCAGCCGAAAGACGGCCACTGCTGGACATAGCCCTCCCCCAAGCCCCAAGCGTCGCCACATTGACCGATCCCATGCGTCTAGCATCCAGCGGATCCCCGCAACCTTCACCAGGTAATCGTATGGTGTCAGACGTACAGAATTTCACCATCCTATATCTTCCTGTGACCAGAGAATGGGCAGCAGCGTTCTTTGTGCACTTTAACAACAAACTGCGTTCGCCAATCCGCCTGCCAAGCGTGGCTATTACGGCAAACTCCCCCATACTAAAATGAATAGCACAATGAAAAACGGCCCCGATAAAGTATATTCTATTCTATTTTAAGGCAAATATCGTGAGGAAACCGGCATATCTTAAAACCAAACATTCGAAGATATGATGAGTCATCTACCAACCAGAACTTGACCTGCGTGGCGGATTACTCACTCCTATTCCAATCACAGATACAAAGTTACCAGCAGGGTGTATATAATAGGCTGTATAGGATAGATGCCGTACTTAAACTATCATTGGGTCAGTTGTGCGTCCAGGCCTCCTCTCTCTGTGAGGGAATGGGCCGTAATCCACCACGTGGGCCCAGTGCGGGTTGGTGGATGTCACATTTCTTTGAAATTTTTTGGTTCTAATTTTTGGTTTGTTTGGTTTGGTTTTTTGGTGGCTTCTTCACGATGTTTTTATTCACCGTTTTGAGAGCAGTGGTGATGAAATAATTTACACAAATAAAGCGCCTGCCTGGGTCCAACAACTTGTAAATCGTGGCCGTTACCACTAGGCTACTGTTCTCCAGCTTAATATGCTGATTATGATGGTAATGTCCGGTTTCTGAATTAAGTAGATATTGGTCAAACTGCACTTTAGAAATCCTATCAAAATTTGGCATTAAGGTATGGTTTGACACATTCATTACTCCATTTAGAAATCCGCCATTAGGCTACAGAAACAATAAACAAACGGACAAAAAAATACACTATCGCATTCACTATAAGAATATGGATGACTGTATACAGGAAGAATTCTCTGTGTTTTCCTTCAGTAATATTTTTTGGGACTCCAGTTTGCATTTTATTGTTTATTGAATTACATATTTGTATTGGGTTTGTTGACGAATCGTGTTCTTTGCAGTGGAAATATACATAGCTTACATACAGGCCAAATGAGGTATAAAACATAAGGAACCGAATTTGTTTTTGTAGGTTTCCGTATCTGAAAAGGAAATCGAACCATTTGGCGTAAGATTATTCTTCTTTAAGACCATTTCTCACATATGTTTTTCTTAGTTAGTCGTGTAAATAGAGTTCAAATTCACAACTTAGTAGTAGCAAGTGCTATTAAGGCGCCGATTCCCTTGAGTAGCTGATTTTAAAATGAGAATGACGTCTAAACGGCTAGTCGTAATTTATTGGAAAAAATATATGTTAAATAAGACCATTTTGTTAATAATTTCATCTGAGCAAATTTTGAGTTTTATTCGTATAACATAGTGTAATTAATTTGTAAAGTTATGTCTAAAACGGACAAAAACACGACAATCACAACAAAACCGCTGGGCGTATTTCAATGAAATCGACACCATATCAAAGACAATTTAATTATCTACATTTTGATCTGAAGCTTTTTTTTTTAAAGTCATAGAATAATAAGAAAAGTACAAAAAACTACTAAATTTCTGATCGCGCGGGTGAGAAACGAGGGCGCGTTTTGTTCCCTCAAGGTCGTTGGCGTTAGTCGTCGTCTTAAGTACTGAACATGAGGTCCTGGGTTTGGATTGGACAAAGTGTTGTTAGGTATTATTTTACCTGGCTGCAAGGAAAAGGTTATGTTTTTCGCGCGTATCTTGTATGTATGTAATATTCTTTATTACCTTGTATCTTTCAAGCCACTTGACAGATTTTTATAATTAAGACATCGTTGGATAGGTCTTGGAGTGTTCTTAAATAAGTGCTGTTAAGAAAAAAAGGAACATGGCGGATTTTGGGTGCCATATTGTGCGGGTTGTATATTTTTTTTCTTCGAAACCCATCGAGTGGGGTATCAAAATGAAGGGATTTAGAGGTAATTGCAAATATATATACCACTTAATGATTAAAAGTCATTTAAAAAAAACTGGGCAAGTGCGAGTCGGACTCGCGCACGAAGGGTTCCATACCATTATCGTAAAAAAACGGCGAAAAAATCACGTTTTTTGTATGGGAGCCCCACTTAAATATTTATTTTATTCTGTTTTTAGTATTTGTTGTTATAGCGGCAACAGGAATACATCATCTGTGAAAATTTCAACTGTCTAGCTATCACGGTTCATGAGATACAGCCTGGTGACAGACAGACAGACAGACAGACAGACAGACGGACCGCGGAGTCTCAGTAATAGGGTTCCGTTTTTACCCTTTGGGTACGGAACCCTAAAAAGTGTTACTAAAAAGTTGTAAAAAAATAATGTTAGTAAAATCAAAAAACCCGACCGATTTTTCCTACTCCTCCGTTATTATTTTCTGATTAATTTCGTTGCGGGATCTAAGACAGTTTAAGTTATTCTCCGGGACTTCGTCGAGCTTCATTCCCTCGGCTCTTTTCTGGTGGTCGCCACAGTTGATTCTGGCTTTCAGGAGTTGCAGTGGTTTGGGAATAGTGCGGTGGGATCGTCCCAAAATCTCGGATGATTTAGCTATTGTGGACAATATGTGTAGCAGACTCTACATTACCGATTTTGTGACGAGTGGTTAGCCAATTGAAATATGATGCATTTAAACCACCCTTATAGCATCAATTACGGCATGTCGCCGTCCGGTAAGGCCTTCTGCTTAATGTGAAAGATCCTCGTGGCCGAGATGAACTGTGATTCCAAAGCAAAAACAGATGATGGTAAGTCATTATTCAATACAAGCTGCACCCACGGCTTTGCCAGGAGCAAAGCCGTGGGTGCAGCTTGTATAATTGACTGCCTACCCTACTTACCTTCCTGCCTACTCTACCTACCTACCAATTTTTTTTCTAGGGTCATTCTTTCGCGGAGAATCTATCTAAAAAATTACTTCATATACACAACGTCATCTATCGAATATCGAGTTCAACTGTTCGAATAACTAAATTGCGTGTCATTTAATAATTTTACTTCTTGAACACTTTAAATTCATCTAACTTTTGATAGAGTGAACCAATTGCGATGAAACAAAAACTAAGTAATACTTCAATTCGTAATTTGTATGACCTACAGATAGTTGTTCCGGCTCTGGGTGTTGTGTATGTGTGTTTATATGTTTGTAAACGCACCCACGATACAGGAAGAAATTCCTAGTGTGGGGCAACGTTTTAAAAAAAAAAAGAAAAAGAAAGAAAAGAAGTTACGCACAATTTTTATGTATCCAAGTTATCTACATTGGTTACGTACGTTTTACATGATGCTTACACAAATAAACAGACAACCCCACAAACTGACAAAATGCCAAAAATGCTGGAAATGGGTTCTGTTGGTTTTTCTTTAACACCCTGGCTATTTTTTTTGGAAATTTATTCGATTTTCAAAAACGACGATTTTCTACAGATTTATTATATGTATTGATATCTCGGGAGTAGTGGTGGCCCAGTGGTATCAGCCGCGACTTACAAGTTGTAGGTCGTGGGTTCGAGCCCAGGCAGGTGCTTTACTTTGTGTAAATTATTTCTTCACCACCGCTCTCAAAACGGTGAAGGAAAACATTGTGAGGAAACTGACCTAGAACCAAAAATGTGTCATCCACCAACCCGCACTGGGCCCGCGTGGTAGATTACGGCCCATTCCCTCTCACAGAGAGGAGGCCTGTGTCCCAGCAGTGGGAACATTAATAGGCCGATGATGTGATGTGATTGATATCTCAGCCCGTGGAGAACAAATGACAGTCGTGACATTCATCATGGTGCACACACTCCAGGTACTCCTCTGCTTCATCCTTCTAAGAATGCAGGCGTGGATCAATGTCAATATACGATTGCTAATCTAGACTTCAATATACCAGTTCAGCTTATTATAAACTCACTCAGATTAGATTTTCGTAAACTTAGATCTTTTAACTCTAGAAGCTAGATTATGTAAGCCCGTCATGATTACGTAAGATTAAGCCAGATTATCAGGTAAGATTAAGTCAGCTTCTGACGAAGTTTATAAGTGGGATTATTTTAGGAGATAGGTAATTGGGAAAATTATGATTCTATTTTAGCACAAGGGTTTAGGTTTGACAAAACTATCAGTAGAGAATCCTTCTTTATACCCAACTATGGCGAAGCAAAAGGGAAGGTTATGATTTTGACCGGTAAATGATAAATGATTTTATTTCTGTAAGTTGGTAAGGTTGGTTGGTTTACAAACACTTATTTCGATCATATTTTTTTAAACTAGATGAGGTCGGCGTTTCCTATCTGACTACTCTGAGAAGAAAGGCAACAAACTCAGAGGTCACAGTCTCTTTTAAAGTTCTGAAAAAATCTTGGTTAGATCATGTGAAGACCATGTAGACAGATGTCTGAAATGGTCTTTTGAGGAAAGAACCAGCCAGATTGAGCGGACCTGTCCAGTCAGTGCACGCATTTGTCAAACACCGAGCAGCTCAACTCAGAATTTAAGGAGCTCAACGATTCGACGAACAATACCAAAGAAAGGACATTCGGGTAGGCCGCATAAACTACTCAAACTGCCAGACCATGTTTAAAAACTAACTAAGATAAATTAATATAGTATGTGTGTATGTATGTTCATCTGTTCTATCATAACTTCTAAACTACTTATCATAATTTGACAAATGAGTGTTGTTGGTAGCGTCTTATTTTTCCGCTGGTTATAGGGTACACGAAGTATTTTTTTTTTTACATTTTTATTATTAAGTATAGGAGATATAGATGTCCTTATCCTACCCATGGACCACCCGCTTAAATCCGAATACATAGATTTTTATATTTATCATATTTATTAGTAATATGAAGATATATAAAAATACCAAATACTTCTGCGCACAGCAACAAACCAATTTGGTTTTAATTAAAATTAAAATGTGAACAAACTAGAGTCGAAATCACCCCTTATTTTGCAGCGGACTATTTTACTCTTGTGTCCGTTTTCTTGTAATTAATCTTCTCAGACCTGTTCTAATTAACTTGACTGGAACAAGCTCATTTCTTGCTTTTTTCATCTTTGTTAAAGTAAGGCAGAGTTAATAAGGTGTTTAGTTTGTAATGTAGTTGATAGGAAATTAAATTGAAGATAGTGTTCTCTGAACCTTGTTTTATTATTGTAAGCACCTTAACTCTAATCTAAATATGTATTTGCATATCAATTATGGTGAAATGTGATATTTTGCTATTAATTTATTTAAACCATCTTTTGTGCCGCATTTAATGCAAATAAATGGCTTTGACTTTGTCTTTGACGGCGACTTTGACATCGACTTTAACATGAACTTTGACATCGACTTTAACATGAACTTTGACATAGACTTTGACATAGACTCTGACATGGACTTTGACATCGACTTTAACATGAACTTTGACATAGACTTTGACATAGACTCTGACATGGACTTTGACATCGACTTTGACATGAACTTTGACATAGACTTTGACATAGACTCTGACATGGACTTTGACATCGACTTTGACATTATCTTTCACATCAACTTTGACATCAACTTTGACATCGACTCTGACATTGAATTTGACTTTGAATATAGTGTATTTTTAAGTCATAACATGTAGTTTTCAAGCTTACCTTGGTCATCACTGACATTGATGAAGAAAAACATTTAGAAGAAACCTGTACTTGCCTATAGTTTGGCAGCCCATAGTTCCAAGCTTGATAACCATACTTGCTCGAAGCAAGCGTAAAATTTGGTGGTAGTGACTTCTGTGCTGAAGAAGAAGCTAGACCTGTAATGGATTAATTACAGGCTGGTATTTTTTATGTTTATTTTCTGTGGTCAAATCTATCGAAGTAATTTTTTGATGACATCGTAAAACCTTGCAGATATTGTTAATTGTGAGTATGCTATTGAGAGCAGTGGTGGACCAGTGGTATCAGCCGTGACTTGCAAGATGTAGGTCGTGGGTTCGAGTCCAGGCAGGCGCTTTTCTTTGTGTAAATTATTTCTTCACCAATGTTCTCAAAACTGTGAAGGAAAACATCGTGGTGAAACCGGCACGTCCTAGAATGAAAAATTCGAATACATGTGACATCCACCAACCCGCAATGGGCTTACGTGGTGGATTACGGTCCATTCCCTCTCACAGAGAGGAGGTCTGTGTCCCAGCAGTAGGAACATTAATAAGCTGATGATGTGTGATGTAATGCTATTATAAGATACCTTTACCTCTGGCTAAATTTTCGAGGAATACATACGTAATGTTTATATTAAGACAACTATTCTGTTCAAAATCGAGGCTAAAACAAAAGTTAGTCTGAATGATAATTAAGTACATAGGTACCCTTAAAAATAGTGCTTGGCTCTTTGTCTTCGTTCTTATTCATTTTATCAATTCGATAAGTATGTATGTCAAATTGTTGGAATTGCACATAATATTCGCATAATGTTACTCTATGTGGGCTTTTAAGCCTGCCTGTGTGTTTGTTCACGCATTTCACCTAAACAAGTTATCAGATCGTGATCATTCTTTTTTATTGCATTAAGTATATCTCAACATAACTCATTAAGGTTCATCAAAGTCGGTTCGGCATTTTCAAGATATGGATTCGAGCAACTTCAAAAACAAAACACTAAAAAGTGCAAAATAACTTTCGTTTTGTAAGTCGGTGTCGCAAAATGATAAAAACAAGAGATACGAAAAACACCGACTTCCGAAATGAAAGTCATTTTATTTTTTTGTGAAAAAGTTTTTACCCAAAAACAGTCTTTACGAAATCGACGACAACGAGACAGTCAGATAGACAAATAGATCAGCTCCCCACACAAAAACCCTAATAAAGTGTACTCGGTACGCTATCCGACTAAGGCATTTTATACTTTTACTGTAAGCATACTTTTAGAAAGCTAGGATAGACAAATGAATATATCAGCTCCCCTACAAAGTATCTTTGGTAGGCTCTCCGAATAAGTCATTTTATCTCTTTTCCTGGGGTGCGTACCGCATCGCAATATCCTCCTAAACCGATCCGTGTAGTGGTTTACGATAGGGGTACATAACGAGGAGCTATAGACTTAGTAACGATGATCGATTTTCGTGTGTATGTGTACGTAATCTCACGTCGCATTGGTTTATTTTGGAGTAATTGTAAATAAAGAATAGTTGAAAATTTATTTGAAAGTAGAACATTTTCTTTCTAAACAAGTTTAAACACATGTAGTCCGTTTGCTAGATGCGTTTTATTTTACCACTTCTTTACTGAAAATGAATCTTTTACTCACTCAAGTAAAATTTCAAAATTTAAAAAAACCCCGACGCTTTTTTGTTTCATGCTACATAATTTATCTAGTACATAGAAGATACGCTTCGATTGGCAATCTATTGAACACGTAATTATGACACGATATCTTGTGAAAACACCCCGATTCAAACAGTAAAACGCACATAACTTCTGAACGGCTGAACCGATTTTATTCAAGCATAGATAAGAATATAAGTTTTTAAACTGTCATGGTCACTAACACTAACATTAACATTCGAAACAGGATATTTACCATGTTTAGTGTTTGTTGCGAGTTTCCGATATTTCTATGCTGTTGCAAGAACCATGATCATGGATAAACTGATGTTCTTGCGGTTGGGTGTTTATGAGGAGACAAAACGGTCTACCCTCTTTCTTGTTCGTTTTTTGCACTCAATACCGCTACCACTGTCACTCACAACTAAATTCTGTTCGGAAACTCGCAAAAAACAGTAAACATGGTAAATATCCCGTTTCGAATGCTGATGTTAGTAGTTAAGAATACTCTTGACAAAAGGATCTTTAAAAAAAAAGAAATCAAAATCGGTTCACCCGTTTGGACGCTATGATACAAACACACAGATACACAGTAACACACGTCAAAGTTATAACACACCTCATTTTCCGTCGGGAGTTAAAAATGACGTTCTGTCAACTGTCAAAAATCTTAAATTTTCTGCACTGACCAATGACCACGCGAGTTTTCAGTCATCATCATCAGCCATTTAAAGTTTCCACTGTGGAAACAGGCCGCCTCTCTTTGAGAGGCAATGGGCCTTAATTCACCACGCGGGCCCAGTGCGGTTTGGTAAATGACACATGTCTTCAAATTTTCGGTTCTAGGACATGCCGTTTTCTTCACGATGTTTTCCTTCACCGTTTTTGAGAGCAGTGGTGTTGAAATAATTTAAACAAAGTAAAGTGCCTGCCTGGGGTCGAATCCACGATGTGCAACTTGTAAGTCATGGCTGTTACCACTGGACCACAGCTCTCTGAGTGTTCAGGACCGTTACATTTTGGACCTTTTGACCCGGCTGCAAGGAAATCGTTATATTTTTTGCGCGTATCTTGTATGTTTGTTTATAATGTTACCTAAAGTCTTTCAAACCACTTGACGGATTTTCATAATTAAGACATCGTTACATAGGTCTTGGACACCCAAGTGTTCTTAGATAAGTGCTGTTAAGAAAAAAAGGAACAAACACACACAACACAACGATTTTGGGCGCCATATTATGCGGGTTGCAATTTTTTTTTCTTCGAAACCCATCGCGTGGGGTATCACAATGAAGAATTTTTAGAGATGGTTGCAAAAATATATACCACTTATATGTTTAAAAGCCATTGTGAAAAAAAAGCATAACTAAAAAGTTGGTAATTTAAAAAAGTTAATAAAATAACAAGTAAAATTTCAAAATTTAAAAAACCCCCGACACATTTATCTTACGAAAACACCTCGATCCAAACAGTAAAACGCCCATAACTTTTAAATGGCTGAACCGATTTTATTCAAACATAGCTAAGAACACTCTCGACTAAATTACCTTTCAAACTAAAAACTAAATCGAAATCGGTTCATCCGTTTAGGCCCTATGATGCCACAGACAGACACACAGATACACAGATACACAGCAACACACGTGAAACTTATAACACCCCTCTTTTTCCGGCGGGGGTTAAAAAGAACCCGCGAGACTGTAAAGATGTAAACAAGAAGTAAATTATGCTGTGCAGTCGGAGGATATTTAGCTCGCGAATATTTTCAATCATCTTCGCTGATAAATAATAATTTTGTCTAGGTCCTAACTATTATATGACTCTCAACCTATAGGCGACTGTTACTGATCTTTAATATTACAACTGGATTGGACACCTTACCATATGTAGCCTGGTATTGTATGGCATCTAGTAAACTAACTTTGATTTATATACCCTCTTGTCAATTACAGCAGCCAAACAGGATTGCTCTGTTCCACTTAAACTGTAGGGGTGCCGATGTAATTACAGGGGACTTTCCTCTTAAACTAGGCCAAGAAACGCCAGTCCACAAGATGCTGCAAGTGACGGATCACTTTCCATCACTGAGTTAATTTATTATAACATAGAAAAGCCCTTTAATAAAAAAAAAAAAAAAAAAATTATTCCACATAGGCTTACATGGGCACTAACAAAACGTCGACAAACGGTACACGGTTCGGGTTGGTCGTTTCCTCTGGAGAAGAACCGGCAAGAAAGACCACGGTTACTCTTTTAAAAAATGGTTTAGTTTTACAATATTTCCATTTTACAGCATTAGTACTTAGATATGGAAGACAACGTAGGCCCGACAATAAGTCGTAAGAAACTAAAAAAAAAAGATTATATATTAAGTAAACAAAAGAAAAAAGAAAGAAAGTTAAACGAGATAAAAAGTTTACAAATGTTAACAAGTATCTAGAAATCTAGAAGGCCTGTTTTAGGATATGTGTGTATTTTTAATCCCTAAATAGTACAAAACAAAATCACTGTCCGCGTCTGTCGACTAAATTTCTTTTTTCGCTAACCACGCAACAGATTTTTATAGACAGAAAGAAAGAAAAACTGGCCAAGTGCGAGTCGGACAAGCGCACGAAGGGTTCCGTACCATTATCGCAAAAAACGGCAAAAAAACACGTTTGTTGTATGGGAGCTCCACTTAAATATTTATTTTATTCTGTTTTTAGTATTTTTTGTTATAGCGGCAACAGAAATACATCATCTGTGAAATTTTCAACTGTTTACCTGTCACGGTTCAGAAGATACAGCCTGGTGACAGAAGGACAGACAGACGGATCGTAGAGTAATAATATTATCTGTGGTAATAGGGTCAGGTTTTTACTCTTTGGGTACGGAAGGAACCCTAAAAAGAATTGACTGCCACAGAAATCGCACACGGCTTTTAAACCTTGACGGAAAAAGAGGGGTGTTATTTTGACGCGTGTATATAACTGTATGTTTGTGTATCATAGCTCCTAAACAGATAAACCGATTCCGTGATGATTAACGTGCTTTCCGAGGCACGGAGGAAACTCGGTATGTTGAAATGGTCACCCATCCATGGACCGACCTCGTCAAGTGTTGCTTAACCTTAAAGATCGACCCGTGCGGCTGTTATTATTTAGCCACGAGCTCCTCTACCCACTAAAAATAAACATAAACATGGCTTTGAAAAACTCCCCCGCATCGCTATCGAATGGTAGTGTACCCAAAAGACTAGCGGCAATGTAACTTTATATTGCAATTTAATACTTAAACCTGTAGTTAAAAGGTTAAATAAAAGTCATAAGTTGTTCAATAATTCAGTGAAACTCTTGCTCTTCTTGAATTTAATACGACATTGAAGAAGGTTCGGAACCCATGTTCGAATTTCAAACATTGACTTTCATCGTATCTAAATTGTGGCCAAATATTTATATATACGTACATACATAAGATCACGCCTGTATTGCGCGAAAGGTTAAGTAGAGGTGCATCTACACCCACATACTCCGAGTTATTTTTTTTAATTCTGGTACTGGGCACAAATCCAGACAGGCTTCTGGTGAGAAATTCCAAATGGGACAAACCTAATAACACTTGGTCCGACCGGGAATAGAACCCAAGACCTCATAGTCAGCACAGTTTTGGAATGATTTATATATTTTTAACAGACTTGAAAAAAATAGGAGGTTCTATGTTCGACGGTATGTTTGTATCTTTTTGTGTTTGTTTACCGATTTCTCCATCAATTGTGGACCGGTTTTGAAAATTCTTTTTTGGTTAGAATACATTTTAATTTGGTGATGATCTGATGAAGAACTTCGGAGATATACATTTTTTTTTTTTTATACAACATAGATCTTCAATAAATGACAGAAAATCTCTCGGGATTGCTGCAATAGCATGTTTGTTTATTGTTTATACCATTTCATAACATAACATCACGCCAGTACGCTCTAAAGGGGTACGCAAATTTGTATAGTTCATTTTAGTACACTCTAATTTCACCGGTTATGTTCAAGTATAATTCGGGTAATTTATTCTGGCATTATATGTAGGTACTTTACTATAGAACTTGCCTATTAGGGGTACCACGACTAAAAAGTCAAAAAAATAATCTTTTACAATAATAAGTATCATAAGTAACAAAACAATAAGAGTCAGGAACGCTGACTTCCGAAAAAGAATTTTTCACATTGTAGAGTTTTTATTTTTTTGTAAAAAAGATCTTTTGTTACTTATTGATATGTAGGTACGTAGGGACAAGTGGAACTACTGACAGCTTAATCACACTGCACACACGCACACATACACGATATTGACACACACATAAATAACACTTTTCCATCACGATGGCCGTTATATATTCTAAAGCGACACATAAAAAGTGCCCGTATAATAACTTCAACTTAGGAGGTCGGTGTCAAAAGAATTTTATAGCAAAAAAACCAAACGAACTTTGAAAACAAAATTCTACAAAGCATAAAATAACTTTCTTTACCGAAGTCGGTGTCGTAAACGGTAAACAATAGGTACCAAAGAAATATTACAAACAAATTTTTAACAAAAGTGTTAAAAAAATCCAAATCAGTCCAGGCGTCTTTGAGTAATCGGGAAACAAAAATATAAAAATATTGCGACGAATTGAGAACCTCCTCCTTTTTTTTAAGTCAGTTAAACAGATGTATAAACTCAATTTATTTTGTTAGTATTATATAACTGCACAGCACATATGTGAGTACTATGTACCAACTGTAAATCTACAATTTACTGTGCCTATGTGTCGTGTCATGCTCTTTCTAATGACTCTCTGATAGTGGCACATGTGTTGGATCATTCGTTTCCCTTCATGATGGTTGAGCTGATTGGTGCCGATCCATGCGTCATGTTCGTGAACGGGCGCCATCAGTTGGGATTGGTCATAACTTAGCTGCCTCGGCCTGTTTACTGTATTTTAATTGTTTATTTTAGTTTAGACGGTATTACGTGCACGTTTTTTTTTTGGGGAATTTTTAACTGCACCTCTATTTAGAAATTTAAGCAAACAAAATATCTCCACTAATAACCTACTGCAAAACAATATTACTCACCGTAAAACAAAAATACTGATTTGCACACAAATTATTCAATTAAATATAAAATAAGTGTGAATTAGTCCAAGAGCGAGCGAAGCGAGCTCGGGAGCTTAGGGCACCCCGACACGGATAGGTTAGGTTCGAAGGAGATGACGGGAGCTGAAGTGAGCGAGCAAAGCGAGCGAACTCAGCTCCCGTCATCTCCTTCATGTTAGGTTACTTTAGACCCTGCAGACAGAAATAGGAGCCCTGCGCAGCGGGGCTCCGTCGACTTTGTTTCGTTTCCCCCCCTCCCTTAAAACTTAAATATTTTGTTGCACTCGAAGAATTATTAGATTTACTTTTAGTTAACAGATAGTTATTCAGTAAAACAGTTAAGCTTTAAAGATCTAGCAGTATAGTATAATTCATTTATTTGATGAGCAAATTTAGTGTGCAATTCAGTATTTTTGGTAGTAATTTCGAATATTTTGATTGAAAAAAGGGGAATTACAGTTAAAGTATTAAATACCACCCTTTTTTTTTACTTCGGTCTCACATATATCGCACACCTAGATGAAGGGTAGCACAACTCAAAATAATCCAAAATTGAGTTATTGCAATTATCGGAATCAGCGCCGAAAACTACATAAACTCCAAAGACACCTGAAAAAAGAGGTATTTTGAGTTGTGCTACTCTTTATCTAGGTGTGCGATATGTATTTTCCAACAAGAACAATGTAACCAAATACTTCTAAAACAATTTTTTCTTAAAGAGTAAGTGTGCAGTTTCTTGTCCGTTCTTCTCCATAACAAGCTACATTTCCGAACGGACGGTAGAATCAATTATTATTACTTTTTAATTTAATGTTTTTTCGACGTTCAAAAGTGCCGCTTAATGGCCTAATTCAATAAAGAAGTTTTCATTTTAATGTTTTCCAATCATCCATATCAGATACTGCAACGTTTTAATCTGGCAAAACCAATATCTAAAACTGAAACTTAGCGTAGAATTTCAAGTTCTCTTCTACGATAGTAACTTTGCTAACACTTCAAACTTGCTCAAACTGCTAGCGAACTGTGCAATGCGCTGTGGCTAAACAGTTTAAATACAGATATGTCAACTGCAGATAGAGCTCCATCGAGAATGCTACTTTGCAGTCAGCTACCGTTAAAATATATAAAGTTTTGTATAGGCTTTTACTAAATAGACGTGATCATTCTACATCCTTATCTTGAATTCTTGTGTAATTTTAAGTGTCGTAAAGATAAGGATATTTTATTTTGCAAATATGGGTACAGTACAATTGTGATATAAGAAATAGGTCCAGCCATATTTTATCAATAGCCATGCAAATATTACAAGATTATAAACTAATCTGCTAAACTTAAACAGGCAAAACAAAGAAAAAAAACCGGCCAAGTGCGAGTCGGACTCGCGCACGAAGGGTTCCGTACCATGATCGCAGAAAACGGCAAAAAAATCACGTTTGTTGTATGGGAGCCCCCGTTAATATTAAATTTAATCTGTTTTTAGTATTTGTTGTTATAGCGGCAACAGAAATACATCATCTGTGAAAATTTCAACTGTCTAGCTATCACGGTTCATGAGATATAGCCTGGTGACAGACAGACAGACAGACAGACAGACAGACAGACAGACAGACGGACCGCGGAGTCTTAGTAATAGGGTCCCGTTTTTACCCTTTGGGTACGGAACCCTAACAAAAACCAAGCGTGATTCTTATTTTTAACCGACTTCTATGTTCGTATTTAAGTTTGTTTGTTTTTTTTTTGTCTTTATGTTCACCGATATCTCCGTCAATTGTGGACCGATTTTGAAATTTCCGTTTTTGTTTGAAAGAGTGAAGAGATGAAGAACTTTGGAGATATACAACAGAACTCTTCAATAAATAACGGCAAATCATTCGGGTTTACTGCAATCGCATGTCTGTTTATTGTTTATACCATTTCATAACATACCATCACGCGAGTACGCTCTAAAGGGGTACGCAAATCTCTCATTTCACCGGTTATGTTCAAGTTTCATATTATTTGGGTAATCTATTCTGGCCTTATAGGTACCTTACGAAACAACTTGCCTATTTTAGGTAGGTACAACAAAAAAGGGAAAAATAAAAAAACCTTTTTGCAAAAAAATACTACCGATTTCCAAATAAAAAACTACAAAGTGAAAAATAACTTTATTTATGGAAGTCGGAGTCCATATTGCAAAAAAGTGGAAAAAAAAACACCGACTTCCAAAAATTAAGAAATTTTGCAAAAAAGTTTTCTTAAGTAAACATTATTAACAGCAAGTTCAATTTTTTTTTTTTCACTTAACAAATTCTGTAACGCTATAATATGCTTTGACTGTCAGAAAACTTCGAAGCCTGTTTTTAAATAATGATAACGGCGATTCTATCCAACTTTTCGGTATTTTATCATATATGACCGGAGACATGCAGCTGGGTGCTGCATGCAGCAGGTGGAGCTCGTGGCTAAATAAGAACAGCCGCACTGGTCGATCATTAAGGTTAAGCAACGCTTGTTGAAGACGGTCCGTGGAAGGGTGACCATTTCAACATACCGAGTTTCCTCCGTGCCACGTTAAGCCGTTGGTCCCGGCTGTCGTTTGAAGATCTTTGACAGTCGTTACGGGTAGTCAGAAGCTTGAGATCTGATACCAGTCTGGCCAAGGGGTACCATGTTACTCAGTTACTGGGTTTTGGAGGTCAGATAGGCAGTCGCTCCATGTAAAACACTGGGACTCAGCTGAATCCGGTTAGACTGGAAGCCGACCCCAATTTAGTTGGGAAAAGGCTAGGCAGATTGATTGATCCACCGGAGCCATGCAGTAAACACTTTTGCGCATTAGTGCTGTCTTAGCGGACTGATGACACAGCAGGGTATTGTCTATTACGTGAAACTAAACCGGCAAGACATTTAAAACGATTTGCTTTCATAGGCCAATCGTTGAACTGGGCCAATCGAGATCTGCCTGGGCACATCACTGATTTGCCCAGCAAAGATTAACGTTTGACGATAGAGTCCGTAGGGTGACCATAGGCCATAGGACAAGCAAAAAAAATGAAGTTTAGATAATTATTATATTACTAGCAAATAAAAATACTGTAACTGATGCTCGTAAATCACTTTTTCTGCAATTGCAGTTTTCGATTCCTTGTGACGCCGCCATCTTTCTCGCACGTAAACACACTGACAGAGCGCAAACAGCGCCACCAGCGTCGCGAAACGGGACTACATAACTATGTGCTCAGCTATATCTCGATGTGGCCAAGTGACTAGTAGGGAATATCGATAAATAGTTTGCTCTCATCAATCTGCCTAATACGTACTTCGAAATGTTTCGAGAGCAGCCAAGAAGATTAGGGATTACTGTACGTTATTATGGAAACATAGAAATAACATGGTACAACGGAGCTGGTCTCATGATGGCCTCGAAAGGTGGTAATGATGTTATCCAGCCGATTTCGGCCACAGTAACCGCAATCATTGGCTACTCAATGTGGTTGAGAGCTCAGATTTGCTGCTCTGTTATGTGCTCTCATGTGACTTGCATATCCACCCTTGGCCTGAAAACTCCGAGCACAAAGCGGACACGTCAGAACACAGTTGACAACGTAATAGATAGTAGCTGTTGGTGGTCTAACTTAGAGGTTGTCAAGTTTCTGGTCCAATTCCGACCTCCTTCTATCCTCAAAGGCCAGCACCTTCCCCTGCACACGACGTCTCCACCCAGGCCGATTTTTTCCTAATTCCCAAAGTGTGGGCTCAATATCGCCTCTCTTCATGTGTCTGTTCGGAACATCTTTGAAGCGCAGGAACTGCCCACCACGCCTCCGTTTCCCTTCCTGGAGTTCAGAAAATACACTTAGCTAGCCTTTGTTCCTGCATCCTGGAGACATGCCCACACCACCTAATCTGATGTCTCATCAGGTAGGCCTCTATACCAAGGACCTTTGCTCCTCTTAGGACGTTTGTGTTTCTTACACGATCTGAACATATGATGTTCAGCCTGCTTTGGAGGCATTTCAGATGGAATTGGTCTAGGGTCCGATGCTTACGGTAGAGGCACCACGCTTCCGAAGAGTACAAAAGGTTTGGGAGAACTATTGCCAAAACTACTTAACCAGCCAAGATTGTCATATCGTGTTTGGGCTCATTGGATGTGGGTTAAGAAGTGATATTACATTTAGTATATTTCAGTTCAAAAGCCTGTTTAACATAAAAATACTTAGTACGTACGTACTAAGTATTTTTAAGTTATTTATCAAGATAAAAAAACTTCTTTACAAAAAAAATACTACCGACTTCCAACTAAAAACAAGTCGGTGTCTTTGGTAGGTACCAATTTTTTTCGTTATGGACACCGACTTCGAAAAAGAAAGTAATTTTTCACTTTGTAGTGTTTTTATTTATTTAACCATTAATGTACACACACATAGTAAATAGACAAGAAGAAGGAAGAGGAGGAGGAGGGAGGGAGGAGGTAGGTAGTTGGAAGTCGGTAGTATTTTTTTGTAAAAAGTTAATTTATTTTTCTCTTTTTAGTTGTACCTAATAGGCAAGCCTTAAGTAAGGCACTATAAGGGTCAAAAATTTGTAGGCAGCAGAATTTCAACTTTTCGCGGTTTGTGGGTATAATCTATTCTTTAATTTCTATACAAAATATTAAATCAATTGTAGAAACAGCAGAAACTAAGCTCCCTAAGTTTCTGTGGTGTGAAGCTATTCAATGTGCAGCTTTTCAATTTAACTTCTTCTACAAAAACTAGCGATTTGAGTTTTGGGAGAGTATGACTGCACTTTTGATCCTTGACCGTACTTATAATGCCAGAACTTATAACCCGAATACCATGAAACTTGAACATAACCGGTGAAATGAGAGTGAACCAAGGTGAACTGAACACATCTGCGTACCCTTTTAGAGCGTACTGGCGTGATGTTATGTTATAGAATGGTATAAACAATAAACAGACATGCGATTGCAGCAATCCCGAGAGATTTGCCGTTATTTATTGAAGAGCTCCGTTGTATATCTCCGAAGTTCTTCATCAGATCTTAACCAAATTAAAATGGGACCAATTTTGGCACATACTCTATCAAACAAAAATAATTTCCAAAATCGGTCCACAATTGACGGAGATATCGGTGAACATACATTAAAAAAAACAAACATGAAGTCGAACATAGAACCTCCTCCTTTTTGGAAACATACATACATGCATAAACTCACGCCTTGTTCCCATGGGGGCAGGCAGAAACTACAGAACGCCACCTGCTACGATCCTTACATACTTCTTTTGCTTCACACACATTCATACATCTAGTCATACACACACGCCGGTTATGGGTACTGCGCACTTGGCCTTTCTGAAGAACATCACCTATAAGGTCTATGTATGTATTTCTAGGGCGTCCCCTCCTGGCGTTTCCATTCACGTCTGCCTTGTAATATCTTTCGTTATTCGCCTTTCATCCATTTTCTCAACATGGCCAAACCATCTTAACATACTCTTTTCAATTTTAGTCACTACATCTTCTAACGTTGTCTTATTACCTCATTCCTCAATCTATAATTTAAAGTTACACCACACATACTCCGCAAGGAGCGCATTTCTACCTTTTTAGAAAGTGTGTTATAAAGCCTATGAATATAATTCTCAAAATAGAAAACAGATAAAATCGCTGACCTGTACAAGTAGCCTTATAATATTTTATTTACGACCTAGAACCAACGGATTTTACTTATAAATATTGGATACTTTGAAAGGCGGACCGGGTAATACTTGAGGAATAAAAACGGTTTTGTGAGTACGGTAATTTGGCTTCATTTGGGTCATCTATGCTTTGTTATTTTTTATGCAGTGTAATTAATATTGTTAATCCGTATTATCCATACAAATAAGAAAGTAACAATTTGTAATGTCTCAACGGATTTCGATGAAACATGGTTCCCGGGCAGGCCAGCAACCTTTAAATAATTAGGTATTGCCAAAAATTATTCGATTCTTTGGAAAAGAGTATCTTTACCAATGAAAGTGCACAATAATTTTAGGCTGCGTGTCCTAGATTAGGACTTTTATTTAAAACTAGCTGTTCCCCGCGGCTTCGCTCCCGTGGGCCACCCCACAGGACCCCTTTTCGAGGTTACAAAATAGCCTATATAACTCAGGCATAATGTAGTTTTCTATTGGAGAAAGAATTTTTAAAATCGGTCCAGTAGTTACGTAGCCTATTCGGCACAAACAAACAAAAAAATCTTTCCTTTTTATAATATTGGTATAGCTAACTGACCTTAGATTGCCAAATTCAAATTCAAATAAAAAAAAACAAAAATAAATAAACAAAAAAAATATGAAAATAATTTTTGTTAATATATTTAAACTTAAGGTTAAATATAAAATAAAACACCGATCTTAGAAGAGGTAGCTATAGACACGTATCCTTTGGCAACACATTTACAGTGTTACCATAGACAACAACCATAATGTGGCGAGAGGTGGTGTTACAGATTTACGATGAACTTAAAATTTCATACATTTTACGAAGTAGGTATTTTCTCTACCCTTTTTCTACCCTTATACCACCAAATCCTAATCCTTTCAACCACCACCCGATAGATAATCTCACCCAATGAATATAACATCGAATTCATGTAGGTCAAGAGTTGCCTTCACACACCAACAGATGGCGCTGTAACGGCTGCATTGCACAAGCGATGTTCACAATGAATTATTGAAGAACCCATGACTTTGTAATCTTATCCCATTAGATTTAAAGGAAAGAGTATTTTTGCTGCACATTTGAAGTGTTTTCCAAGACTTTTTTCTAAAAACAGGAGCTGGGTTAAGCTTTTAATAGCTGGTGTTATTAAGAAGTTAAAAGAAGGTAGGAAATCAATTTAACACGTATGTATGTATGTAATATTGTCGGAATAGCACAATATTCACATAATTACATTACAAACAAAACAAAAAATGAAATTTCTCTTTAGAATTGTTTTGGATAAATTAAATGTTATTACACAAAATAAAGCACCAGCTTAGGTTCGAATCCACGACCTACGACACATAAGTCGGGGCCATAACAACTGAACCACCATTGTTCTATTAAAAGTAACAATATAATAGCCCTTTGTCCGGCAACAAGGAAATTATTCAGCTGGCATTATTATTAAATCTATGCCTTTGAATCTTGCCTACCCCTTTACTAATAAACAGAACTCTACAAATTCAACTGCGACTAAGACTTTACATAATTCATAGCCTATAATTTCGTTACGAAACTAACAGATTGAATCGTCATGCAAATTCCAATCTTACCAGATTGAATTAAAGTTCAAAGTTTGTTGATTGGGTTCGTGAATCAGCAACTCTTAGGATTCAGTGCTCTCTGATTGGTTGAGCGTTTTGTTGAGTCATTATTTTGACAAGATTCTATTAGGCATATTGGTACTTTAGACGTACTTTGTACATGTGTTTCCACGTTATTAATCACCATGAATATCGAGAGGCTAGTCAAGTTTCAAGATTTGGTACGGAGCAGACCATATCCGATGTGAAAACAACCGAAACGGACTCAATTAATAATAATAATGTCCGGCGGACTGATCTATACACGATCAGATATGGTACGGCTGGACTGACTGCGGTGCGTGCTGCTCCTTCGGCGCGTCTAGGTGCGCGTTCGACTTTAGTCAGTAAAAGTCTGAATCACTTTCCCGCTTTACCCAGAGCGGGAGAAGTCATTGGATGATTGCCCAACCTTTAAAAAAAATGTTGTAATTTATTTCGTCGTCATTGCACTCGAAACGGTAAAGAAAACAAGGAAATCGAAATCATCAAGAGCCAAAGAATCAAAAGAATGGCTCTCCTTTTGCGCGTAAAAGGTGTTTATCAGACTTGTGGCCGCCCGCGGCTTCACACGTGTTTAAGTCATAAATCAGCCCAAAGGAACCTACAACCGTCTTAAAAGTTATAAACTATCTGTGTGCCTCGCCAGGGAGTTAGCAGATCACAGACAACAGACACATTGGCTGTCTAATACCGGTCTGGAACACTCCAAGAAATTCCTGGGCTCTACGTTCAAAACACGGGAATGCATTTGGAACTTGAGCAGGGGGCAAATCCGCTACCTGCTTGGGGCCTATACTGGGCACTTTGGAACCAACGACATGCTCATCAAGATACGGAAACATACGGAACGCATGGAGCATCTTCTGTGCACATGCGATGCACTGGCTGGTAAGGGAATGAGTCTCCTAGGGGTTAGATATCCAAAACCAGAAGACTATAGGCTCATATGGTCTCGTTGTAAAACTCATGAAGAGAGTTTTCAACGTGATTGGGGAGGAGTAGGTTATTTAGGGGACCACAATAGATCCTCTAGGGTCGAAGTGTCCGAGTTATTTCTCAGCCCCTCCACAAATCAAATCAAATTAAAATCCTTTTAGTAGTTTTCATATGAACAAGTAACAAATATCCATTCATAATAGAAGGATGTTCTTCAACGGCTGGACCGATTTGGATAGAAACACTGGTTCGTCGAAGAATACTTTTTATCCCAGTAATAGTTGTATGTTCCCTTGCAATAATTTTTGACTTTTATGCTGTTGAAACTACTGAAAAACTAGATTCTAGAAACACAATTCAGCTATCAGGTGCATTTCAAAATTGCTTACTGGCTAACAGATCTGCTGACAAAAAAAAGAAAGGCCAAAGTACTTATCTCTTCTACCAGCAAACCTAAATAAATCCAGAATCTACCGGCTCCAACAAATTAAAAGTCAACTGAACGAAACCCGCGGGCTTATTACGTATGGAACAGCAATAATTGTACAATTATTACGCGATCAATTTAGTGACCTGGCTACTGAGGCCTTTAAGTCGTCTTTTTTTTTTGACAGTCACTTTTAACAGAAGCTATTTTATCTGTCCGATGATTTATAAAATTGATCGTTTGATGAATTAACCAACTTAAGAAAGAGCAACACTTCGTAGAGGCTGTTTTTTTACAATAGTCAATTTGATTTCTTTTTGGCTCGAATATTCCGATAAATTAATATTCGCAGATGTAAAGTATTTGTGTAAAGTAAATATGGCAGAGAAAATTTGATATTTGCATTTTATTTACATATAATTATGTCAATGTGTAAAATCAATTAAAATTTCTTCGAATTGTCGATTGTCGAATTTTAAGAAATTGAATCGATAACGCATTAGAACATCACTTAGTAGACTACATTATCTCGTATTTGAGCTATGAAACGTAAAAAAGATTTTTCAAATTTAATTTAGACATTGGCAGAATAGTCAACATCGGTGTTTGCCATATAAAAAAAAAAATAGAATATACTTACTGCGGACTTATCACATTCTCATGTGTTTGTAAGTATTTAGTAGTAAATATATAAGCTTCGCTGAGGTAGCCAACACAGGATTTTTTTATACTGTATATAAAAAAAATCCTCCACTTTACCGTGATCACTTCTGTTTCAATGATTCAACAAATAGTCCAGTTGCGTAGACATAAGAGACTCAAAACAACACCAATTTGTCATTTACATTTACAATATTCACTAGGAATTTGTTATTTCAATATTTATTCTTATATTATTATTCTAATTTGTGGATAATTAAAGTAGCCACAAAATAACATACGAAAAAAGCCGCCAAAAACTCAAAAACTTCTGTACCTAATCAGCCATCAGCGAGCGATTGGCAATCGACCAACAACAAGGTAAAAAGTAATTGCAATTTGACAGCCACATTTGCTCGCCGATCGCTGTCGCTCTGCTGTCAAAAACCATACGTAATACGAAATTATCGCGATCACCTTGCGATAAATGCAAATTTCAGTTATCAGATTTTTATTGTTAGCAGTGCTGTCGTAAAATTATTATGGTGTGGCTATAGCTCATATATAATGCGGATTCGCGATTGAAGAGCAATTATTTCGCAAAAATAAGTCTTCCAATTTTTTGACGTAAAGCGATATTCGCGCGATGATTGTACAATATCTGCGCAAATATTGTTAATTGCTGTTTCATACGTAATAAGCCTGCCGGTTATTTTTATGAGCGTGTCTGCTCGCAAACTGTTGACAGAATCAATGTTTTCGTTTGTTAGGTACCTGCCCCAAATGTTTTGGTTCAAGACCGTTTGCTATTCTCTTGGTAGGGTATAAGTTAAGGGCTTACTTAGGGGAATGGTCTCATAATACATATTTCTGATATATACGTATGCGTGTCAGTATCTTTTAACCCATTGGGTGCCTAAAACCGGCTAGCAACTGCTGCTTGCTAGGCTAACTAGGTTTATCCTAGTTGTTAACGACCCTTTGTGCCTATTGGCCTTGTTTGTTCTGTCTCCTGCTTGGTATGGAGGGAAGTGGAAATTTGTATATTTGCCTACTCCTCCGTTATTCTTTTCTGATTAATTTCGTAGCGGGATCCAAGACAGTTAAATTCATTCTCCGGGACTTATTCAAGCTTCAAAGCCTCGGCGCTTTTCTGGTGGTCGCCAGTGTTGATTCTGGCTTTCAGGAGTTGCAGTGGTGTGCGAATAGTGCGGTAGGATTTAGTGCCTAATGATGGGTTTTTAATTGTTTTGGTAATTACGGCACTAAACCGGTTAAGTCATTGGCTATAGAGCCTCTAGACGCCGCCAAATTTCAATGGATTTCTGTCAACACATCTGACTACAACAAATTCATCATATCAGCCGAAAGACGTCCACTGCTGGACATAGGCCTCCTCCAAGCGTAACCACATTGACCGGTCCCGTGCTTCCCGCATCCAGCGGATCCCCGCAACCTTCACCAGGTCATCGGTCCACCTGGTGGGAAGCCTTCCAACGCAACGTCTTCCGGTACGCGGTCGCCACTCCAGAACTTTTCTGCCCCATCGGCCATCTGTTCTGCGAGCAATGTGGCCTGCCCACTGCCATTGAAGTTTGGCAATTCTTCGGGCTATGTCGTTATTCTCATTTCTAATGCGATCACGCAAGGAAACTCCAAGCATAGTTCTCTCCATTGCCCTTTCGGTTTAAGCTTTCTGATAAGGTCCATTGTGAGCGACTACGTCTCGGTCCTATAAGTGATCACTGGCAACACACACTGGTCATAGACTTTTGTTTTGACACACTGCGGCATATTGAACTGCGGTAGGTGTTTAGTAAAATTATTAAAGACACACGGGCCTATTTCCAGCAGTGGTGGTGGTGGTTCTTTTGGCTGAAATGATGATGATACACCAACTACTAAAAATAGTAGTACCTCATCACGGTTCTTCGAATAAAGGCTTCAAAGTACTTCTTACGAATACTTCTTTTATAATACTTATGAAATAACAAAAATAAGTGCTCAATTTGGAACTGTCAAAGACATTGTTATGAACAAACATACCTTTGTTTTATACTTACCTTAGATTGACCTTTACTTCGAAGATGTTTTTAGGCATATTTCACGAAACGCTTTTAACCTGTCATTTACCGTATTCTTTTAGTTACGAATTTGTTAACTGAATAAAACATTATCACAAAAAAATAAACCGAAAAAAGTGCAAAATAGCTTTCATTTAGGAAACGTACCTTGTCTCTGGTACCTTTTTTTTTTGTTTTCGCGTGGAAACCTTCAAAAGGCGCCTGGACTTTTGGGGAAAAGACTAGGGAGTGTGGGATATTTACACCTCACTAAAACCACCCCGGTGATCACCATCAGCACGTAGAAGGGGCTCCGTAACCTCTTAAAAGACCACCCCGGCTCCTCCCTCTGTGCAACGCCTGTTAGGGCACATCCCTGATCACTGTGCCACCGTCTTTCCTGGGGTTACTTGTTCGACGGACAGAGATCCCAAACCTCTTTATGTTATATTTTTTCGACACCGACTTCCGAAACGAAAGTTATTTTTCACTTTTTAGTGTTCTGCTTTTGAAGTCGGTTTATTTTTTGTGAAAATATTTTATTTCCCTCTTTTTAGTTTTAGTACCTTCACTATCACTAAAATGATCAAGTTTTATAGTTAGGTATCTAAAGGATTGAGCAAATACCCGTATAAGCTCAATTTACACAAGTTCGTGCTGTTTGTCGCTATGGAGTTCGGTTGCATTCTGCATATCTTGAAAACTGCTTGACCGATTTTGATGAAACTTGCACCATTGCCTAAGTTGAGAGATACTCAATCCAATACAAACATAATGATCATCATCTTCCTGGCATTACTTGGGGTCGGCTGAACACGTTTTTTTCTTCCATACTGTCCTGTCCCCCATCACGCTATCACTGACTGTTCTTTCATATCACTCCTCAGACAGTCCATCCATCTTTACTTTGGCCGTCCCCTCCCTCTCTATCCATCCACATTTATATTCATAACTCTTTTAGTAACATGCGTTTCATCTCTCCTCACCAGATGAGCATACCAGGACAAGCAGTATGTCAGTATCTGATGAGGAGGTATGAAACGAACAGCAAACAATATTTCATGGAATCATGGGATTGACTGTTCTTAGAACTCTTGATACGAATTTATATAAGTACTAATAATACTATCGTTAAGGGTTTTATGTATTTTTGTATTGTTACTAGCTGTGCCCGGGGCTTGGCTCCCGTCAACTGCCTACCCTGCCTACCCTACCCTATCTACCTACCCTACCTACCTAACTTACCTACCTACTTACACAACCAAATTTTTACAAAACAAAACAAACTAATGATATCGGTAAAGCCGGTATGGAAACAGGGATTAATTTTTATATATATAGATGTGTCAAATAAACACTTTTCTATCATTCAGATTAAGGCATTTATAGTCGCCAGTGGAGGCTCACATTACAATGTCTCGCTTTTCAATCTGACCATGCGTATGTCCCCTCATCCGAACCCCAGCTATTCGTCTTGGTAATCTCCAAATAGTGACGTCTAGAATAAAGGTCTGCGCCCACTATTTGATTCTGTAGTTTTGATAACGAAACAACCCCGACATAACCAAACGAGAGGGTTTTTTCTTTCTCCTCGTACTTAATTGTGAAGAGACTTCAGAATATTATTGTATTGAAAAAATGGAGCAGTGATGTCGAAGATTCGAATCCAGACTGGTTAATTTGTGTAATTTGTTTCGCCACGGTGAAGGAAAAAGTCGTAAGGAAGCCAGCCTATCCTAGAATAAAAAAATCGAATTCATGTGACATCTACCAATCCGTACTCATAATGGATCACAGCCCAGTTCCACCTAGTTTCTATTTTGTCCTCCAGAACCGGCCCCATATTTAAAATCTGGGAACTTGGCAGTGCATTCAACAAGTCGAGCACATATAATTACGTTTCAAGTTCGTGTTTGGGTCACAGAATTCATAAATATGTGTACCAAAAATTTCAAATGCTCGGTCAAATATATTCGGAGCAAATTGACTGTGGAGTAATCCTACAAGTTTCCCTTTTTTCATTTAGAAGTACGGAACCTTAAAAAGCTTAATCATTATGTAGTCGTGATAACAAGACAACCACGACATGACCAGGCGACAGAGTTTTATTACTTACGCTGGGTTTTTAATTACGAAGGGGTGTAACTTTCTAGCTGAGACTAGATGGAATAGTGTTAAAAAGATGAATGATACAATTATAAAGCTTGAAAGTTTTGAAGTTTTTAGCATTTACGAAATTGTGTGTACTTTTTGAAGATGCATAATAAAAAATAAATACATAAAAATTGTTTATTTGATAACCATATTTGTACAACAAATTTGAGATTGAAACCTCCTTTTAAGCAACAGAGGCCTGTATTAGGAGACTCCGCTCCTTTATAAACATAACGTTTACATTAAACTACACTTATACGAGTACATAATCTTAAACAAGTTGATTTCATGATTTGAGTGAAAGTGTGAGTGTGAGGGTGTGTGTGTGTGTATGTGCAGTATTTATGTTAGTATATCTGCTGTAGAAGTGATTCAGTCTCGCTATAGGTAAGCTTTTTTATCCATTCCGTAAGTATTTTTTTGCATTCATAACTATTCTTAGGGTAGACGTAAATATGTTTATTAATAGCGTTATAAAGCTGAGCAGAACGTTTCCAAAGTTGAATACTAGCAAATTGTGTTCTTGTTTGTGGTGCTTTTTAACCGACTTTCCAAAAAGGAGGAGGTTCTATGTTCGACTTTATGTTTGTTTTTTTTTTTTTTTTTTTGTGTATGTTCACCGATATCTCCGTCGATTGTGGACCGATTTTGAAAATTCTTTTTTTGTTTGGAAGAGTTTGTTTTGAAATTGGTCCCATTTTAATTTTGTGAAGGTCTGATCAAGAACTTCGGAGATATACAACAGAACACTTCAATAAATAACGGCAACACTCTCGGGATTGCTGCAATCGCATGTCTGTTTATTGTTTATACCATTTCATAACATAACATCACGCCAGTACGCTCTAAAGGGGTACGCAGATCTCTCATTTCACCGGTTATGTTCAAGTTTCATGTTATTCGGGTAATCTATTCGGCGTTATAGGGACTTTAGGAAACAACTTGCGTATCTATTAGGTAGGCAAAACTAAAAAGGGAAAAATAAAAAACTTTTTTGCAAAAAAATACTACCGATTTCCAAATGAAAAACTACAAAGTGAAAAATAACTTAACTCTTGGAAGTCGGTGTCCATATCGAAAAAAAATGGTACCTACGTAAGACACCGAGTTCCAAGATTTAAGTTATTTTTCACTTTGTAGTTTTTCATTTGGAAATCGGTAGTATTTTTTTGCAAAAAAGTTTTTTATAATACAATATCTTTTCTTCTGCATGAGTTTAGTATGTAGCTTAAGCTAAGCGCAGACTGTCTTTGATGCTGGGTTATTCTCACTAGTCGGACTTGCCCGTAGGCATACCTATGGACATTATCCATAGCACCTCGTTACTACAGACCTTTTTTTAAGGGTTCCGTAGTTAACAAGGAACCCTTATAGTTACGCCATGTTCGTCTGTCCGTCCGTCTGCAACTTAGCTCAGAGACATTTTGAATTTTGTTTTTTTAGGGTTCCGTAGCCAAATGGCAAAAAACGGAACCCTTATAGATTCGTCATGTCTGTCTGTCTGTCTGTCTGTCTGTCTGTCTGTCCGTCCGTATGTCACAGCCACTTTATTCCGAAACTATAAGAACTATGCTGTTGAAACTTGGTAAGAAGATGTATTCTGTGAACCGCATTAAGATTTTGACACAAAAATAAAAATAAAACAATAAATTTTGGGGGTTCCCATACTTGAAACTAAAACTAAAAATATTTTTTTTCATCAGACCCATACGTGTGGGGTATCTATGGATAGGTCTTTAAAAATGATATTGAGGTTTCTAATATATTTTTTTTCTAAACTGAATAGTTTGCGCGAGAGACTCTGCCAAAGTGGTAAAATGTGTGTCCCCCCCCCTGTAACTTCTAAAATAAGAGAATGATAAAACTATAAAAAATATATGATGTACATTACTATGTAAACTACCAGCGAAAATTGGTTTGAACCAGATCTAGCAAGTAGTTTTTTTTTAATACGTCATAAATCGTAAACCGCAATTTACCAAGTACGGAACCCTTCGTGCGCGAGTCCGACTCGCACTTGGCCGGTTTTTTACTTTACCTCCTAAACGCGTAAAGTCGGATGTTTTTTGCTTGTCTGTCCCATGGTGTGGGGTATAGTTGGATAGGCCATTCAAAATTACATTTATATGTTACGGGTCTGTGAAAACCGTTTTTCGATTCAGGGCTCCGTTTGCGTAAAATTAAGATTTAACTTTCAAGTGTGCCCCCTCTCCTCTTACAGCTAAATGGGACCACACGAGGACCACCAGCTTTCCAATAAAAAAAAGAATCTTCACCAAACTAGTAAAAAGTAGGCTAGGCTGCTGAGGCCCTCAAGCGCAAATACTGTATGTAACCTAATTGGTAATTACAGTTTTGAGCCGTTTGGGATCGAAGCACTTGGGTCTTGGGGCCCGAGTGCACGTCTCCTTTTTAAAGAGATCTCTCGCCGACTGACCGACACTGTGCGTGACCAGAGGGCTGGCTCTTTTATTTGCGCAAAGAAACAGCATTGCCATTCAACGTGGCAATGCTGCCAGTCTTCTGGGCACGTTTCCGGATGACAGCAATGTAGATGAGCACTTCGAAGCCTAAGTGTACCTTTCTTTTGTATATAGTGTAAGTAGTTAGGTTTAGTATAAGTTTGTATAGTTTACTTTTGTTTAGTGTTTAAATATGTACATATTTTACACCTGAGGTAAAAAGTTTCGAGGCACACATAAAAAACATAGTCGAATTGAGAACCTCCTCCTTTTTGAATTCGATTAAAAATGAAAGAAAACATTACTAAGTACTGCATGTTACGCGAAGTGGCTCCGACTTAGTTCTTAATCTGCTTGAAGTGACCTCTTAGTGGCGAACGAAAAGATATATTAGAGCGTATTTATATAGTTCAAAAGGAATATTTCTGACAGTGTGGGTTTGCGGAGTAAGAATATAACTTGAATTCATTTAAGATTAAGGTGTAACGTTAGTAAGTTATTTATTTATTTACTAGCACTCGATTTTGTATTTTATCATACAGATTATTCGCAGTTACTCGTAGTGAAGGCTACCAAAAATAAGCTATCGTTAATTCATAAAAAAATTAGGTATCGCAGTTATCTAAAGTTTAATAGCTTGGGACAATACATTATTTGACTTAAATTATAATAATTTTTAGGTTACTGACACAAAGTAAAACTTAATAACCCCTTTTTACCCCATTGAGGATCGAATTTTTAACAACCCAAATATTTGTTATTCGCTATTTTCTTCTATTTTTATTTTTAGTTTATGTTAGTCAGATTGAGCAGTAATATTTCTCAAAAACGACTTAATGCCGAAGGAAATTTGTTTGTATGAAAAACCACATTTGTTTTTCATACAAACAAATTTCCCTGTAAAGGTTGTATTTTTTTAAACTGCTTCTTCGTGCTCCGCTAGACATCTCATCTACAGTAGCTTTGTGATGTTACGAAAAGCTAATAATGAAAACCTTTACTATTTAGGTACTATAAGCCAATTTTCAAGTTTATTAACCCATGAAATAAGATTCTTCCATACAAACTACAACACCCTCTAATTCTTCTTTTGGGGGGTAATTTAATTAAACTAATGATGACAACTTTTATCATTTACTTAGATTACTATTTGTGCCAGGTTTCAAGAATATTTGCCAAAAGGATTAAAAAATTTCATACATACTTTAAAACCCCCTTTTCACTGCAAGGAATTTCCAAAAATCCTTTCTTAATGCTCGCTTTATTTGGTACTTATAGTGACTAATGACCAAACATTTTCATAATGCCCAGGCATTATACATACTGACCTGATTAATCACTTGGTCTATTCCATGTTATTATTATCTCCTTTGTTCATTAAATTTCTTATCTTGTACATTTTTAAATATTTTTATAAAATAAATTAAAAAACATTTAAAAATATAGAAAATAGAGGCCCACCGGTATCGGGAATAGGGTCCAAGCTACCGGCGGTCAGGGCACCAGAGAGAGGAACCTCCTATCAATACGAGCCGTGTCCAGCAATACTGCTTTCTGGATCAGGCCCTTGACCCAGCCGCCTAACGAGAGCCTTCTAAGACGTTGGTCGAGGCTCGTGGCTATTAAGCCATTGGCTGACACGACTATCGGTACAATGATCGCTGTATCCACATCCCACATGTCGACAACCTCATTATTATTATTATTACCCTGTTATATCCCACTGCAGGGCAAAGGTTTCCCTTCCGTCTTTCCATTTTTCTTTCTATTCCATGACTTTAAAAAAAAATTACCTTATGCTGAATGGTAAGTAATGTTGTATTTGACGAGTGTGTACGTTAGTCTAGAACCCATTTAGACACTACAAAAAAAAACTGATTATTTCCACATAATTATTATATTTACAATTTAACTTTCTGTGCGAACCGACCAAAAAGACATGGCCAGATTCTGCCCTACGAATCTATTCAGAATACGTAATGTACAGCAGTTATTAATATGTGAAAATTACTTGTAAAATAAATTAAAATTAATGGCATCAATTACATTACTCTAGAACAGGCGACAAAAAATTCCAAAAAAATATGTTTGTTAATTCTTTTTGTGCGGTTTCTGTGCAATGCATTTGCGTTTGGATACACGAATAAGACAAACTGTTTCTGAAGTACACCTGAAGGTCAGATTAAAAAGTGAAACAACTACAACTGCATGAATCGTATTGCTAAGATAAATACCTCTAAAATAAAAGGTAATGTTTTACGAATATCGCAGATACCATTTTTCAAGCTACCGCGCGTCACCATAATGCTGAATGCATCGACAACATATTCCTGTCTGTATCCGAACGTCCTAGTCATTATGACGTTTCTACGCGCGCGCACTGCACTGGTGCCGTCTAATGTCTAATCTGTGGTGCAGTCTTGGGTTGATCATATCACGTGTTCTTGTTTGTTATTCTGTTGGACATTTTAGCTTAACCCCACGCTATCGTTTATAGTCCTATCGTTTAAGCTTCTTCGTGAATATTAGTGCTGTGATTACTGGACTTGTTTGTTTACTATTTGGATTCGGACGCTCACGAGTCACGATTTCATGATGTCAAGGTGCCTGAATTGTAGTGTGGCCACTACTCGAATGCGAAGGCATATTGTAACATCTTTAACACCACAGTTACAAAATACAGATAAAGACAGTTACTGTTACAGTTGTTAGTTACATTTCTATTTTAGTGTTTTGTTGCATATCCGATTGTATATTTTTGCAAAGTCGCTATAAGGATGTATAATTTATAATAGTCATAATATCCCAGTAATATAAGTAAACGACAAGCTCGTCTTCGCTATCGCGGCTTGCCCTAACACGATATTTCAAAGGAATGACTATTTCTTACTTACATCAATGTAATTATGTTATTGGTATTTTGATTGTTGACTGTTTCTTCACTAGCCGACTGTCGAAGCGTAATTCTATGAAAATGCTTGGAACACCGACAGTGAGAGTGTTTCATACATTTTCTATTTTCATAAATTCTGGAAGGCGCTCAATTACTCATCTGTTACTGTCATTGTCAACTGTCATTGTCAACTGTCATTGTCAACTGTCATTGTCAACTGTCATTGTCAACTGTCATTGTCAACTGTCATTGTCAACTGTTATTGTCAACTGCCACCTAACGACATCATTGCTATTAAAAATGATTACGCAATTTTTTTGTTTCCTTTTTAGAGTGTCTCTCGCTTATTCTATGATCATAAAACTTAAACTATTGTAAAGCCATACCTCTAAGCTTTAATAAGACGTACTGCATGTCAATGTACATGAATATTTTTTGTTAGGGCACAGCTCTATACAAATTCTGGCCATGTCCTTTGCTACTCTATTAGTAGGTACGTCAAGAGCAGCCATTTTATTTCTTGATGACGTAAACAATGCGACGCTCTTGTCAAAACAAGATTATTGATTGGTCCGATCTCTTGCAGATGTGTTAGTGAAGTAATCGAAAGATTGTAACGAACGAATAACATGTCAATGACAGGTTTCTTGTTTTAATAAAATACTAGAATATTATAATTGTTTAGTAAAAGTAATCTTAACTTTATATTTCAAAGTTTAAAAACTAAAGCCCACAAAAAATTGCTCACCAAAAACTATCATCATAATTTCAGCCGAAAGACGTACATAGGCCTCCCGCAAGCGTCGCCACACTCATCGGTCCTGTGAGTTTCGCATAAAAAAACTATGAACGCAATAAAATATTCTGGTTTGATCTAAACATAGAGGACAGCCGTGGTTGTATGCCATTTTCGGGTTTTTTACACGACAATGTAGTAAGCAATCTTTTTGGTAAGGTATCATACGACCATGGGTATCCTCATCACACGATACCACATGGTAAAACTGGCCGTCATTGTAAACTTTTATTCACCTCCGACGGAAAAAGAGGGGTATTTTAAGTTTGACGTGTGTACCTGTGTATTTTTCTGTGGCATCATAGCTCCTAAACGGATGAACCGATTTTGATTTCTTTTTTTTTTGTCTGAAAAAAAAAACCTTTTTACCTTGTTCAAATATATTTTTAACCGACTTACCAAAAAGGAGGAGGTTCTATGTTCGACTTCTTGTTTTTTTTTTTTTTTTTTTTTTTTATGTATGTTTACCGATATCTCCGTCAATTGTGAACCGATTTTGAAAATTCTTTTTTTGATTGATAGAGTATGTTTCGAAATTGGTCCCATTTTAATTTTGTGAAGATCTGATGAAGAAGTTCGGAGATATACAACAGAACTCTCCAATAAATAATGGCAAATCATTCGGGATTGCTGCAATCGCATGTCTATTTATTGTTTATACCATTTCATAACATAACATCAAGCCAGTACGCTATAAAGGGGTACGCAGATCTCTCATTTCACCGGTTATGTTCAAGTTTCATGTTATTCGGGTAATCTATTCTGGCGTTATAGGTACCTTACTAAACAACTTGCCTATTTTAGGAAAGAACAACTAAAAAGGGAAAAATAAAAAAACTTTTTTGCAAAAAAATACTACCGACTTCCAAATAAAAACTACAAAGTGAAAAATTATTTTATTTTTGGTAGTCGGTGTCCATATCGCAAAAAAATGGGAATTAAGAAAGACACCGACTTCCAAAAATAAAATAATTTTTCACTTTGTAGTTTTTATTTGGAAGTCGGTAGTATTTTTTGCAAAAAAGTTTTTTTATCTTTAATAAGCTTAAGAGAGGTTCTATCAACAAGAAGCATTTATGGTGCCAGTGCGGAGCCTCTTCACAGAATATTTACAACCTCCTTTTCTCCTACATGCACAACCACCAGCACTTTACACGAACTTGACTTGAACGAGTTAAATGACAGTGCTATCCAGAAGGACGCATTTTGGTCGGACAAAATCCTAGTCGAATCTATACCTAAACAAGGTGGAGAAAATTTGAACATTTTCTCCAAAAACGTGCAACTATGTTTACTTGTTAAAATTTTGCGTAGCTACCTTACTATAAAAATATACCAAGCCAAAATTTTCTAGTCAAAGCTGCTTTTCGTATCCGATTTAAAATGGAACCGAAATCCTCTTACTGCAGGCTTAAGCAATCATTAATCAGATAATTAAAGTATAGCAACTGGAGCTTTTGAAACTCATCCGCGCTTCCGAGTTGGGAAAGTCAATAAAAGATGAAGTTGCTAGTTTGCAGTGTTTGGGTAAATGAAACAGCTCTGTTTTTGCATAGAGTTGTTTTTATACTCTTATGTGAGTAGTATTTACATTCATCTCAGTCTGTATTATTTGATCCTGAATGATTTTTAAGTTTGATGGTAACTTTTGATTAGCCGTTTTTATTATGTTGCTGACATGTGTTGGTGTTAATATGCTATATACACTTGCTTTTTGTAAATAAATTTCAAGTAAACCTGTATAGTAATCCATTATTTCATTGATGAAATTGTTTGCTAACTCATAGGCTTGCATTACTTGTATTTTAACGTGGTTGTTGTCAATCTTTTTATACCAAACATTGTTCTGATTCATAAATGATATTGCTTCATTTAGTTTTGCTTGGAATTTATCTAGCTTTTTTTTTATTTGCTCTTCAGTTTGGTTTACAGTTGTGATTGTAGATATCATTATTTTTGTTTGATGGTTGGCAGCATCAATAAGTTTCTGCTGGTTGTTATTTAATGTATCTATGTCTCTGTATACTTCGTCATTAACTCCAAACACCGATGTTAAGAGTTGACCTAATACACCTCTTTTCTTCCTATTATTTCTTATTTCTGTTAGGTATCCTTTTGTTGTCTTAAACTTTGTTTTTTCTTCGTTTAAATGGTGATAAAATTCGTTGCAATGCGTTTCGTACATGATTTTTTGCGTATTTATGCAAAATTGTTGGAATTGTGACGTTATTTTTTCAATCTTTCCTTGGTCTAGTTCTAAACTTTCTCTCTCGTAGTCTGTTTCAATTCTAAACATTCCTCGATTGATAGTTGCAGTTCCTATTTTTTCCACATACAATCCTGGATCTATATTTTTTAATGTGTATGTAGGCGTACTTGATATGGTGCCAATTAATAAAACAAGTATTGTTTGTAATAGTAAATCCTTTATCCAATTTTTCGGTGATCGTATACCTCTTCTGTTTGTGGTAGCTGTTGATATGTTACATTGTGTAGCCGTTTGTATGTCTTTACTCGTTGTACCAATTTCCTTGTTTTCGTTTACAGGGAGCGGGATCAATGTATGAATTGATCTCTTCTGTTCAGCTCCTGTTGATTTTTTAATTGTTACCACTCTAACTACCCCATCATTTCCCGGGTGGACTTCTGTGATTTTTGCCAACGGCCATTTACTTGGTTTTATATTGTCATCTTTTACTAGTATTACAGTTCCAATTTTAGCATTTTCATGTGCTTGTTTCCACTTGTATCTTTGCTGAAGTTGATGTAGATAGTCTTTTGTCCAACTGTTCCAAAAATCTTTTTTCATCTTTTGTATCTGTTTCCATCTATTCATTAAGTCAGTATTAATGTTTTCCATCGGATCTGGTGTTCCTACTGCTTCTCGGCCAATAAGAAAATGACTTGGAGTTAGTATAGTGTTGTCATTAACATCTTCGGTTTGCGCACACAATGGTCTTGAATTCAAACACGCTTCAATTTGGTGTAGTAAGGTGGTCATTTCCTCGTATGTTAGAGTCGTATCTCCGATTACTCGTCGTAAATGATGTTTCACTGACTTTACGCCAGCTTCCCAAATGCCACCGAAATGTGGAGATGACGGAGGAATAAAATGCCACTCAGTTCCTATGTTTGTTATTGCGCTTTGGAATTGCGGCGATTGCGTGATTTGTAATATTTCTTGATGTAAGAAGTTGGCTGCACCTACGAAATTTGTTGCATTGTCACTATACATGTGTGACACATGACCTCTACGTGCCATGAATCTGCGTAGTGCAGCGATAAATGTTTCTGTTGTCAAATCTCCCACCAATTCTAGGTGTATAGCTTTTGTTGCTAGGCATACAAAGACAGCAATGTATGACTTGTAAGACTTGTGACCTCTTCCTTTCATAGTTCTGGTTTGTATTGGACCTGCATAATCCACTCCAGTATGACTGAATGGATATGATTCCGTCACTCGTACTTTTGGTAGGATTCCCATTTTTTGCGAGTTTGTGTCTGCTTTGTATCGTATGCACTTCACACATTTGTTAATAACGCTCTTCACTTTTCTTTTTCCATTAATGATCCAGTATGTTTGTCGTAAATATGCTAATGTTAATTTGTTGCCTCCATGCAACGTTTTTAAATGTGCGTCTTGTATAATTAGTGACGTTACATGATGGTTGTATGGTAACAGTATTGGATGTTTCTGGTTGTAAGGCAATCCAGAGTTTTGTAACCTGCCTCCAACTCTTAGTAATCCATCCTCGTCTATAAATGGATCTAAAGTGGATAGCTTTTTATTTTTCTTCATAGGCTGTCCTCTTTGTATAGTTTTCAATTCTTCTTCGAATTCCTGTTGTTGTATTTTCTGAGTTATTCGTTTTGTTACCTTTTTTAATTCAACGCAAGAAATTGGTTTATTTATTGTTTGCTTGTTTGCAAATCTATAGCAGTAAGATAACACCCTTAACATTTTATTTAAACTGGAAAATCTATTCCAGATATCGTTCTTTTCTATCTCAGTTGTAACACTTGTAACTGTGTGACACTTTTTGATTTCCTCAGTCGGCTGTGGCATACGTCTCGTGGTGGGTATCTGATCGGTTTTTAACCATAGTGGACCATTCCACCATAAGGAATAGTTAACAAGTTTTTCCGGCTCAAGGCCTCTTGAAATGATATCAGCTGGGTTATCAGCAGATATTACATGGTTCCACTCTGCGTTCGGTACAAGTTGTCTAATTTGTGATACCCGATTAGCTACGAAAGTTTGCCAGCGTCCAGGCTCTCCTCTTATCCAGCCTAAGGTGATCATGGAATCCGTCCAACAAGATATCGTGATATTCTTACAATTGAGCGCTTCTTTAACTTTTTCGATCAAACTGGCTAGTAGGAGTGCTGCACATAACTCGAGACGAAGTAGAGTAGTCTTTTGTTTCTTCGGTGCCACTTTTGATTTTGCTTGTAATAATGTAATGTAGTAGTTGTTATTGATTTTTACACGGCTATATACGACCGCTCCGTAAGCTTTCTCGGACGCGTCGCTGAAACCATATAGTTCATTCTCTGTGCTATCAGTTATGTGACACCACCGCGGAATTTTTATTTTTTCTATACTTTTAAGGTGTTTTTGTACTTCAATCCATTTTTTCTGGAGTATGTTATCAACAGGTTGATCCCATCCTATCTCGTTAGTCCACAGTTCTTGTATAAGCAGCTTCAATTTAATTGTAATTGGTGCTAACCAACCCAGGGGATCGAATATTTTCGCTACTTCTGACATAATCCATCTTTTTGTTGGTTTTTCTTTTTCCATTATAGTTATTTGAAAATAAAAACTGTCTTCCCGTGGTGACCATGAAATGCCTAATGACTTCCTGGACTCGTCTAATGGTAGCTTGAGTAGTTGATCGTCTTTGTCTTCCGCAGGTATATTTTCGAGGAGCTCTGAACTGTTTGACGACCATTTTCTAAGTTTAAAGCCACCCTTGTTTAACATGGATATTAGCTGACTTTGAAGTTCTTTTGCTGTGCTTTCCTGGGAATCTCCAGACAAAATATCATCCACGTAGAAATCTTGTAATGTAGCTTGACTCGCCATTGGGTAATTATCAAGTTGTTGTAGTGTTCGTACCGCAAGATAAGGTGCGCTAGTTGTACCGTATGTAACTGTTGTAAGTTCATATTCACTAATTGCTTGTTTGGGAGAAAGTCTCCATAATATTCTTTGATGTGCGAAGTCTAAATCATTAATTTTTATGAACCTGTACATTTTCATAATATCCGCCATGAAGGCAAACTTATGTTTTCGCCATCGTAGCAATATAGTGGATAAATCTTGTTGTAGTCGTGGACCTTTATACATATTGTCGTTAAGGCTTATTTTTGTGCTGCTTTTGCTGCTCGCATCAAAAACCACGCGTAACTTCGTAGTAAGTGAGTCTTCCTTAATTACTGCCTGATGTGGTATGTAGTATTTTCCTAAGTTGTAGTTTTTTGTATCTACTTTTCTCATATGACCCATACGTAAATATTCGTTCATAAATTCAATGTATTGGTGTCTTAAATTTTCATTTTTTGCGAACTGTCGTTCTAGTTGTAAGAGGCGAGCAGCGGCCTTTTTGCGCGATTCGCCGTTTATGTTTAAGTTTAAGTTTGTATCCTTAAACGGAAGTCGTACCGTGTATGTTCCATCTAGGTTTCTTATCGTTGTTTCTTTATAGTAGTTTTCACAGGCCTGGTCGTCCTGTGTGAGTTTGTAGTTTTGTGGAATTTCTTCTAATTCCCAAAATTTCGTAAGTTGTCGTACCTCTTCAGTGCATGCCACCATACTCAGTATTTTGGCTCCACTATTCGTGTCATCGGGATAAAATCCGGATAAAATCCACCCTAACTGTGTGTTTTGAGCGATAATTCCGTCCCGTAGTCTTTCGAAACCCTGTAGTAGTATTTTGCTATGGTCTTGGGCACCTAATATTATATCAATTGGTCCCTTTTTATAATAAGTTGGGTCAGCTATCAGCGCATTATCCAAGATGTTTTCTTGTAATTGTTTTAAGTCATGCCTTGGTAATGAACTTGTTAGTTTTGGTAGTATTATTAGCGTTACTGGCAGTTTATAATCGCTAGAGTACCTTGGTTGTAAAGTAATGTTGATTGTATGGTTTGATGTTTTTGGTTTTTCATCTCCGATTCCTTTTATTTCGGCTCGGATTTTTTGACGTGGGTAAGCCAGCAGTTGTGCCACTTCTTCAGTGCAAAATGAAGCTTCTGATCCTTGATCACATAACACTCTCAACAACTGCGGCATCCCGTCATAAGAGGTAGTTTTTACTATAGCGGTAGCGAGTAAAGTTGTATTTTTAGTGTTGGTATTTGTTGCCGATAAGTTCGACGTTGTTATATTTTGAGGCTTCTCGATTCCTACATTTTTTGTTGTGTATTTTTTGGCGTTATTACTATTTTGAAACGGTTTAGATTGGTGTAATAATGTGTTGTGCCCTTTATGTTGACAAATATCGCATTGTTTGTAAACTGCACTCACACACTGTTTCCGATCATCGTGATTTAAGCAACGCTTGCACATTCTTTTTTCCGTGACGGCTTTGTATCGGTCGCTGACGCATAACTCTTTGAAACTAGGGCAAGAATGAATACTATGATCCATACTTTGACAATGCCAACAGCGTTTATATTTTTCCGATGTTTGTTTATTACGTGATTGTTGACCATTAGTATGTGATAACGACCCGTCAAATGACTTAAGACAACTGAAACGGTTTTCCATGAATTTCATCATCTCGTCGAAGGATTGTAATTTATTCCTGTTTTGTAATTGGTCTTCATACTTGGTATTTGTTTCCTCGTCCCATTTTCTACTGACTATTCTTATCAATAGAGGGCCCCAAGATGGTGTGTTTATGCCTTGATTTTTCAGTGCCTCAAGACATTCATTTATAGTGTTGTGCATGTCTCGTAATTGTACCGCGTTTGCTCGTTGCATTTTAGGTAAATCTAATAATTTGTCAATAAACTTAGTAGCAATCATGCGCTCGTCTTCATATCTCTGCGTAAGCAATTTCCAAGCTGTTTCGTAATTTATTTCGCTAATTGTTAAGTGACGTATTAATCTTGCTGCGTCGCCTTTTACGTGTGTTTTAAGATACTGCATTTTCTCTGTAGAAGAAATTGTGTTATCTTCGTGAATTATTTTTTTAAATAAATCTTGGAATGTGTACCAAGAGTCATAGTTTCCCGCAAATATGGGAATATTTATTCGTGGAAGTTTTACTGACGATTTTGTCGACATAGCTTTTTCACCCGAGTTTTGGATTATTCTTGCTTCTAACAAATTTATGATAATGTCATAATCTGTCTGTGTATTCTCGAAACAATTATCCTTGAAATAGCTATTGTCCAGTGTGCTTTCAGCCATCAGTAATTCGATGTGCGTCTCTTCAATTTCTAGCCATTGTTTTTGTAAGGTTTGTAATAGTGTCTGTAAATGCCATATTGGCTTATCCTGAGTAATGGATTCCTTAGCCTGAGATATTTTCTTGGATATCTGTGACATTCGGAACAGTTGTATAAACAGTTTTGGGCTACTGACAACCCCCTTGTCTTCATCTTCGTCTAGAAGTCGTGGTTCATAAATACTTTGTACGTGTTGTAGTCTTTCCTCACATTTTCTGAGGTAGTTGATTCCTTCGTCGTAACATTTCTTAATGTTACCAAAGTAGTTTGTAGTAATGTACTTATGAGTTGACAAGATCTCTTGATCTTGAAGTTTCAAGTGGTTTTCTTGAACTCGCTGGAAAACCTGGTCTAATATTTTCTCCCGTTCGTTGAGGTATTTTTCCGTTTTCCTTGTGGGCGAGTCCTTTTTCAGGTTTGAGACTATCCTTTTGATCTCACTGTAATCCGCTTCCTGGCTCCTGATTAGTTCGTTAACTTCCTGTATCTCCATAGTGCTCTTCTTTCCCACTTCTCTAACGGCCCTATTTACCTAACTCAATAGTCAAGTCTGTCAAAGTCAATTCCTACAGTAATAAGGGGACCGCGTGATTGAAAGAAATTTCAAATGCTCGAAGGACCAAAATGTCTAACCACTCCAAACAGATGTCACGTGAGGTCGCAATACTGTTGAGGGTGCGTTAGTACATGTAGAGATATGATACGTCACGCGCCTACTGAGCCTATAAGCCTAACAGTCCCTACGACTATAATCCCTATAAGCCCTACAGCCCTAACCTACCATATACCTAGTAGTGATATATAAATATATAAATAAGTTCAGGATGTCTGCACCATGCGACCTAAGGTTACAGACGGATAGTAGACAGGATGTCCAGGTTCGGGAAGGATAAACTCACTGCCAGCTCGCAGACTCACGAGACTGAGAAGGCTAAAGGTGTCTTGGCCACAGTGAGGGGTAATGAGACAAGAATATAAAATTCAAATCTGCTTTATTTTACAAGATGTACAGCTTATATACTAATTTAACTTAATACACACTATTATACAAAGTTGTATGTGTTTCATGCGTGTAAGATGCAACTCAGTCATTATTTTAACTAGGCCGCTTGTGTAGTCGTCGCCGGGCCAAGTGCTGATTCGATGTTCAAAGGTTAACATTGAACAGATATGTAGTGGATTTGTTTTGTGTAGTAGTTTTTTTTAACCGACTTCCCAAAAAGGAGAATGTTCTCAATTCGGATGTTTAGATATTTTTTATATAAAACGGATTTACAAAATTATTTTTTGTTCGGAGCTATCCGTTTATACATATATGACGGAGTTATGACCGAACATACATAAAACAAATCTCCTCCTTTTTGAGAAGTCGGTAAAAACCAAAAAATCTGACCCCAGTTTTACAAAGGGGTATCAGCGTGATATCGTATGTCATAAGAAGATGGGTCCATAGAATAGCCTCATTTATAATCTTAGCGTCGATAACAAGTACCTATAGCTTGTAAATATTAAGTATTTAGCTACGGTAAAACACTATTCACTGACAAAGCCATAAAGTCCTGGCGCACGGTTGGCGCAGTGGTTGAGCGATTGACTGCTTGCTGCGCTGCGCGTCGCAGGTTCAATTCCCGCACGGAACAAATATTTTTATGACCTACAGATAGTTTGTTCCGGCTCTGGGTGTTTGTGTATGTGAGTTTATAAGTTTATAAACGTGCCCACGATACAGGAGAAATTTCTAGTGTGGAGCAAAGTTTAAAATATATATATATATACATATACAAGACCTGTGGTGTGCGCCGCACAAATATTGAAAATCCGAGCTACATTGACGGGTTACCTTCATGCTGTAGACTAAAAAGATGAAATAGTAGTATTTCGATATATTTATTTAGTTTTCCGTACATTGTCGTCCAAACCAAACGTGTATGCAAAATTTCATCTTAATCCGTTGAGGAAAACTGCTTTAAAATTCAGTTGCAAAATTTGACCTGAACATACATAGGTACATTGCAAGTTAATAATATTTTTTTAAACCATCTTTTTTGTATTCCCCTCAGCGAACCCTTTCATTTGATACCCATATCATGGCATTGCACAAAAAATAACTAGTCCGTCATCGTGGGCCGTCCGCCATAATGGATTCAGAATGACGTAACTTAACTAATCATACATTGTCATCCAAACTAAACGTGTTTGCAAAATTTCATCTCAATCCGTCGAGGATAACTGCTTCAAAATTCAGTTGCAAAATTTGACCCGAACATACATACAACAACAACAACAAGTTAAAAAAAAGCTTGTAAAATTAAATGTTATACACCAAAACTATTCTACTAATATGAACAGAGTTATTTTCCTTACCAAAGTCAGCCAGGATTTACGAGTCTACCATCCAATGAAGACTTAGCGTGAATAAGAAATTATATCTAAAACGCTACACCGAGTTCTCCATTAAGGCGGTACCCCGAGCAAAACGCCGCGCAAGCCGTTTTTTGTGCTGTTTTTAGGAGCTATCTACTCGTTATTTAAATAGAAAAATCAATTAATAAAAATACATTAAATTTCTACATAATATTGATTCTAAAAAGGTAGATTTAGTTTTTTTTTAAATGTTGTATATATTTCACTAATCTACTTCCAAAAAAACATAAAAATGAGAAATAATTATTGATATTATGCATCTCCTCGTAAAGTGTTCATTGATTATTTTTTGTACTAACACTAATGGATAGACAATTTAGTAACGAACATTTTTGTAGAATTATTTTTTTCAAAAGACCAAAATTCGATTTTATAAAGATTTTATTCTAAAATCTGGGCGTATTCACTAATGTAATTCATGCGCCACCAGTGCCGCTAGACCAATAGGAACGCTCATATCTCATGCCGATTTTTTGGTCAGGGTACCGTCTTAAGTATTCCAGTTATCTTTACCTTCCTTTCGAATAATTTATGGGTTTGCTCGTATATTAAAAGATATGGCGGGTTGTGACTTCGCAATAGAGATCAGACAAATCTATTTGCGTCCAGTGGTGGTGCAAGGGCAATGGCTGGCTAGAAATAGTGGTTGGTGCATTTCGTGCATTGTAGAATAAAGATTCAGGTCTATCTCTGTCCTTATCTTCATCAACTGGTTAGCCGTTGCCTCAATGTGTTGAGTCTTCCTTCCACTCTAATCGAATGCAGCTGAAATCAAAATCAAATAGTTTATTTCAAATAAACCTTAGAGGTACTTTTGAATTGTCAATCAAAAAAAAGATGACTCTAGTTGTAAATTCACAAGCCTCAGTAGGTCTCAATGGAGAAGAATTTGCAAGAAACTCAACGGACACTCTTTTCCATCAGTTTTAATTACATGTTTTTCGTCACATACTTCGAGTTGAAAAAATACATACATGTGAGAAAGATGTAAAAAGAGCGTAAAAGCGTCTAGAGTAAAAAACAATTTAAAAAATACAATAACAGGCCGAGGCAGCTAAGTTATGACCAATCTCAACTGATGGCGCCCGTTCACGAACATGACGCATGGATCGGCACCACTCAGCTCAACCATCAGAATTTAAAATGGTGCGACTGCCTTTTATGACTTCCATAGTCAGTTACTTGGCATCACGGTGTCCTTTGGTAAGTATTGAAACGATAAGAACATACATTGCATATATTTGAAAAGAGTAATCTTCCAAAAGACTTAATCCGAATACGTTTTTTTTATAGGAGCCAAGTCGCATTAAAAAGCCGATTCCCAGTAAATGGTGTAGTAGTAGTAGGAACGCCTGTTTCCGCACTTAGACTCCAATTCGGTCCGTTGTGCCACGGTGAAGATATCTAACAGTATTGTGACTCGGCCCTGACCTTGAAATAAGTGCCTGCAAGCGTTCGCTCGTCACCTAAACACCCGTTAGGGCCGCCCGCCTCTACCTATTTGAGTTTCTTTCTAGTTTTGTGATTGTAAATATCTGAGATTCTTTTGTCTAATCTGAGGTAAATATTTTAATATTTTTTGATTAAACTTATTTGAAATCTTACTAGGTACCTACCAATTATTAATCTCATAAGTAATCATTTCATGATGAATTTTTTCTAATTAAATAATAGATGTAAGTAGCTAAGTACATAAGTAATTAGATAGCCTAGCCTGGGAAACTACCTACTAGTTTCTTTTCTAAACCGAGCCTGAGGCCGAGCGTAGGTAGGTGACTCGTGTGTGACTTTATCACCCTATCCACTTATTTATATTTATTGATCCAGGTATTTTACTAGGTGGAAAAAGCGAAATACCTACCTATTAAAAAAAAAGAACCAACAAATTACGTATTATTAGGTTAGGTAGTTTTTTATTGTCTTGCCTTTCGGAGGTTGCAGGTATTTTTTTTTTTTAATCTCTGGGCGCGTTAAAGAAGAATTCAAGCAACCAAAAACAGCACAATATAGGCTATAATTACTCTCTGACATATTAAGTAAGTAAGTACTTGTACGTATTTGAATAAAATATTCACAAATCGCACGCTTATTTACAAAACCAGCACACCGTCCGTTCGTCACAGCGGCGCGTCCGCGACTGGTAGTATATCGAGTGTGGGCTGAGCTCGAGTCACGTAGGCATTACTCGCGTTCCGACCGTTTGTATGAATATAGAATACTGTATATATTTTTACCGTGGTTGTGCGTAGGTGTACTGGCTAACAAAGCCAGCCTAGCTCCGTTCAAAAGCACATAAGCTTCCTGGGGGCTTCAAAGGCTTCACAGAGTGGCCTCAGTATTTCGAGAATTTCTTCACGTTGAGATGACCACGACCTCGCATATGTGTGTTATAAAATTAATATATTTTATAAAAAAATCTGCTACACTTGTTTTTACTCAGTAAACTAAAACAAAATTAAAATGAGCGTTTACGCTAGAAATACTTCAAAACTAGTTAACGTTTAGGATTAATATAAAGTTGGTTGAATTATTCATTTCATGTTTTTCTCAACTTGGTATCAAAAAGTACCTACAGTCATTTTTAACCTGAAAACTGTATTTTCACTTAATATTTACATAATTTTAATATACATTCAATTTCAATTTTGATGAGATCATGAATATAAAAATTGGTATATTTATTTTATGATTTTTTTGTTTCATAATTATAAGTAAGAAATTTATCAGTTAAATACCGGGGTCTGGGTTTGGGTCTGGTGAATTGCAATACGGTTGCTCCTTCTTACACGAGACTTAAATATAACTGGTGAAATATGCTTGTCCACCATGTACCATCTATTTACTTTATGTATGTCCAGTTGGCAAAAACATAAAAGTAATTTAATTTAAGTTTCACTATCCGGACACGCAGGAGGGGCTCGTGGCTAAATAATAACAGCCGCACTGGTCGATCATCAAGGTTAAGCAACGCTTTACTAGGTCGGTCCGAGAATGGGTGACCATTTCAATATACCGAGTTTCCTCCGTGCCTTCGCAAGCACGTTAAGCCGTTGGTCCCGACTGTCATTTGAAGATCTTTGACAGTCGTTATGGGTAGTCAGAAGCTTGAAATCTGACACCGGTCTTGGCAAGCTACCGCAATCTAGGTACCGTGTTACCCGGGTTGTGGAGGTCAAATAGGCAGTTGCTCCATGTAAAACACTGGTACTCAGCAGAATCCGGTTAGACTGGAAGCCAACCCCAATATAGTTGGGCAAAGGCTAGGCAGATTGATTCGTCATCTGGACACGCCAAGATAAAAATCTTGGCGTGTCCAGATGACGAAATAATAAGTGATACTAATTTTGAGTTTCACCAACTGGACACACGTGTGTATAGCCCAAAGTAATTTCGCTGGTGAATCTGCAGTACGAAATTTAGCGCAGAAAGTAATTTAACAGCAGTCGAGATGGATATTGATATCTACGACGACATAAGAAAAATAAACCTTATTTAGGTAATTTCATTTACAGCGGCCGTTGACCCCCTAGTCAGCTGAAGAGCCAACATTTTTAAAATTAAATTTCTTAGGTGGTGATTCGACAATTGGACGATTATTAGTTGTGCAATTTCAAGGTCGTGTCACGTTTGAGCATAATGTCTTTACATGAGAAAGGAGAAAGATAGAATCCTGTCCTGTTTTTACACTTAATATCTGAAATAAGTTTTTTTATCTCGTGTACAGTGTATATAATTTTTTTAAATTTTCAGTTCTATCAATTGTACGGCGTGGTACGCGCAGTAGTTTTTTTTGTTTTATCGTCATTAAAATTCAATAAGTTGTCTCGTTTACAGAGCTTCACGACCTTTTTCAATTGTACCGTGTATTCTGCAGCAGGTCTTATAATGAAAACAAAAGATGAATGTACAAAATGGTTTACCTAAAATATCTTTTCCAAATTCAAAATGGTAATTTAAAATAAACGAACCTGATATTCTGGAGAATATCACGTTCGTTTATTTTTTATTCAATTACAAAGTTCACATTGATGGAACAAAGCATTGTTTTTAACCCAATTTGTGGTCAATAAAGGTGGGTAGTTTGTCAGCCATTTTAATTCGGATCACGTTTTGTTTCACAGAGCAAGGAAGTGAGTAGAAACGCCATTACTAATAATAGCAGTCCACTCCTGGACACAGGCTGGCCTCTTCAATTGCACGCCTTTATCTCGATTATCGGTAACTCATCCAGCTGCTACCAGCCAACCTGCAAAGGTGCAAAGCCACGTTGCATCTACCTTGAGGGCCGCCGGTACTTTAGGTTGCCCTTGTCGACGGTACGAACTATTTTGTGCGCGGGAATAAATTGCATGCTATCTCATCCGACAACACGTGCGAAAGAGGTAGATGCTTTGATGAGCAGTAAGAACTTTTGCAAACTTATAGTGAAATGGGTAATGATTTATGAAGAAAACGAAAGCGCGAAATTTTATAAAAAGTCCTCATAGTTAGTTATTAAAGAGAGTTATTAAGATTGTTTTATCAAAAAAACAACTACTAAATGTATATTTGCAAAATAAAATTATTTGCATTGTTGAACTAATGTGTTTTGCAATTTTCCTTCTTCTTATGATATTTATTTCCACTAAAAGATGTGTTAAAATTAGTGTTGAAATATGAAACTTTCGACGATCATAACTTACAAGTTTTTTTTTCTGTTTTCTTTACAGGGCTAGATAATAATCATACATATTGATATATATATTTTTTAACGTACATCGTCCAAACAGTGGAGTAATCGCCAGACTGCGTTTGTATGGGAGAATGATCGACTAGTGCAACCTTAACTCTACGATCGTTGGTTCTACGGCTAATATGGCCGGTCCATTGCCACTTCAGCTTGCTTAACAATTTTCGTGGCTGAGCTGCACACATTTCTACTGTCACAGCTTAGTCAGAATTGTCACGGATCGTCAAAAAATCTTTGCGGAAACGGTGACACACTTGGTTTGTATGAAAAGTTTTGACAAGGCCGTCTCAGTGCTGTCAGTGGCTATTTAGGCGTCTGTGTGCTCTTAGTTCTGTGATTGTTTATTTGTTATGCAATTGTGCTTTGTTATTTTGGAAAACGACTATTTGAATATATACAATTTTATTAGTGGGTATAAAATGGCAGTCTACTGGCATTATCGACTTTTAATAAAATTCAAGAAGTATTTGAGACAATGTGCAGTGGTGGCCCATTGGTTAAAGCACTGACTAACGAGTCGTAGGACGTGGGTTCGAATCCAGGCAGGCACTTTACTTTGTGTAAAATATTTCATCACCACTGCTCTCAAAACGATGAAGGATCGTGAGGAAACCGGCATGTCCTAGAACCAAACATTCGAAGACATGTGACATCCACCAAACCACACTGGGCCCGCGTGGTGGATTACGGTCCATTACCTCTCACAGAGAGGAAGCCTGTACCCCAGCAGTGGGATCGTTAAAAGGCTGATAATGATGATGATATTTGATAACAGGTATGTCTTAAATTTACGCTAATCTTACCATATCCTATTAAGGTGAAAGTTTGTATCTTTGGTTGTTTATAAATAAATCACGTCATTGTGGCTAAACGCATTCGGATTAGGACATACGAAACATTTTATCTAAGTAGTAAGTTTTAAGTTTTCGAAGGATAATTTACGACTTTCATAATCATCATCATCATCAGCCTTTTAATGTCCCCACTGCTGGGATATAGGCCTCCTCTCTGTGAGAGAGGGAAACGGCCTTCATCCACACAGCGAGCCCAGTGCGGATTGGTGGATCTGAACTGGCTTCTCATACAGGCAAGGCTGGCTTTACTGGCTAAATAATACCAGTCTATTACTCTCCCATTGCAGGGCGAAAGCTTCTTATACAGATAAGGAACGAGCATCAATCACCACGCTTGTTTAAGGCAGGTTGGAGTTTTCAGAATAATATGGATGAAACTAAAGTTGGTATTTACTCTTCAAAGACAAAGACAAAAATTCTTTATTTCAACTAGGCCATTAAGCGGCACTTTTGAACGTCAAAAATATAAATTTAAAGTTAATAATAATTGATTCTACCGTCCATTCGGAAAAGTAGCTTGTTATGGAGCAGAACGGACAACAACATTTACATACATAAATAATTGCATATACGTGAGGACGATGCACCCAGCACTACACTACTATAACGTATAAGTATAAAGTATTACAAGAATTAACAGGTAAATGCCTTCATTTGGTAAATAGGAACATGGTTCTCACATACTTACAAATATTGCAAACATAGGTAAATTACCTAATTCAACAACAACGGAACAGTGTGCGTGTCAATTTCTTAATTATGTTTTAAAAATATGATCACACTCAAGAATGAGCCTTATCTACATTTACAATCACTCGTAATTCTGTTAAGCAATAAAATATTCTTAGCTAAACAAGAATGGATTTATTTCCACGTGAATATAAATTCTTCAACTCTTCATCTGCCTGTGTACCTATCTATTATTCTAATTTATCCAAACGTTTGCATTGCTCTTCGTTTTATCATGACAGTTATTTTTTTGTTTTTATAATCTATAGGCTCGCGTTTGACCACTATCTCGCCTGATAATAAGCGATGATGTGGTTTACGGTGAAGCACGCTTGCCTAGAAGTAACCTATTATTTCTTGATTTAAAGACCCCAAGGTTGTAGCTATCAGGGAACAAAGACTTCGGAAGGGAATGCCACTCCTTAGCTGTGCGCATAATGAAAGTATTAGCAAAACGCTTTGTGCGTATGGGTGGGATGCCCACCATGTACCAATCGCGCATGGCTGTACGTCTTTTAGTCCGATGATGGAAGGGGTATTTATGTAAATCCTTTAATGCAAACACTTTTTCAAGTTAAACTGAAACGAAAACCTTTATTTAGAAAACATTTGTTCGACACACAATACAACGGCGACAAACACAAAGCAAAACAGGAAAAATTAACGAAAACCCCCAACAAATTGATGAATTGATGTATTAAAAAGGGGAAGATACGTTACGCACTAACTTTGCGATCAGAAAACCTGGGCTCGGCGCACGACTACATGCGCCGAAACTCACACATCTGTGTTCAGTGTCATCACCAGTCCCAACCCTACAGTTACCGATAGACAAGGACATGTGACCCGCACTTGGCCCGCGTGGTGGATTGTGGCCCATCCCTTTCTGTAAAATCACCATTAAAACAAATACGAAATAAAAATTGGTTTATCCATTTAGGGGCTATGATCCCACAGAGCTATGACACACAGCAAAACACGTCAAACTTAAAACCCCCTCTTTTTCTGTCGGGGATCAAAAAGATAAGAATGGAAAAAAATTACATATTAAAAAATACAAAATAATTTAAAAAAATCCGTCTTTTTTAACATTTATTAGTTCGTTAGAAGAATAATAAGGGTGTTACTAAAATATGTACCTACATTAAAATATTATAATTAATAAAGTCAATGTAAAATGCAAATGTGTTTATTTCAACTAGGCCATTAAGCGGCACTTTTGAACGTTAACAAATAAAATTTACAAGTAATAAAAATTTATTCTACCGTGCATTTGGAAACGTAGCTTGTTAAGGAGAAGAACGCACAAGAAACTCCATACTTACTCTTTTAATTCCAAATTTTCTGCTTAAGTGAAAAGTGTAACATTATGATGATGATCGTAACCAATACTAAAGCTTTTCGTTCAAAAGTGGATTGACTTTATTCGTCCAAGATTTACTTAAAAACTGCCCTTTACGTAGTTGTTAAAATAATTCTAACCGCTGCCTTCCTACCAAAAAGAGCACACAGAATATTTTTCCGTCCCTACCAGAGTGAAGCAAAATGGATGCCGGTGTCGACCCGATCTGAAGCTGGTACAGTTAGTTATTTACTGCAAGGCTTCACCGTATTGCATGCTATAAATTTTGTGGGTAGTTCTAAAAAGAGTTTTTTTTACGGTAAGGGTGCCTGTCAAGAAAGGAAGGGTCGTTTGTTAGTAGGTAGTACCTGAGGTATAATAACAAACATAAAAAAAAAATATACAGTCGAATTGATAACCTCCTCCTTTTTGCAAAGTCGGTTAAAAATATCTAAACTGTCTTTACTAAAATTGAAAAGTGCCAATGTCCTCTATAGTAATAAAAACATAAAAAACTATCAGTCATGAAATCTAACCATAGCAAAAAAACCAGCAAAGTGCGAGTCGGACTCGCGTATGAAGGGTTCCGTATCATTAAAGCAACAATCGGCAAAAAATCCACGTTTGTTGAGTGCGAGCCCCACTTAATTTTTTTTTTTGTGTTTTTAGTATTTGTTGTTATAGCGGCAACAGAAATACATCGTCTGTAAAAAAATCAACTATCTAGCTATCACGGTTTATGAGACACAGCCTGGTGACAGACAGACATACGAACAGTGGAGTCTTAGTCTTAGAGATCCCGTTTTTACCCTTTGGCGACCCAAAAAAATGGTTAAAGTAAGATTGAATTACACTTGCACGTCAAAGATTCGACAGTTTCTGTATTTTTACTGAGCACAATGTCCTGGGTACGATCCCTGGGTCGGGAAAAGTATTTTTGGGAATTTCTCAGTAGCGGCAGTTTCAAACCTATAGAAGTTTCAAATTACTGGCTGACTTTACATATGAATTGTGTTTTGAAAATATTTGTTTATTTACTAGCTTCGCCTGCGTGAATGTCGAATATTATCCGACCGAACATATTCCCGGGATAAAAAGTATCTTATGTGGTATTGAAGACTATAATCTATCTCTGTGTCAAAGGCGAATGGCAGGCTTGTATGGGAATTTCGTACCGCTAATAAAATTTCGTGTTTTGGGATATTTTTTGTTTTAATTGGTAGTTTATATGATAGATTATTCCATTTTTCAATTCTTATCGATTTTAGAACTTGGGACATAAAAGTTATAACCAGTTTTATTTTTTAAGGTTATGTACTAGTGTATCAATGTTTAAAATACGTAAATGTTACATATTGTGTAAAGTAAATGTTCTAAATTGCATTTTGCTATCTTTGTAGTGTTTTACTTACCATTAAGTAGTTAGATTGAGATGAAGATCGTACCTACTCAGGGCATTATAAGATACCTATGTCCAGCAGCGGATTGCAACAGTTTGATAATGATGAGTTTGATTATATTTAGTGTTATTTTTATTTCTAAATAATTAATTATCATTCCAATATTTGTGTTATTTTACACAAGACAACTTCTAAAACATAACTGCGTTTAATGTACGATTTTATTGCGTTTATTTATTAAAATATTTTACTGATATTACTAATTAATCCGAAGTTCTAAAAATAGTTAACTTACATAAAAATAAATGGTTTAGTTGCCTTAATACGTGGTACAAATTCTATAACCAAACCACAAAAAAAGTATGCGGTACGAAATCTGCCGTTCACCTTTCATCCAGATTCGTCCAGCCGTTTGAGCGTGAAGAAGTAATAAATATACAAACACACACACACACTTACTCACAAACTTTTGCATTTATAATATCAGTGTGATTTAAACTTAAGGTTGAACTAGTCGACGGCACGAACTATTTTGTGCGCGGGGTTCAAATGCATGCTATCTTTTCCGACAACACGTGCGAAAGAAATAGATGCTGTGATGAGCAGTAAGAAGCTATTTCGCGTACGAATTAGCACTTTTGCAAATTTGTATCAAAATGGATAAAGAATGAAAAAAAAAACCGATGACCTGGTTGCGGGGATCCGCTGGATGCGGGACGCACGGGACCAGCCAATGCAGCGACACTTGTGGGAGGCCTATGTCCAGCAGTGGACGTCTTTCGGCTGATATGATGATGGATGATGATTTATTACGAAAACGAGCTCGCGAAATTTTATAAACAGACCTTTGGGAGTCTAGATATTATGAAAAAATTACTAAATATAAATTTATAAAATAACATTATATGCATTGTTGAATTACTAATCTGTCCCTGGATGGAGGCCGTTTTGCATTTTTCCTTCTTCTTATGGTATCTATTTATTTTCGCCGACAGATGCGTTAAAATTAGTGTTGAAATATGGAACTTTCGACGCTCATAACTTTCAAATATATATTTTTTTTACATTTTTATTTCCAAGACTGCATATAGAAAATGATGAGAAAAATTGATATCATTTTTCATTTTGAACGTACATCGTCAAACAGCGGAGTAATCTCTAGACTACGTTTGTATGGAAGAATTTTCGACTAGTGTAACCTTAATGCACAAAGTTATAATGGCAATGATTTATAGGCATTCTCTACTAGTCAAGCAAGGGAAGTGAAGAGATAACCATGGCAAGTAATTAGTTTGAAAAAGTAATTCTTTTATCTAATATATAAAATTCTCGTGTCACAGTTTTCGTTGCCAAACTCCTCCGAAACGGCTTGACCGATTTTGATGAAATTTTATATGTATATTCAGTAGGTCTGAGAATAGGTCAACATCTATTTTTTTTTTTTTGGGGTAGGGTAGGGTAGGGTAGGGTAGGGTAGTGTAGTGTAGGGTAGGGTAGGGTAGGGTAGGGTAGGGTAGGGTAGTGTAGGGTAGGGTAGGGTAGATAAATGTTTGGTCTTTTTATGGCAAAACAAAGTTTGCCGGGTCAGCTAGTTATTATATAAACCAGTTTATATTAATTTTCTGTTGTCAAATAACCAGGGAAAAACTACTAACAAACCCAAGTATTTCAATTTATTTACTCTGGGTGACAATTTGTCGGGTACCCTAGTGGCTAAAGGGTTAGCACTGATGAATTACTAACAAACAGAAGTAGTTTATTGTGTGGGATTCAAATAAATTCGTGGCGCTAGGATATATTAAAACCGGCCAAGTGTGTGTCTTCGCACAACATTTAGGGTTCCGTACTGTAACGGACGTGACGTCAGCCTATTTGCAACCGACCAATGCCCACCGATCCCGCCGAAGCGAAGCCGCCATATTGAAGCCTCCCGTCAAGTCGAGCCATGTCAAGCAGCGGGGATGTGTTAATATAAGCGATTGCCTGTCATTTTATTTGTCTCTTTCGATTGTGAATACCAGATCTGAACAAACCTCTGCCCGGTTTTTATTTACCCGTTTCAGTACTGAACAGCAAAATTAAGTTGGTTGTAATAGGAAAAATGAGGGTTTTTCTTAGACAAATCTGATTTATCAATATATTGGTATTTGTTAGTAAAATAATATAATAATAATGACCAAATTTCAAGTTCATGGGTTAATGATAAGTTAAAAAATTCTTCGGAACAAAATTTTGTAAAAAAAAGCTGAATTTGGTGGCTTCTTGCCTTTGTATACAAAAAAAAACTGATGTCAGGTTTTTGACGACAACAACAAATAGCATGCGGGACCAACTGCTTGAGAGGAAATTCGGGAAAAAACATAATTTGGAGTGTGGCTCTCGCCTTTTTCCTCCCCCAGTATTGAACAAATTTAAAAGACATTCCATAAATTCAATATAAAAGATATATGTTGTGCTTCTATTTATTTCGTTTTTCATTTATTGTTGTCAAATTTGTACACTAGGCCTCTGTTGACAGCGCAATTTTAAACATCTTTTGAGGGTCCTAGTGCTTCTAATCATAATGTATCATCAAATAGGAAAACATAGGGCCACAGTAAATATCATTTTTTACCAGTATAAGGAATATCTTTTAAATTGGTCCAATATTAGAGGAGGAAATAGGCGAGAGCCAAACCTCGAATTCTGACTTTTTACTTAGGATATTCAGTCGGATGTCTGCGAACGCATTTCCTCTTAAGACAAATCAGTCCCGTCACCGTCAGTCGTGAATGACTGAGACGGAATCATGACATAGAATATACTTTATTGTACTCCAAAACAGTAACAATTTTTACAGAAATTAATTTATACGGGTATAATGGGCGGTCTTATCGCTGACAGTGATATCTACCAGACAACCTTTGGTTGGAATGAAAGTACATAATATAAAATTTAAGCGTATTAAAAAGTGGGTCGTATGTGGTGTACTGCTACATTAAAATGTAATAAATAAATATATAGCTATAAAAAATACTATACAACTTACATATACACATATTATTACAAATTACGTAATTGAGGTATGTATGAACCTTTAACATACTTTTAGAGGCACGAAGAGGTATATTTTGGATGTACCCATCTACGGACACACCCCAGGTCTACGACAACAGACAGGCTTAGCTAAAACTATAAAAAACCTTCACCAATGCCAAGGTCCGGTCTTAAATCCATGAAATTACCTCGACACTATAATAAACGACATATAAAAAAAAAACCCGACTGATCCAGCAACTGCACAACATGGTGTTTTCTGGTTTACAACTATTTAGTTCGGTTCTGAAGCAGGCGGGTTTTGGATTTTTAAATAAACTTTTTTTATCTACGTTTTAGTTATCATTTGTTTTTCGAATTACTTTTAAACATATGAGTGGTATATTGTAATCACCTCTTAAAACCATTCATGTTGATACCCCATTCTAAGGGATTGGAAGAAAAAAATTGGGCCCACACAATATGGCGTCCAAAGTCCACCATATTTGTTTTTTTTTAACTTCATCTATCTAAGAATACTTGGGTGGTCAAGACTTACCTAACTATGTCTTAATTGTACATGTTTAGTGGTTTGAAAGATATGAGGTAATAAAGAATATATCTAACTTGCTGACCCCCGCGGCTACGATTCCGTCAAAATTATAGCCTATGTGTATATATAAAATCGGTCCAGTAGTTTCGGAGCCTATTCGATACAAACAAACAAACAAAAAAATCTTTCCTCTTTATATTATTTGTATAGATATAATCATCATCAGCGTTTTATTGTTCCCACTGCTGGGACACAGGCCTCCTCTCTGTGAGAGGGAATGGGCCGTAATCCACCACGCGGGCACAGTGCGGGTTGGTAGATGTCATGTCTTCGATTTTATGGTTCTAAGACATGCCGGTTTCCTCACGATGTATTCTTTCACCGTTTTCAGAGCAGTGGTGATGTAATAATTTACACAAAGTAAAGTGCCTGCCTGGGTTTGAACTCACGACCTACAACTTGTCAGTCGCGGCCGCTACCACTGGGCCACCACTGCTCTACTAAAATATACATACACACAAACATGCATATGAGATACGCGCGAAAACATAACCCTTTCCTTGCAGTCAGTTAAAAACCAATACCTTTTTCCTGTTTTCAACCTCTACGATTTTCTCCCCATCTTAACTAACTAACTTAGAAACAACCTCTTCCATCTAGGTACTCTGTCGTGTTCTAATCGGGTCTGTAACTTAACCGGTAATCCCCCAGTCTGACACAGACCATTTAACAAAATGGATAGGGACACAGTTGTAATCGTTTTTGTAGGAAAGTTTTCCTAATAATCTTTGGATTTTCTTTTGAAATTGAGTTGTCGTTAATAAATAATTATGTACTGGTCTTAATAAGGTTTATTCCCTACAGAACACAAATAACATCCATACATAACATTCCTGCCCGCGTCCCATGGTAGTAGACAGAAAATACAGAACGCCTCCTGCTACGATCTTCACATACTTCTGTACTCAATCCGCTAATCTCTGTGTTAGCTTTATATTTAGCTTGCGCAAGTACGAAAAAGTTTCAAAAAAAAATTGGGCTCAAAGTCAAAAGTCAAATGTGTTTATTTCAAGTAGGCCATTATGTGGCACTTTTGAACTTTAAAATTTACATTGAATAAAAATTGATTCTACCGTGCATTCGGAAATGTAGGTTGTTATGGAGAAGAACGCACAAGAAACTCCATACTTACTCTTTTAAAAAAAAGTTTTATACAATATTTATATACATTAATAAATTCGTATACGTGAGGATGATGTACCCAGCACTACTATACTACATATAGGTATGAGAGAATTACAAGCATTAACAGGTAAATTCCTTTACTTGATAAATAGGAACATGGTCCTCACGTACTTACAAATAGTGCAAACATAGGTCCTAGGCTCCTACAATATGGCGCCCAAAAGCCGCCATTTTTCCATTTTCCATGAACATTTTCAAGATTTAATGGCAATAGCCTGCATCAGCTTTAGTCACAACTTGAGCTTCAAATATTTAAGTTTATTATTTCAATCGGGAAACGGGCAGTTGCCTTTAAACCTTACGAACCGCGACAGTGTTATTATTTTTAAGAAACGGACCCCAAGTGAAAGTCTTTTTTGACCCCTGTTCTAGGCCGTCCCCAGCGTTTCCACTTACCTTGTCCATCATCTATTCATCCTCTCGACATAGCTAAACCATCTAAACACGCTCTTTGCAAATTAGTTACTTCATCTTCTTTCCCTGCAGTATGTTTTATGATTACTCTTTTTAATTAACAAACAAATATCCCTCAAAGGAGAAGAAGAGTTCTAGTTTCAATCAAATGTCAAGAAAATTATTATTAGGTTATTCCATTGGAAAGATCAATTATTTGCGATAGGCTTAATGTTAGAAGCATTCACCCAAGGTTTAGAAGCATTCAAGCTTGATTCTGCAAACCTGAATGATTAACGTAACAGGAAGTCAGAATCTTAAAACTTTACAACCCTTTAACAAAATTCGAAGGATTTTAAAGGAAACTCCTTTTCCATATATATTTTGTAGCTAAAATAAACATACATGTATATTTACTTTAATAAATACGTTTATATATATATATAAATAAATAGAAAGGTGATTGAGACGACTCCGCTAATGGTGTAGAAAATAATGTCGCAACTTCCGCTTAAATGCATATTATACATCCCAGCCAAAAAAAAAAAAAGTGTCTTTAAGTCAAGAGTGAATAGGTTTTTTCAAGGCAAGCATGCTTCACCGTCGACCACATCATCGCTTACCATCAGGTGAGATAGTGGTCAAGCGCAAGCTTATTGAGGATAAAAAAAACAAGTTTACACATTAACAAAATACTACATGTACCAATCCAACCTGATTGATGTGAAACCCTGAACCACATACTAGTTATAAACTGTACTACGGTGGGCCAGTTTTATTCTGCCCTGTGTACAATTGTAGTAACAGAATACATTCATGTTTAATAAATAATAGTGTAAATTCTTTGACATTTGATTGATATTTTCACTTTAATTTAACACGCTGTACCCAATTGTACTCGTATAATGCTGTATGCCGCAAAGCTGACATCGATATCAATCATGACACACTTAACCCATTAAAGAGAACATTTGACTTGATTTATCACTCCACTCTAATAAAATTGACTTTTGCTTTCAATCTGTATTTAAAGGAGATTGCCCATACACAGGCCCCTTATGAGGTATCGTGTCTGCGATTTCAATAGTATACAAAAAAATAATTTATGTTTTTTGTTATTTTCCATCCGTGTACTTTACTTTATATGAACAGACAACAACAGATCAGGTTCCTTCATTTGGACATTTGTATGCACTTTATTGCATTGTAATAAGGGTTCATTTCAAGAACAGAAACATCGTTATATCTCGTGAACCCCGCAAAATAAATAAAAAATGTTTTCTAATTATGAATATACCATGTTTTTTCTACAATATACAACCAAATTCATCAAGATACAACCATTTTTTCAAAAGGGCCCAAGTTCAAGTTATTTTAATTTCATTCATTCATGTATTATTTTTTATGTAGAACATGTATACTGAATAATGTGAAAGCTGTGGTTACCTATAATTAAGTGTACATAACATGATAATGTTTTTCAATTTATATATTTTCTTTAAGATATTGTTATGTTACGCGTTGGTAATCCTATATATTGTGTTGGTAATATATATATAAATAAATAAATGATCACGACATATTTGATATTTGATTGATTAAACAGATAAGAAAATTATTTAATTGAATGTGATTAAATAACATATAAAATTAAGACACTAACAATAAGGTATTTGATTAATTTTAATTTAATTTGACATGCATTATTTTTATCCATGCAATTAATTTTGTGGAATTGACAAAAGTAAGAGTTTTAGTAGTGATTGTATAGTAAGCAATAACTCTACTGATCTTTAATACTATTACTAACATTGTATAGTTTATGAAAAGACTGTATACTCTGCATGCAAATTACTTTGAACCAGATAAGCTGCTAAAAGTCCAAAATTTGAAAGAGACTTGCATTTAAAATTACCTTTTTACATGAAACGCTTAAAGTCACCTCAAACAGAACAAAAAGACTCCCACACTATCTTAGCATAATCAACAACGCTGACCGCTTTTAGTTTGCATATAAAAATAGTCTAAGAGCCTATTGTTTTGCTTTATATAATTATTCAAACTAGCTTATGCCAGCTCTTCGTTCACGTTGTATTATTCTAAGGGAACAATTTATATACCTTTAAAAACGAAACAAACAAATGGACAGACAGAGTAACTTTCGCAATTTTTTGGCAGTAGTGGGCAATCCTCATGAAAGCCCGAGTTGCCTCTCTGCTGTGTCGGACTCATTTAGGTGCCTACCGATAAAAAAACTACTCCTGCCTTATAATTTATCCAAAGAGTGCCCCTTATTTACTATTTTAACCTCCGACGGAAAAAGAGGGGTACCTGTACCTGTGTGTTTGTATTTCTGTCTGTGGTACCACAGCTCCTAAACGGATAAATCATCATCTGCCTAGCCTTTTCCCAACTATATTGGGGTCGGCTTCCAGTCTAACCGGATTCAGCTGAGTACCAGTGTTTTACATGGAGCGACTGCCTATCTGACCTCCACAACCCAGTTACTGTGACACCAGTCTAGCCAAGGGCTACCGTGTTACCCATGGGTAACACGGTAGCCCTTGGCTGGACTGGTGTCAGATCTAAAGCTTCTGACTACTCGTAACGACTGTCAAAGATCTTCAAATGACAGCCGGGAAACGGGTTTAACGTGCTTTTCCGAGGCACGGAGGAAACTCGGTATGTTGAAATGGTCACCCATCCACGGACCGACCTCGTCAAGCGTTGCTTAACCTTGAAGATCGACCCGTGCGGCTGTTATTATTTAGCCACGAGCTCCTCCTAAACGGAAAAATCTTTTGTTTTTATTTCGTTTGAAAGGCGACGTTATCGAAAATGTTCTAAGCTACAGTTTGATGAAAATCGGTTCAACCGTTCAAAAGTTATGGCCGTTTTTTTCTTTTATTTAACTGTTGGCTCGCGTTTGACCACTATCTCGCCCGATGGTAAGCGATGATGTGGTCGACGGTGAAGCACGCTTGCCTAGAAGAAACCTATTCACTCTTGACTTAAAGACACCAAGATTGTAGCTATCAGGAAACAAAGACTCCGGCAGGGAATGCCACTCCTTAGCCTTTCGCACAATGAAAATGTGTACAGTTTGAATCGGGCTGTTTCCACAAGATATCGACAATAATTACGTGTTCAATACAGTTGTCGATCGCTAGACTTGCGCTTATCATTACCATTATCTCACCTGATGGTAAGCAGTGATGTGCTCGCCGGTGAAATGCGCTTGCCTAGAAAGTAGAAGTAACCTATTCACTCTTGCCTTAAATACCCCCAGGCTATAGCATAGGGGAGAAAAGGCTAGAAAGATTGATAAAAATAGTCGAGGAGCGTATTGTTTCGCTTTGTATATGCAAATAGGTGGGGTAAGACAAAGAGCTAGGTGCACATGACTGCAGAGATATGAATGTGGAACTTAACACTAGAGAGCAGGGTTGGCAAAAAAAGTAATTTAAAAAAATAAATTTATTATTTATTTATTATTCTATTAAAATCTTTTGAGTATTGTTCCTGGGAGACAGGGAGACGTCATATCTCCGAAACTGTTCACCGCTGCACTGGAGGATGTCTTTAAGGTTCTGGACTGGAGAGGGCTTGGCATCAACGTCAATGGCGAGTACATCACTTACCTTCGGTTTGCCGACGATATAGTGGCTATTATACGTCATGACTGAGACCATGGAGGACCTCAGTACAATACTCGATGACCTCAGTAGAGCTTCCGAAAGAGTGGGTCTTAAGATGAACATGGACAAAATTAAGGTGATGTTGAATGTCCATGTTACACCCACTCCTGTCAAGGTCGGATACTACACTCGAAGTTGTGGACGACTATGTCTACCTGGAACAAACTATCCAGTTGGGTAGGGCCAACTTCGAGAAAGAGGTAAACTGTCGAGTCCGACTCGGCTGGACAGCGTTCGGGAAGTTGCGCGGTTTCTTCTCGTCCAACTTACCACATTGTCTCAAGACGAAAGTCTATGACCGGTGTGTGTTGCCAGTGTTGACCAACGGCTCTGAGATGTGGTTGTTCACAATGGGCCTCATCAGAAAGCTTAACGTCACCCAAAGGACAATTGAGAGGGCTATGCTCTGAGTTTCCTTGCGTGACTGAATCAGAAATGTAGAGCTCCGCATGAGAACTGCCAAACTTAAGTGGCAGTGGGCAGAACACATTGCTCGCAGAACGGATGGCCAATGGGGCAGAAGGGTTCTGGAGTGGCGACCGCAAACCGGAAAACATTGCGTTGGAAGGCCTCCCCCCAGGTGGACCAATCACCTGGTGAAGGTTGCGGGGATCCGCTGGATGCAAGACGCACGGGACCGGTCAATGTGGCGACGCCGAAGCCTATGTCCAGCAGTGGACGTCTTTTGGCTGATATGATGATGATGATTTGGGTGCATTAACTATAAGTCCAAGTATCCTCACCATGTTTTCCGCCACCATTGTCAGCGATATCCAAGATAAACTTAGAAAGTAAATACAAATATGCATTGAAAAAAGTTATAACGTTACTTGCCCGGTTTTGAACCCACGTCTTAGTCAATGGGTAACATTAATATTATTGAGTATAATAAAATCTCATATTCAACGGTCAATACCCAGGAGCAGACAATAGCCATGAAACAATTTTATCAAACTTTAACTGGAGAATCAAATAATAGTATTCATTATACCCAATAAACCCCCGTGGGGTTTCAATGTAATCATATACAGAGCATTGGTTCCAAACCTGTGATCTGCGAACCACTGGTGGTCTGCAAGAGATTCAATGCGGTCCAAGGTTTCAAAAATCGAACTTATCAAATTAACATAAATCTATACAAAAAGATTATAAATTACTGTCAAAAAATGTTGTGTTTTTAATTTCCTATTGTCATTGTGACTTTTTAGTTATACGAATAGGTGTCAATGCTATAAGTTTGATTTTAAATTGACACCGTTTATTTTTCGTCTGCACTTCTGGCTATATCTGTCTGTCTCTGGCGGTCCCTACTATCACGAAAGAAATCAATGTTGTCCCAAGTAATGTGTAATCAGCATTGCCATCCAATGTGGCAATGCTGCCAGCGTTCTGGGCACGTTTTCCACTGACATCGACGTGGATGAATTTTTTGATACACAATGAGCCCTTTTCCCTCTCCCCTTTATATTTGTATATAGGGTTGTTTTTTTTAGAATATTTAATTGTATATATGTTAATATATTTGTTACTTTAATAAAGAATGTGTGACACATATTTTATATGTGGTCCCTAGTCAAAAAGATTGAGAACCACTGATAGTGAATGAAAAGTTTTTGTATGAGTGTTCTCACTTTGTTACGTAAATAAAAGGCATCAGACAATAATAGATGATGAAAAAGGTCAACGATTGCGCTGTCAATATCATAATGCCATATTGTATGTATTTATAAATAAATGTTATCTTTGCTATGTCAGATTTATCTTTTAGATAGTAATATTTTAATGCTTGTTTCTTTGATTGATAAATGCTGGCAATAGGCTGACGGTCTATCAGATAGGACTATATTTTTAATCACTTTCTGTACCATAATTTGATATAAACAAAACTAAAAGGCTAGTTCGTATTTTGGTATGCATAAGAATTGTATTATCTTCTAGACGACTTTTTGCTAACATTAATCCAACAGTAACAGTGTTAATTTTATTTATTGTTTTTTTTTCAACTACTATTATAACATTCATAAATAGGGAATGTTTCCTGGGTAGAAAAATGATAATTCTATATAATCTGTCAGTGAGATAATCAAATAATATTGGACACGTAATTTTCACCAAATCAATAAAAAATTACAAAGATAAAGCGCATCAAAGTTCAGGAGTGGGGGCTTGTGACGTCACTTGTTTGTATAAAGTGTACTAGCGCTGTGACGCCATACGATATTTCAACGCATTGTATCGTCCTCACTTTATGTTTAAGTGTGAAAAGAAAAATACGTGTTCAATATTTTTTATTAATCTATTTGACGGTAAAATAAAAATTTACAGTCGGTATTTTCACCGAACAGCTTACTTTGCAATATCGGCCTGACGCGTTAACCTAGTTTTATTATATAATAGTCAGTGCACTTTTGTCTACCGCGTTAGCCGGGTGTATTTAAACATCTCATTCAACATTCATTAACATTTTGTAACATTTTAGTCATTAAGAACATTCAAGTGTAAGGAAATAAATAAATAAGTCGCTCCGTGTAAAACACTGGTACTAAGCTGAATCCGGTAAGACTGGAAGCCGACCCCAACAAAAATTGGGAAAAAGGCTAGGCAGATGATGATGAAGTGTAAGGAAATAAATAGTGGTTCACGTAAACTTTGTTTCACCTCAAAAACACCGACACCTCGCGAAGTACCCCCACAACTACCCTATTCAGCCAAATTATAAAACGGTAAAAAAAAAAAAAAGTTTTGTTCCACAAGTACATAAAGAACATTTTGACTTAATGATACAAATGAAAATAACCTTATTTTGATAAATCTCGATCTGGTTTCAGTGTCCATTATATGACCATGAAGGCTTCACAATTTTATCTCGAGTCAACGTCCTCTTAATACCCAATAATATTGATATAGCTGACTTGACGTTATTGACACTTAAAACTATTTATGTTCCACTAGCTCTGGCCGGTGATTTCGTCCCCTTGGCCGATCCGATTTTCAGAGATAAATAATCCGATATTTAGTGATAGAGCAGCTATCTATCAGAGCAATGATTTTTGAAATGAGGGCTTCCTTTTTTGTGCTCACCAGTTCGCGCCACTGACGAGAAAGGTATTTAAATATAGCTGTTAAACGTTGTTATTACGCTCACTGAAGGAAAGTTTGAGTTTAAATCATTTCTAATGCCGTAAAAGTGCTATTAAATATAAAATCGAGTACGCTGCAGTTTCGCGCAGCCCCTATTTTTTTTTAAAAGGAGGATTAAATTTTCCGAGACATATTTTTTTTTAAATCACTGGATGGTAAACCCGTAACTTAATAACTTAATACCGGATAAAATAAAAGCTTTCATTTAAAAATGTCTAAAATATTTCCTAAACTTGTTATTATTAAAAAAAATAAAAATTATTTTTGAAAAAAAAGAAACAATTTTTTTTTTTCATTTTCTTTAAAGTATGTTTGATTCTGAACCATCTCTGAAAAATTTGGCCTTTTATTGATGACTGTCAGACCCTATGAATTTAAATTTAGTTAGACTACCAAAAGAGGACACATTGTCCGACGTACACAGTAAAACGGGTACAATACAGATTCCCATATAGCTATGCACTCTATTTATTTATGGCACAATTCGAATTCCATTGAGAGTTTATTGTTTGTAGTTGGGTAGTAAATACAAGCAAGTTTGTTGACTGAGATTTAGATAGTGCCTTCTCTGTACGAAGAGGTCTTTGACCCGCAGTGGGGTAGTAATAGCATGCCTAATAACCTATAACTAGCAAGCAAAGTTCCTTTGTAAGAGCTAAGGTTCTATAAAAGATTTATAAGTAGGAGACTCAGATATTACATCTTATAATGTCATGTAATAAGACATTTTGTGCTTATAGATAATTCAAACTTATAACGTACTCTTATAGTCATATATAAGAAATCCTAATTAACCAATAATGATATGGCGTTTTGTGAGTTGCTTGTTCTATACCTTAATACAACAACTGTAAGGGTAAATGCTCTTACGAAGAGCACCCAGTTCCACACTTAGAAATGTTTGAAAGTGAATTATAAGAGTTAAAAAGATGATAGTCTTAGGACACTGTAAGACCTGCTAGCTGGGTACCTTATTGTGTATAATAATAAGGGCTTGTTTCTGTTTATAAAAGAAGGTCAATTTTCAGCATCATACGGTGTAAAACAAAAAGAGAATCACCGGAATCGGTTCAATTGGCGAAAATGTCGCTGAATGAACACACAACAAAAAAAAAGCATTTAGACGAATTGAAACTCCTTTTTTGAAGATGGATACAAATAGTGCTTAATTTCGTTTGAGCTGTGGAGAAAGATATCCTATTATAATGCTAACATATCTAAACATCAGACTTTTAATGCCCAAAAGTTATGGCAAAAGTATCCAAGCAAGCTAATTGACCGACCTGGTAATCGAACCCAGAAATATAATACATGCTCAGAGGTAGCACCCGAGACCACTAGATCAAACGAGGCGAAACGAAAAAAAAACATTTTCAGTAAGTTTCTAAACATGAAATACAAATGTTTCTTACAAAAAAACCTCAGAATAAAAATCTGTAATAAAAATATTTTCACACATCCAACCTTTTTGACGACCGTACCCGATGACGTCACCGGCCGGTGTCTCAGTTTATTCCGGCTGAATATTTCAGGCCGTAATTACAGCCTCTTTTCAGCCATTCACGGTCGTGGCTTGCCCTTAATTCGAGCCCAGGGCACACAGTATCAAATATTCAGTAGATCAACTCAGTGTCACAGAGTATCTTTTGTGGTATTCGTTAAGAATTAATAAGGTTAGGTTTTGTGGGATTTTGATTTATTTTGTGTGTTGTTTTTTGTTTATTTATTGCCTTTCTGTGAAGTGTGAATTGCATACATCATGCTTTCAATGAAATGATTTTGTTGCCAGCCGTAATTTAATTTGCAGAATGGTTTTAAAATCTGATATTTATTAATTTGTTCTGATCTAATAAATGTAAACATTTTTATCTACGGCTACATCATCATCATCATATCAGCCGAAAGACGTCCACTGCTGGACTTAGGCCTCCCCCAGGCGTTGCTACATTAACCGATCCCGTGCGTCTCGCATCCAGCGCCTTTCCGCAAGCTTAACCTGGTCTTCGGTCCACCTAGTGGGAGGCCTGCCTACGTATCGTCTGCCGGTTCGCGGTCTGCATATCGGCCATCCGTTCTGCGAGCAATGTGCCCTGCCCACTGCCACTTAAGTTTGATAATTCTTCGGGCAATGTCGGTAACTTTGGTTCTCTTGCGGATATCATCATTTCTGACCGCTACATCAGTAAAAGAAAAATTAATTCTTGAGCCTATACCAATGGTATTTTTGTTACTAAAATTACTATTATTATTTAATGTTATATCCGTCAGTCAGGTCGAAGGACCTCAATTCGATTCAGTCGCCGTTACAATAGAAAAATAACGCTCGATTAAAGTCAATGAATAACAAGCTAAGTTGCACTCCCTCATTCCAGCGCCCCACAACTATGATGCATTTGTTGAAGCTGTGCGGACTGCTTCCCGACAGTTTGTTCCAAGAGGGTGCCGCACTCAGTATATTCCTGGCTTGAACCCTGAATCCTCGAGAATGCTAGAATTGTACCAACATCTGTAAACAAATGATCCCTTTGCAGAAGAGACTATCGCAGCGGGGGAAGAACTCCTCAGTAGAGTTAGTGAAAGTCGTAAAGAAAAGTGGATTAACACAATAAATAAAATAGACATGACAAGAAATAGCAAAAAAGCGTGGTCTACTCTCCGAAAGCTTACCAGTGACCCACCCGAGCCATCACCACCAAATCAGGTTTCTGCCAACCAGATAGCGCATCAACTCCTTCTAAATGGAAAACCCCCAAAAAAACTCCCAAAAACCCTCAGAGCCTCAATTCCATCTTCCGGTAGTACCGAAATAAGCAAACCATTTACGCTGTCCGATATAATAACAGGAATTAAGACACCCAAAAATGGTAAAGCCGCTGGTGTGGATGACATATGTGTGGAACAATTAAAGAACCTGGGTCCGGTGGCAGTTTCATGGCTTCTCGCCCTTTTCAACGCATGCTTGCTAGACGCAAAACTTCCCAAACAATGGAGGAAAGCGAAGGTGACAGCCCTTCTCAAGCCGGGAAAATGTCCATCGGATCCAAAAAGCTATCGCCCGATCTCGTTACTCTGTCACACATTTAAGTTATTTGAACGGCTAATTCTAAATCGCCTACAGCCCCTAATTGACCCTGGGCTGATCCCAGAACAAGCTGGCTTCCGACCTGGAAAATCCTGCACTGGGCAAATCCTCCGTCTCACCCAGTATATTGAGGATGGATACGAAGCCAATAAAATAACTGGTGTTGTCCTTGTCGACTTGTCAGCGGCGTACACAGTACAGACCTGATCACCAACGAAAAGAATTACATACTCAAATAAATTCATTCGTGCTCTTAGATACTGACACAGAGGAAGTAGAAGGAATATTAAGGAACTTGAAATCGGATAGTGCCCCTGGCTGGGATGGTATTTCAACAAAATTCCTAAAATACTGTAGTAAAGAACTCGCCCCTGTTATTGCTCATCTAGCTAACCTCTGTTTCAGAAACGGAGTATTCGCAGCTCCCCTGAAACAATCCGTTATTACTCCAGTCCACAAGGGAGGGAAAGGAAGCGATGTCAATAATTATAGACCTATCTCGGTATTGCCAGCCCTGTCTAAAGTAATAGAAAAATTAACCAACACTAAATTAATTAATTATTTAAATAAGTTTAAAATTATATCTTCAACACAATTTGGCTTTAGGAAGGGAGTTTCCACCGAGGATGCAGTTAGTGCCCTCACCACGCTAGTAACTAAACATGTGGATAGCGGGAAAAAGTGCCTGACGGTATTTCTAGACTTAAAGAAAGCTTTTGACACCGTCTCCGTTCCCACCCTGGTGACCAAATTAGATAAACTTGGAATAAGGGGAACCCCTCTAAATTTTTTTATAGACTATCTCACAAACAGGAAACAAAGGGTAAAGATTGGAGGGTTTATTAGTGATGATGCTGATGTGTCGTTCGGTGTACCCCAGGGTAGTGTTCTGGGGCCCACACTTTTTCTAGCCTACATTAACGGTCTTTGTGAATTAAAAGTTGAGAACGCACTTGTATTTTCCTACGCCGACGACACTGCTGTTGTCTTCCACGGGCACAGTTGGTCCGATGTTAAAATTAAGACAAAGGCAGGTATGTACCAAATCGCGAATTGGCTAGATAATAACCTTCTCACATTAAATACAGCGAAAACTAATTACATGTGCTTCTCCATCTATAAAAGTTCGCAACCAGATGATGTGTTCAACATTAGAGTACACTCTTGCGATAAAGCTGAAAACAATAATTGCGCTTGTCCCTTAATTAATAAAGTTTTGGAAACAAAATATTTAGGTGTAATTATTGACCACAGATTGTCATGATACTCTCATGTTGAACATGTTACTGGAAGGATTAGGAAATTGGGGTGGATTTTTAAAACATTAAGATATATTGCACCTATAAATATAAAAAAGAAATCAGGCTCTAACAGAAACTTATTAAATAAAATATATATCTCTCTAGCACAATCTATTATGGCCTACTGTATCACAATATGGGGTGGCGCAGCAAAATCAAAGTTTATACATGTTGAACGAGGACAACGCGCCGTAATAAAAATAATGTATTTCAAAAGGATAACATACCCTACTGAAAGTCTCTATCAGGATAGTGGACTGCTTTCTGTTAGAAAGTTATACATCGTTTATACCGTTCTAAAAAAACATAAAAATCTACCATACGATCAAAATACAATAACAAGAAGACGGAAAGATCTCATAGCACAGGTTCCACAAACTAAAACAAAATTTGCTGACATTCAATACAACAAACTATCATGTCAACTATATAATAGGATAAATAAAAAGATATATATACACAACAAACAATTACACGAATGTAAAAAAATTCTAACAAATTGGATAAAGACACTAAATTACGCAGACACTGAGGCACTATTGCAACATACAAAATGAAATACACACATGCACGCGCACGCACACACACACACACACACACACACACACACATCACGCACGCAAACATACTGGTTATATCTAAGGTACTGAATTAATTGTATATTGCTGTGGAAGAGCGGAGTCTCCTAACACAGGCATTACTTGCTTAAAATCGCTCCAATCACCAACGAATGTAAAACTTTTTGGTTCAGAAATAAAGATTTTGTATTTGTATTTTGTATTTGTACGACACCGTTAATGTGAAAAGGCTGTTATTCAAGTTAACAGCCCTAACAGAAGACCATGCATTCATACGACTCCTGGGTGAAATGCTACGCAATCGACGTTTTATGGTCATCTTAAACTCGGAAAAGAGCAGGTGGCGTATCTTGAAGAATGGTCTACCTCAGGGTAGTGTCTTGGCTCCCATTCTATTTAACATTTATACTAACGATCAGCCCAGTACGACAAACACGGAAAGGTTCCTCTACGCAGAAGACTTAGCACTGGCCACAAGGGCGACAAATTTTGGGGATGCTGAAGCTAACCTTGAACTAGCCCTGACGAATCTCAGTGGATACTACGAAGATAATGCATTAAGACCTAACCCGTCTAAAACGCAGTCATGCTCATTCCACTTGAGAAATCGTCAGGCTGCCAGAAAATTAAACATGCAATGGCGTGGCGCTGACATTGAACACAATGACAACCTTGTCTATCTAGGTGCAACCTTGGACCGCTCACTGACCTACAAAAGCCACTGCGATAAAGCTAAACTTAAGGTTAACACACGCAACAACCTGCTTCATCGACTCACATCCACTTCCTGGGGCGCCTCCCCTCACGTCCTTCGTACTACTGGTTTGGCTCTCTGCTTCTCGGCTGGCGAATTTGCCTGCCCAGTGTGGCATCGGTCCGCTCATGCCCGAAAAGTAGATGTAGCCCTAAATGATACATGCAGAATTATCACTGGGTGCCTTAAACCTACTCCACTTTCTGCATTATTTCCACTGGCAGGAATAGCCCCTCCAGAGGTCCGTAGGGAAGTTGCCTGTTCCTTCGAAAAGCACAAGCAGGAGACCGATAACCGACACCTACTTTACAACACGGAGCCATCAAGGGGGCGACTAAAGAGTCGGAACAGCTTCCTAAATTCGGCTAAAACAACGTACGACGACAGCCCTGGGGAAGCGAGCAGAAAGCTGTGGCTCCTCAAATACCCCCCTCCAACTGACTATATCGATCCTGCAGAAAAGCTCCCAGCTGGACATAAACTGCCATGGCCAACATGGAAAACCCTAAATAGGCTGCGAAGCCAAGTGGGCCGCTGTAGGTACAACCTGGTCAGATGGGGGTACTCCGATCAGCCACAGTGCGACTGTGGAACCGCACCGCAAACGATGCCCCATCTGTTGTCGTGCTCTCTGTGCACAAACACCTGCACCATGAAGGACCTGTGCGAGGCCAGCGCAAGGGCTGTCGACGTTGCTGAGTTCTGGTCGAAGCACAACATCTAAATTAAAAACAAAAAAATGGAATCATCGACACGATGAAGAAGAAGAAGAACAAGCTAAGTCTGTTAATTTGATGATCGCTGGTGGATTCAATTTGGCAAACTTGACTTAAAATATAGGGGTAGATAATCTTAGAAATAAACATTTCTAAGAATCTTAGAAAAAAACATTTTTACAAAGTCGGTTGTAATTTTTTTGTAAAAAAGATTTTCATTTTTACTTTTAGTGGTACATAACGGACAAGTTCTATAGTAAGGCACCTATAATGCCCACAGAGATGCCAGAATAGATTACCCGAATAAGTCATGTAACTTGAATATAACCGATGGAATGAGAGTATACCAAGGTGAACTGTACACGTCTTCGTACCCGTTTAGAGCATAGAATAGAATAGAATAGAATAGAATAGAATAGAATAGAATAGAATAGAATAGAATAGAATAGAATAGAATAGAATAGAATAGAATAGAATAGAATAGAATAGAATAGAATAGAATAGAATAGAATAGAATAGAATAGAATAGAATAGAATAGAATAGAATAGAATAGAATAGAATAGAATAGAAATATATTTATTCGACACAGGCACAACACAACAGCAACAAACATGGAGTAAAAGACAAAAAAGAAATGCAAAGACAAATTGCGCTGAACGTGCCCATACCGAAAGGGTTACCAACTCAGCATTTGCTGGGCGTCAGACATCCAGCGCTGGTTTTCAGCGACACACGGACGTGGGCAACAAAATAAAATAAAAAAATAAAAAATATAATTTATACATATTTGACTTAGGTGATACAATAGGATGTGTATAAAGTGTAAATAAATAATGTACAATGAAATAATAAAGGAATAAGTGTATTGAACTACAATGTGTGTGTGTGTGTGTGGGTTGCAGCGGAAAAGAAAACAAAATCATAAATAAAAATCATTCACAAATACCCTACCAACCTACCACAAAGAACAAAAATAAGTCACCAGCATGGTGCTCAAAGCCTACTAGTAGTAAGTCACATTATCTCCTTCTTTAATCACCGCCAAGGCCTCCACACCAAATATTACTGCTTCCACACCAAGTAGGTAATTTAAAAAGGAAAGGAGTCTGCCAGGAAACAAAAATGAAAATGCGAAAGTCACAGAGTTCCCGGAGACACAGATGCAACGGGCTCACCACATCCAGCCCATCTATTAACTAGAATTGGGTTAAGTTGTAATGGTGAGTTTCTATACTATTGTGTTAAATGATAAACTAAATTAAACAGATGTATACTTATTTTTTTATTGATAACATGATTAGATTAGTAATAATTTGATATATAATAAATATTGGTTTAAATAAACGATTTGTCAATTCTAATGTCATTAAATTCTAATTGTGAATTCAGTATGAATTTTTTAAGTTTCGTCCTAAAATTAATTATATTTTGTAGGTCCCTAATTGGTGGGGGAATGTTATTCCAACATTTGGAGGCTGCGTACCTAAAACTTCCTCGGAAGGCTGCAGTACGGTGGTGTGGGGTAGCCAGCTGTTGAGAACAACGCCTAGCCTTGCGCTGCCGGTGACTATTTATCCAGGCAAGCTTCGAGTACAGGTATGACGGACACTTATACTTGATGACGCCGAAAAGAAGACAGGCCAAGTGCAACTTCCGACGTGATTTCATTTTTAAAATATTATGCTTGTTAAGAAAAGGTGCAATGTGGTTCCTTGGTGGTACATTAAAACAAAAACGCGCGCAAGCATTTTGTACCCTTTGAATTAATCCTACAGTACGTGCCAGAAGTCGAGGTCCCACAACAGTATCAGCGTAATTTAACTTGGACAGAACAAGACTCTCTACTAGCTGTACACGCAGATCTTCGCTTAAATACGGGCGCATCTTATACAACACTTTTAGGCGGTAGAAGCAGTTTTTTACACAGTTTGCAATATGAGCTTCAAAACGGAGTTCTTGGTCCATGATCAAACCCAGATTTCTCGCCTCACAAACACGATCAATACTTTCGCCCATTACGATCACGTTAGCAAGACCACTGTTTATAGTATTGAGTTGACTTTTTCCACCAAAAAGCATAAATTTAGTTTTAGCCGGGTTGAGTAAAAGGGAGTTTTGTTTCGACCAGTCCACGACCCTGTCCAGATCCTCGTTCAATAATTTTACTACGGTCTTCCGGTTTAAAAGAAATGTATAATTGAATGTCATCAGCATAAATATGAAATTTAGAATTTTTTAGAACATTTACAATATCTGCACTGTACAAAATAAACAAAGGAGGGCCCAGTATAGATCCCTGTGGCACACCCTTTACCACTGGAGTCACACTAGATAAAATACTAGAGCCATTGGCATCTCGAATTTCAACCAGCTGTATACTGGTGTACTAGTATGTTATGAAAAGGTGTAAACAATAAACAGACATGCGATTACAGCAATCCCGAGAGATTCGCCGTCATTTATTGAAGAGTTCTGTTGTATATCTCCCGAGTCCTTCATCAGATCTTTACCAAATTGAAATGGAGCCATTTCGAAATAAACTTATTTCGAAAATAAAAATGATTTTGCAAATCCGTTAATATATGACGGAGTTATGCCCGAACATAAATAAAAATATACTATTACTATAGTATAAACATCCGAATTGAGAACCTCCTTCGTTTTGAGAAGAGGGTTAAAATATTCACCAAAAAAAAATACATTATGAGGGCAAAAAGAATCTTCTTTTATCTTTTTATCGTAAGTAAAATATTTTTCTTTCTTTCTTTTATCTTCGTTTGTTCCTCATAGTAACATTCCTGTAGGTGGTACAGTTACAAAATGTGATGCCTTAATTATTTACATATCTTAGCTTTTAAATCTTACTAAGATATTACACAATTACACGCTTTGTAGGAAGTTTAAATTAGTTCCAGAATTTGGACCTAGAATATCGTATTCTAAGAAACCCAGCAGGTACCGAGATTTTGAAACTGTTTTAGTTACCTACAGGATTCTAAATTGTTGGGAATGAAAATAAATTTTCAAGGCAAATCACTGATTTTCGGTCAGATCTTAGATCGAAAATGCAACTTTTGCTATAACATTTTAATACCATTATGATGCCACAGTGAGATAGCATTAAAACTGGTCTTTATTATACGGCCTATGCACTGTTCTTAACTGGGAAAAGCTCGAATATTCGGGCTCTACATAAAACTGAAAACCATAAAACAACAAAAAGGATACACGATACCACGGGATCCCAGCGCTAAGAAATAAATTTTGGTTCAAATAAAAGTCACTAGATGGCGCGATGTGCACCGATTTCTTATTAAATTGTGTGTAAAATTAACATTTTCTGGAATTGAACATACAAATGGTATGTTCTTGTTTAATCAACTCTCCTAAGCACAAAATTATGGAATAATGTGCTCTTAATTCACATTTCAAAGATTAGTTGAACGGATCATTTACAAGTAAAATTTCAAAATTTAAAAAACCCCCGACACATTTATCTTGTGAAATCACCACGATTCAAACAGTAAAACGGCCATAACTTTTGAACGGCTGAGCTGATTTGATTCAAACATAGCTAAGAATTCTCTCGAAAAAATTACCTTTCAAATACAAAAAACTAAATCAAAATCGGTTAATCCGTTTATGCGCTATGATGCCACAGACAGACACACAGATACACAGACACACAGATACACAGCAACACACGTGAAACTTATAACACCCCTCTTTTTCCGGCGGGGGTTAAAAATGGATGGCAATAGATGGTAAGTTATTAAATTTTTCAAGTACTCCTCTCGATTGTTACATTTGTATTGTAACTCATTATGGTGCAATGAAACTGTAAAAAATACTATTAAACAAAGTAAAATGGGAAAAATATTCAATATTCGAACTGATTAAACCCTGTTTCTTGCAAGTCTCTGGTAACACCATCTATCTATCGCTGTGGAACGGAACCGAACGCAATCGACGTACAAAAAATAATCAGTTTAATCAGACGAAATACGCTGGTTACGTCGGCATCGTTTCTTTGATGAGGCGTCTGTATTCTAGTATTATCTGTGACGATACTAACACTTTCTCTACTCAAAACAAAACACAGACGAACAAAAACAAATACAGCCAATTTAGTCTCGCAGATAAAATAACATTGTACTAACATCTAGTAAAGTCTAGGTCTAGATTGTTGGTCTACCTCGTACCTATACTTAGGTAGAAAGATAAATATAGTCGTCATCCTGAAGATAAAAGTAAACGTACGATAAGGCTTTGCGCAGACTAAGTCAAGTCTGTCTTTAACACAGACCAGTAAACAATGGCGAACAAAAATATCTCCAGACTTTGTCATCATAATCAGCCTAAAATGACCCTTGCAGGACACCGGCCTCCTCTATCTGAGAGAGAATGGGTAGTAATCCACCAAACGGGCCCAGTGCAGGGGCTTGGAAATATCCAAACCCCTGCACTGGGCCCGCGTGGTGGATTACTGTCCACTCTATTTTCCTTCAACGTTTTGAGAGCAGTGGTGACGAAATAATTTACACGAAGTAAAATGCCTGCCTGGGTTCGTACCCACGACCTGCAACGTGGAGGTTGTTGCCCTGTTCCACAATCAACGGTGGTAACGGCAGCAATTTTCTGTCGTGACCACTGGGCCACCTCTACTCTTTCTCATCATCATCAGCCTAATAATGTTTCCACTGATAGAACACAGGCTTTTTTTTGCTTGGTTGCTCATGGCCCTTTTTCTTTTTTTTTCACGGTTGCTCAAGCATACTGCGCTACCACGGGGAGATAGCGCAGTTATGTGGGAGCCCATCCCACTAAAACTCCACGGTGTCCTCTTGTGCTGCTTATGGCGGGAACACGGGCACGCGATAGCACTCACCGCGAACCCACCGCGACTGTCCATCACCCTCCTCTGGGGTTACCCCCATCACCAGCACACCAGAACACAGACACAGGCCTAGAGATTTGCGGCACAGGGTGGAAAGTGAAACCTCCATTGATTGGCTATATTAAAAGGGGAAAACCAAAGACATGAACACTGAAGAAGGAGGAGAAGTACAGAAAAAGAAGCGTGAACCCCAAATAAATTGGGATATTGGCAGAAGAAACACAACGAAATGATTTTTTGAGGGAACTGTCCAGCGTAGAATATAAATAATGTTCATTCATTCGATAAAAATAAACGGACCTTAATAATTAAGTTCATTAGTCCGTCTGTTTTCCGAGAAGGACTCGAGCCACTTTTGTAGATCTACTCAATTATTATAATAGCGGTATTGATTTTTGTTCTCCAGAATAATAATATTTGGATGGCTACAGACTGAGAATTGCCTTCCTGAAGTATTAAAATAAGACTGCTTTATTTTAGAAAAAACATTTGAATTATCTCACCCAGTTAAGCTTACAACAAAAACCGGCCAAGTGCGAGTCGGACTCGCGCACGAACGGTTCCGTACTTGGTAAATTGCGGTTTACGATTTATGACGTATTAAAAAAAAAACTACTTACTAGATCTTGTTCAAACCAATTTTCGGTGGTAGTTTACATGGTAATGTACATCATATATTTTTTTTAGTTTTATCATTCTCTTATTTTAGAAGTTACAGGGGGTGGGACACACATTTTACCACTTTGGAAGTGTCTCTCGCGCAAACTATTCAGTTTAGAAAAAAATGATAGTAAAAACCTCAATATCATTTTTAAAGACCTATCCATAAATACCCCACACGTCTCATACGTGTGGGGTATTTATGGATAGGTCTTTAAATAATCTTTGATGGGAAAAAAATATTTTAGTTTCAGTTTCAAGTATGGGGACCCCCAAAATTTATTGTTTTTTTTTCTATTTTTGAGTGAAAATCTTAATGCGGTTCACAGAATACATCAACTTACCAAGTTTCAACAGCATAGCTCTTATAGTTTCGGAAAAAAGTGGCTGTGACATACGGACAGACAGACAGACAGACAGACAGACAGACACACAGACATGACGAATCTATAAGGGTTCCGTTTTTTGCCATTTGGCTACGGAACCCTAAAAACACCATTTATACTTCAACCATTAGAAATGACATAAAAATTTCTACAATCCTTTTTACAAGTTGTTCTTACCCATTATTTCATAAAAAATATAATTTAATGGATGGCTTAAAAACATAAAACTGTTACCAAAATCCATTTTTTACTACACAGCTGCCGTTTGTCATATCACCAACAAATTAGACTTCAAAAATGACAAAACGGGCTGTAAAAAGTGATTATTTATATGTCAAATGTTATTTCAAATTGTGTAAAGTTTCTCTATTTTTATATTTTGTAGTGTAATTAAGTTATTGTTATATTTTATGAATTTGATGTCCATTATTTACACCAACAAAAAAAGATTAAAATTACAGACTTGACCTACTGTTTCTAAATTTACTGTGAAACTGACTTTTATAAACTTCAATTCAGTGTGATTTTTCACTCATTGACTGCCTGTCGTTTTTAATTAATCCCAGATTGGAAAAATACCCCGGCGATGAGCTAAAATTTAGGCTGTATTAAAAAGAAAAAACTTTTAGGTAATTATTTTCATCACCTTTTAACTATCGCTTCAGCGAATTAACGAGACAGTTATCACATCACATCATCAGCCTATTAATGTTCCCACTGCTGGGACACAGGCCTCCTCTCCGTGAGAGGGAATGGGCCGTAATCCACCACGCAGGCCCAGTGCGGGTTGGTGGATGTCACATGTCTTCAAATTTTTGTTTCTAGGACATGCCGGTTTCCTCACGATGTTTTCCTTCACCGTTTTGAGAGCAGTGGTGAAGAAATAATTTACACAAAGTAAAGCGCCTGCCTGGGCACGAACCTACGACCTACAATTTTTAAGTCGTGGCCGATACCACTGGGACACCACTGCTCTCATCAGACAGTTATCATGAAGTCGTATTCATAAAGATCTTTCACAAATAATGACTAATCGGTATATTTATCTCATAATATTAATTACTTTACCACTTTTGACAAAATTCTTAGTAAACTGAAAATTCAAAGAAAAGATAGGTTACAAAAGAACATTTCAGTTTATAAAGTAAGGTGATAACTATCTTCAGGGGGACCTAGGGGTCGTCTGGCGGCCATGTGCTGATTTGGTAACTGGGGTGGTCACGGCGTGAAATGTGTTCTTCTGGGGCGACGGTGGTGGGGAGTACTCCCCAGAGGAGCGTTCGGTGATGGACAGCCGCAGCGGGTTCGCGGTGAGTGCTAACGCGTGCCCGTGTTACCGCCATAAGCGGCACAGAAGGACAACGTGGTGTTTTAGTGGTTTAGCGTCCCACATAACTGCACTATCTCACCGTGGTCAATACCACAGTATGCATAAGCATTTTTTACAAAAAAAAAGGGTGAAACTATCTTACTCCCAAATAGGTATTGAAAGTAAAATAAACCTTTTGCGCTTGACAAATTGATCTTCTATTAACAAATACTGATGAAGCGAAACAATTTAAATTACGTCGATGGGCGATAGCAGTCGAATATCGGGTACCATGTATTTTATAAGAAAACTAGCTGTTGCACGCGACTTCGACTTTTCAACGTGACTGCGATTTTTTTATACATACATATATATAGTATACCTAAAAGTTCATCTTATTTAATTTTCAAAATTAATATACACACCTAAAGGTAGAAAAAAAGGATTTGTTGATAATTTGCCCCTGAATTTTCAATTGCTAACCGATTCTATTGAAATTAAGTAAACAAAAAAGCGAAAAAAACTTTTTAACAAAAAGATAACCGACGAAAATCTTTACGTCTAGCAATTTGAGACGGTGCCAAACAAAGAAACATGCAAATTATTCACTAAAGCGTGTAGTATGATTGTAGCTAAGTTTCTCTTCGTTAGTTTTTTTGACAGTCAAATTAATGTCACTTTATTTAGAACCTCTAGTCAACTATGTATATAACTATGTAAGTACGTATATACGTCTCAAAAACATCATGACACTCGTAATATTTCCTTTCTAGAAACCCTCCCAATTTTATCCTTTTATCGCAAAACAAGACGCCATTCTAACACAATTTAACGGGTAAGCATTCTCCCAATTTTCGGGGTCGGATCGATTTGGACCCTAAAGCGGTACCTTAAAGAGGCCAATTTTTGGGGCCCCGAAGGTCCAATAGATTCCGTGATTGCTCGAATTTATTTCACGATTGCTCGATGTTAATATGATTTTATTTTGCGTAGGGATTATCGTTTTACATGTTTTGAATTTGATTTTTATATTTGATTCTTATTTTATATTGTAGGCAACTCATTTCGCATAATCTCTGCATTTATTGTCTATGTCTATTGTGTTGTATTTATTACCTGTAGTATTTTAATGATATCTGTGGCATGCGAGCTGGCAGCCTTGCATTGTGCCATACTTAGATAAAGTAACTATAGATGGAGCCATGACGTGTCCGCACATGAAACAACAATAACAATAACACTTTGGCTATTACAGCCGAGTGTTATTACACTTCAACCCACCATCGCACTGACACTTATTATCTATAAATAACCCAATTCCTTGTCTCATTAAACACTTAATCCCGCGAAATCACAAAAAAATCAAACACGACCGAGTTAGTTTGTCAAACCTGCCATGATATTAGCGTTTGACAAACAACAAAAGCCGGCCATGGTGACAAAGACAAAAAATAATCTTTTGTCCTTATTATTTACATGGGGCTGCCAATTAGCGATCTCGCTCTATCAATCAAGCTCATTTTAAGGCTAAGTCTATTGGTACTTTATCTATGGTGCCATATATTGCTATCCTTGTCGCCCTTGTGTGATCGTGGCATACCCTTCCTGGTGCTCTGTCATCAACATTGCCACTCTTGGCAACGCCACGAACAGTGCCGGTGCAGGACTCAAGCCAGTCACCAGATATTTACCTGCGAGTAGGATCCGAACTCGTTTGTTCCATTGACGTTATGTGAGCCCTGTTTCGCTTCTGCTCTGTACCTGGTAATATGTAACTAGTTCTATTTGTTCTGCGTTTGTTTAAAGTGGTGTATTGTTATGCATGTAAAATAAATGCAACGAGTTTGCCAGTAATTTGGAATTGCATTTCATTGTGTCTAAAATAATCCGGTCCTTATCGCAATAGATTAGGTATGAGTTTTTTATGATTTCAATATTGTTGTCTTGAATAGTTAATAGGTATGTAATCTAAACTTTTTTTTCTCGCTCACCTTTGAACACCTTCCACCTGATGGTAAGCGATGACTGGTTGACGGTGGTCACGCTTGCCTAGAAAAAACCTATTCACTCGTAACTTAAAGACCCCAAGGTTATAGTTATCGGGAAATACAGACTCTGGCAGGATATTTCACTTCTTAACTATACGCACAATCAAAGTATTATCAAAATGTTTAGTGCGTATGGGTGGGATGTCCACCATGTACAGATTGCGCCTCGTCGTACGTCTTGTAGTCTGATGACGGAACTATATTATTATGTATTAAGAAACAGTTTTTTTTTTATATCTTTGTTAAAGATTCTGGAAAATCCCCTTAACGAAAATTATTACACTGCTAGAAAGCTACAATATTGCCGAGTGTCATACATAAGGTACATTTTATCTCAAAAAATGCTCGGTTGCCGCGGTTTCGCCCATCTGAGTGAATCTGAGGGAAAAATTCAGTTCATAATAAAAACAAAACAAAATGTAATATGCCTCATGGGTTAGTTCACAAAAACGATTACCACCTTTTATTGCTGATTGTATCGAATTTCTTCCTACCTTATTATTCAATATTAAAACACCGTTTTTCATGCTTATCTTGCACAAAATCCCTGAAAATATACTCCGTAAATTATAGCAGAGAAGAAAATGAGTTAAAGGGATCAAATTAAATTCGGGCAATTTATTTTCATGCTCCGCTTTCCTTGGGAAATAAGATAATTTTCCTTACACAGTAGCCAATGCCTTTTGTTATCAAACTATGAAGGCAGTTTGTTACAAAGAACTGTTAACTGGAGTCGACTGACAAAGGTCTACCGTGACGCAATTTTCAACATTATTGGCGTCAGATATTCACGCCCTATATTAAGTTGATTCCATCTCGAATCATCAAATCGACAGTTAATGTATATTAATAAAATTATAAATTAAAAAAATGTTTAAAATAAAAAAGAAAAGAATTACTGCTCTGCAACATTGATCGCAAAACAAAAAGCCGAAGGAGCTGATAATTTCTGAAGTGGCGACCGCCAACCGTGGTACATTTGATCAAACTATTTGGGCCCAGAAGGTGGCCGTTTATTGCAGCATCAGAAGCTTTATACGGGTCATCTAGTTTGTATCTAAGTGGACGGTCAGCGGGACAGTCCATCAGGTGGGACATAGTCTACGCAGGGGCACCACACTCACAAGCTCTCACAGGTCACTACAATTCATGACCAAGAGGAGGGTGCTCCTTAGGCTTAGTGACGTCATGAGGTAGTGGATACTACTCCAGCCACAGTTTGCTCCTCTCCGTAGGTGGGCCGTCCTGGATTGTTTGTTCGCAGGAAGCTCATACTTGTACTATACTGAAATAATAGACCGAAAAGTGAAAAGGCTAACCACTCAAACAAAAGTGCTCGTGACATTCGTCAAATGGTAGATAGATAATATTAATGAACTAACACCTTTCGTTACCGAATAAATTGTTCCATAATTATCTTAAACCGGGCAAACAACACTATCCCTAAAAAATAACATTATATTCTAGCAAAAATCTAGTACATAAAAAACTTTTTTTGCAAAAAAAATACTACCGACTTCCAAATAAAAAACTACAAAGTGAAAAATAATTTGATTTTTGGAAGTCGGTGTCTTTCTTTTTCCCCATTTTTTTGCGATATGGACACCGACTTCCAAAAATAAAATTATTTTTCACTTTGTAGTTTTTTATTTGGAAGTCGGTAGTATTTTTTTGCAAAAAAGTTTTTTATTTTTCCCTTTTAAGTTGTACCTACCTAAACTAGGCAAGTTGTTTAGTAAGGTACTCTATAACGCCAGAATAGATCACCCGAATAACATGAAACTTGAAACAAACCAGTAAAATGAGAGATCTGCGTAACCCTTTAGTGCGTACTGGAGTGATGTTATGTTATGAAATGGTATTAACAATAAACAGACATGCGATCGCAGCAATTCCGAATGATTTGCCGTTATTTATTGAAGAGTTCTGTTGTATATCTCCGAAGTTCTTAATCAGATCTTCACCAAATTAAAATGGGACCAATTTCAAAACAAACTTTTTCAAAAAAAAAAAAAAATCAAAATCGGTTCACAATTGACGGAGATATCGATGAACATACACAAAAAAAAAAAAACAAACATAAAGTCAAACATAGAACCTCCTCCTTTTTTTGTAAGTCGGTTAAAAAATCTAGTACAAAATATATACGTTTTGCCGTTCTTCAAGCGGAATATGAAAGGAAAATATAATAAATTATCTTTCCTAGACATGAATTATTAGAACTAAGTAAGGACATTAATTTTAAAAGAAACAGTCGTAACATCTGGTAGCACTGGCTTGCATTAAGCTATGGTACTTAATATCTTGCAATGAAGATTATAATAGTACTCTAAAGGATCACTGACATTGGTGAAGAAAAATGTAAGGACAACTTCATTACGCAATAAGGCTGCTGGACTTGTTAATAATATAAATTTTATTAATTTATGTAAATTGGTCTATTGTATGGGACTGCCTCTGTGGATTACTGGTCGCAAGCGTTACTGTTGAGTCCATACTCAAAGCGAGGCAAGACATGGGCCTTAAGAGGGGACTCTAGTGAGACTTTCTCCATACAAACACATTCTGCTGTTTTCTTCGTGGATAATGCCTCTATTTTTCCAAAACATAATCACAAAAAGAAATATAACAATCCAAAAATCCGAAAAAAATGCCCGTTTTTACCGCCATGTTCAGAAGACTTTCAGACAAAATTTATAAGTTTTTAACAAAAAAGGACATAATAGGAGCATAGATATACTTTTCCTCTAAATTTTGATATAAGAATATTCTAGATCAGACCAGTTTTCATGAAGAATACGAAACGTCTTTTAGTCAAAGTTTTTGTAGGTAAAATCAGCCTGAGCTGCAGTTGTCCCTTTCGCACTTTACGGGGTGAGGTTGGAGGTGACGCGTCGGCAATAGATTCTTCAAATACCTATTTTTCAAATTCCTGTTGACTAGAGTCCGCTCTTAAGGGCTTCGGGTTCGATTTCTGGGTTTAGCAAGATTTATTGCGTGTTGCTATAAGAAATTTCTTAGTAGCATCCTGGAGTATTTTACTATGCTCGTCTTATGTGAAAGTTTTAGAACTGGTAAAATAATGCTGCCTATACTTTTACTTAAAATCTTTTTGTTTGTTTATGTTTACCGATTTCTCCGTCAATTGTGGACCGATTTTGAAAATTCTTTTTCACGAGTTTGAAAGAGTATGTTCCCAAATTGGTCCTTGGTACACTCTTATTTCACCAGTCATGTTCAAGTTTCATGATATTCGGTTAATCCTTTCTGGGATTATAGTAACCTTACTAAATAAAAACACTACAAAGTGAAAAATAACTTCATTTCCGGAAGTCGGTGTCAAAATCGAAGAAAAGAAAACACGAACACCGACTTCCGAAAAAGAAGTTATTTTTCACTTTTAGTGTTTTTATTTGGAAGTCTTGTTTGGAAAGACTTGCTGTTTACGCCTGGTTATTATATTACCTATCTACCTCAATTTTATACTGAAATTTAGCGTCGTCACCCCACCGACTTCCGGAAAAGAAGATATTTTTCACTTTGTAGTGATTTTATTTGGAAGTCGGTGGTATTGTTTTATCAAGATTATCTTCCAAAAAGGAAGAAGAAAGAATTGCTGTTTACGCCTGGTAATAAGATTACCTATCTACCTCATTTTCATATTGAAATTCAGCGTTGCCACCCCCACTCTACCACGACCTAAGTATGATATCCAAGTACCAACACAATGTACCAAATGACACTGATAACCAAAACTACATGCCGATAACACCTTTTCACATAAAAGGTAGCTAAAGGTTGTCGTTCACCGCACTGTAATGTAAACTCTCAGATTAGAGCACCCACAGGTTACCCTTAGGTGACCTGTGGGTCGCGGATAAATTTGAAAGAGTCTTACCACGCCCTAGCACAAGCAACTGAAAGAACACGGGTGGGTTTTAGTCAGTAAAAATCTGACACGCGCTCCAGCTTCACCAAGAGTGGAAGAAGCATGGAAGAAGTCATTGGATGAATTGCCAACCCCAAAAAAAAGGTGAAACCTGTAATAATCTCGTTTCTAACATAGCGGCAGTGAGTGCAGACAACCGAGCATTATGCCCTGTGGAAACAAGAAATTCCAGGCCCGAGATTCTAAATTGAGAGTTCAAAAACATAATTATCAAACTCCACTTTATGGCCACAATTAGACAGGTTTAAAAGTACAGTTATACATATAATCAATATTTAACCGACTTCATAAAAGGAGTTGAAGAGGCGACGCAATAATATATGATATATATTCTTATATATTATAAATAAGAACGCGTTGTCACGCCGACAGAGGGCGCTTTTCGATTTCGCCAAACAGTTATATAGAGTATCTATAGATTTAGCAATAAAATGAGCTTGATTGATAGGGCGAGATCGCTAATTGGCAGCCCCATGTAAATAATAAGGACAAAAGATTATTTTTTGTCTTTGTCACCATAGCCGGCTTTTGTTGTTTGTCAAACGCTAATATAATAGCAGGTTTGTCAAACTAACTCGGTCGTGTTTTATTTTTTTGTGATTTCGCGGGATTATGTGTTTATTGAGACAAGGAATTGGGTTAATTATAGATAATAAGTGTCAATGCGATAATGTGTTTAAGAGTTCTAGGCTGTAAAAGCCAAAGTGTTATTGTTATTGTTGTTTCATGTGCGGCCGCGCCATGGCTCCATCTATAGGTACTTTATCTAAGGCCAAACAAATGAACGCGAAAGTCACGTGTCTTCGTGTGCGATGATCGGACAGCGCCTTATACTACACGTGAACGCTCCCAATGAACGACCACCTTAATAGAAAGATAAGAAGTGAAAATATACGTTATTCTTAGACTGAATAGTATTTTGTAAGACGTTACTGACAGCAATGGTGTCAAGATAAAAATAACGGTCTTCCGACGCCATTTTGAGGACGACGTAAATAGTTTGCGAATATAATGTGAGAAGTGTTAGGAGATAGTGATGTTTTATGTTGATCTGAAGATAAAATTACAATTTAAAGACGTTAAATTCGAGTCATAGTTTCATCTCAATGACAATCAATGACCTAGAATTGAGTATGTGTGGTTTAACCCTACTTTGAGGCCGAAATTGAACAGGATTTTTTCTAAATAAAAATTAAGTAGTTTCAAAAAGACTCAACTTCAAATTTTTAAATCAGAACACGGGGATAAAATTGTTGGATAAAAAAAATAAGGTTAATATTATATAGTACTTATATACTTGCTTGATATTAAATCAGAGGTTTTTTTGATAGATTGCAACTGAGATTACAAACCGAACGTTTTTTAAAAATATGGGAATTGCTCCAGCGATTTATATTTTTTATATGCTTTAGATTTTACTAATCATCGTCATCATTATCAGCCTATAGAAATCCACTGCTGGACATAGGCCTCTCCAGTTGTACGACATTGGTCTCGATTTTCGGCAGTTCTCATCCAGCTGCTACCAGCCAACCTGCGAAGATCGTCGCTCCACCTAGCCTGAGGGCGTCCCACGCTTCGTTTACCCGTTTCGTGGTCTCCGCTCGAAAACACGTCTACCCTAACGGTCATCGGTTCTACGGCTAATATGGCCGGTCCATTGCCACTGCAGCTGGCTTATTCTCTGAGCTATGTTGACAACTTTGGTTTGGTTTCTTTGGTTATGCTTGGGGTTTCTTTAAGAGATCGAAACCGGAACGAGGTGATTTTATTCGTTTGTGAAAAATTGCGATAGGAACCGTAGGTATTGGGTAGGTATTGGGGGTTGTAATTGCTATAATTTCGTTTGACAAGAGTGAACAAAATTTTGTTTAACAAAAAGAATGAAAATGTTAAAAAGTAAATAAGAATGTTACTTTAAATAAATTCTAGTAATCGCCTTCAAGTTACTAATAATATTGAGTATGTAATGATTTTGTTTTGTATATCTGGCTTGGTCTAGAATTTCGATTACCTAACGTTAAACTATTCAAATTTATAGGAAACAATTAAGACCAAAAGTTGTAACGACACTTTTTGCTATATATAGTTGTAAACATGTGGCGTGCGCGAAAAAAACCAATAAAATAATAACAATAATGAATCCTGACAGTGTTTAAAAAAATCCTCATATATATATTTATATATATATTTTTATATAGATATTTTTGTCACTGTCAGGATTCATTATTGTTATTATTTTGTTTATTTTTTATAAAAAAATATCCACATATATATATATATATTTTATATAGATATTTTTGTCACTGTCAGGATTCATTATTGTTATTATTTTTTATTATTTATTATGTAATTTTTTTTTATTACGTGTACGAAATAATAGACAGAGTGCATATGTATGTGTGTGTGTATGTATATGTACAATTTTTTGTTTCTTTTTTTAATTTCAATAGCGAATCAACTAAAACTTCGTTCCATCCGGGTGTCCCTTGACACCTCTCAAGTTTTTTTTTTCAAGAATACTCTTTTATGTTCTTTTTTATGTAACACCTGCCTATACATAAAAGAACGACACAATATCTGTTCAACACAATTCTTTCCTTTGTAACATTTATAAGGAAAATCTTATGAATAACTTCTCGGTCCCATTATTCATATTGTCTTCATAGATTGACAGTGATTAGGATAGGAAAGATATTAAATATGTTCTTCAACAATTTGTACATAAACTCAAGCCTTTTACCCATGGGGGTAGGTAGGAACTGCCATGTGCAACGATCCTTAAATACTCTTTCAATATTATTCGTATGATTTTGTGATATGTACTTCCAATCCTACTTACACTATAAATGTGAAAATCTGACAGTTTGTTCGTTTGTTTCAATCACGCCTCAACGGCTGAATGTATTTGGAAAAAAAATAGAACTTGGGTAGACCATGAACTGTTTTAGAACTTAGGATATTTTTCATGCCAGGTAGTAAATTTTCAGGAATGTTTTTTTTTACTTTTGCTTGGGACAAGCTACTGAAAAAAATATTAAATTTGTGAAATTGGTATAATAGGATAATAGGGCGGTATGCAATATGTTGAACTGAATATGTAGGAGAGCAGTGGTGGCCAAGTGGTTACGGTCCCGACTTACGAGTTGTTGGTCGTGGGTTTGAACCCGAGAAGGTGCTTTACTTTGTGTAATTTATTTCATCATCACTGCTCTCAAAACGGTGAAGGAAAACATCGTGAGGAAACCGGCTTGTCCTAGAACCAAAAATTCAAAGACATGTGACATCTACCAATCCGCACTGGGCCCGCGTGGTGGTTTATAGCCCACTTCCTCTTTGAGAGGAGGCCTGTGTCCCAGCAGTGGGAACATTAAAAGGCTGATGATGATGATGGTGAATATGTAGAAATGTTAAAAGACACTAAACAAAATACATAACAACCAATCCAAAGAATGAATGAATTTACCTGTTAGTGCTTGTAATACTTTATACCAATACGTAGTAGTAGCAGTCCTAGGTGCATTGTCCTCACGTATATAAATTAATGTATGTATGTAAATGTACTAAAACACTTTTATTTTAAGTATGGAGTTTCTTGTCTGTTTTTCTCCATAACAAGCTACTTTGCCGATTGGACGGTAGAATCAATTATTATTACTTTTAAATTTAAAATTTTGTCGTACAAAAGTGCCACTTAATGGCTGATAAAGAAGTTTTTGCTACTTCAAACAAATTATACAGTCATACATGGCGGACTTTGTGAAGTTACAGAGCTATAAATTAACTAGTGCAAAATTTCCAAATGTGCCTGATAAATTACTTACCTAATTGTCATTTACCTATTCTTTCCCAAGAAAAATAATAGTCACACAAACTCACAAGGGACCCATTAGCACCCTCTATGTACGGAACGATGAAAAAACAAAAGCAACTCAGCCGAATGTTCGAACGCCTTGTTATTACATGGTCCAAACTGGCATGACCGTAATTTGTCATCGTCAACTGTGAGGGCAGGATTCTGGACGAAAATAAACAATGAATGGCAGAGACTTTCCGTTCGGGGCGTTTGTACCTACTTATGTTTGTCTATATGCAATAAAAAACTTTTTGCTAAAAAATACTACCGACTTCCAAATGAAAAACTACAAAGTGAAAAATAACTTAATTTTTTAAGTCGGTGTCTTTCGTAGGTACCATTTTTTTGGGATATGGACACCGACTTAAAAAAAGGGGAATTTTTAACTGCACCTCTATTTAGAAATTTAAGCAAACAAAATATCTCCACTAATAACCTACTGCAAAACAATATTACTCACCGTAAAACAAAAATACTGATTTGCACACAAATTATTCAATTAAATATAAAATAAATGTGAATTAGTCCAAGAGCGAGCGAAGCGAGCTCGGGAGCTTAGGGCACCCCGACACGGATAGGTTAGGTTCGAAGGAGATGACGGGAGCTGAAGTGAGCGAGCAAAGCGAGCGAACTCAGCTCCCGTCATCTCCTTCATGTTAGGTTACTTTAGACCCTGCAGACAGAAATAGGAGCCCTGCGCAGCGGGGCTCCGTCGACTTTGTTTCGTTTCCCCCCCTCCCTTAAAACTTAAATATTTTGTTGCACTCGAAGAATTATTAGATTTACTTTTAGTTAACAGATAGTTATTCAGTAAAACAGTTAAGCTTTAAAGATCTAGCAGTATAGTATAATTCATTTATTTGATGAGCAAATTTAGTGTGCAATTCAGTATTTTTGGTAGTAATTTCGAATATTTTGATTGAAAAAAGGGGAATTACAGTTAAAGTATTAAATAACACCCTTAAAAAAATAAGTTATTTTTCACTTTGTAGTTTTTCATTTGGAAGTCGGTAGTATTTTTTTGCAAAAAGTTTTTTATTTTTCCCTTTTTAGTTTAATAATATTAGTTTATATTATATATTATAATAAATAGGCAAGTTGTTTAGTAAGGTCCTTATTACACCGAATAGATTACCAGAATAACATGAAACTTGAACATAACCGGTGAAATGAGAGATCTGTGTACCCCTTGAGAGCGTACTGGCGTGATGTTATGTTATGAAATGTTATAAACAGACATGCGATTGCAAGAATCCCGAGAGATTTGCCGTTATTTATTGAAGAGTTCTGTTGTATATCTCCGAAGTTCTTCATCAGACCTTCACTAAATTAAAATGGGGCCAATTTCGAAACATACTCTTTCAAACCAAAACATAATTTTTAAATCGGTTTACAATTGACGGAGATATCGGTGAACATATACAAAAAAAAAAAATACATACATAAAGTCGAACATAGAACCTTCTCCTTTTTAGAAAGTCTAACTGCTCTGTCAACACATGCTAGGCATGTGTTGACAGAGCAGTTGTAGAAATTTGACAAATTTAAATGAAAAAGGAAAACATAGGGGCACAGTTTATATCTTTCTTTTTCAGTTTATGGAATATCTCTTAAATTGGTTCAATATTGGAGGAGGAAATAGGTGAGAGCCAAACCTCGAATTATGACTTTTTACTTAGGAAATACAGTCGGATATCTTAATGGCAAGTTATTCTATTGGTTCGTGCTGTCATTTCTAGATCATTGGCAGTTGTTACGGGTAGCTAGAAGCCAGAAAATCTGGTAACAAATTTCAACAAGTATCGTGTTACCTAGTACTTAACTGTGTTGTGAAAGTTAAGAAAAATTTAATTAAAATAAAATAATTAATTTAAAAAAAAAAAAAACAAGATTTGTTCATGTTCTTCTTAGCAAACACTATCATTTGATAACCAAATCATGGCAGTGCACAAAAAATTACAAGTCCGCCATCTTGGGCCGTCCGCCATATTGGATTTAGAATAACGTCACTTAGCTAACCATGCATTTTAATCCAAAGTAAACGTGTATGCAAAATTTCATCTTAATCGGTAGAGGACAACTGCTACAAAATTCAGTTGCAAGATTTGACCCGAACACACTTACATACATACATACATTGCAAGTTAAATAAAAGCTTGTGAATTACGACTGCTTAAGAAGTGAACTAAAAATACGTAAACAAGAAGAAAATCATGCTGTGCAGTCGAAAGAGTTATTTATGGTTTTGTTCAGTCAGCTCGCGATAATATATCCTCCGAAAGCACAAAATGGCTTATGAAGGCTGATTTTCTCACAATATTTCAAATTCCCATTCAAACCTTTCATTCATAACAAAGGAAAGGCTATCGTTATAAAAATAAAACAGGAAAAATTGTTTCTAATTCAATTTATCAGTTCTTCTTCTAAAAATAATCCCTTTGGAAAAGGAGACTTAATTAAATAAATTGTTTGACTGAAAATATATTTTTTCTCATTCAATTGTATTTTATTTTTTTATTTTCCTGAGTTTTCTGAGGGTATTATGGTACGACAGTAATAATATTAGACACATTAATTTTATGATTTATTCTTTTTTACTATTTCCAAATACTATTGTCGTGGTGATGGCACAGTCGCAAAGACCACACCTCTCGTGATGTGTGCTTGCTGTTCAAAACCGGGCAAGTACCAATGTGAATTTTTCATATTCATATGTACTTTCATGTTTATCTTGGACATCACAGGCAACGGTGAAGGAAAACATTGTAAGGAAACCTGGACTTATATAGTTAATTTAAGTCTGAAATAGCCAAGTCAGAGACCTGTGGGGTTCCCAGAGGTGGCCGAATTAACCCTGATACCATGAAGGCCAAATAATAAAAAGAAGTGGTCACTTCTTTTCTTAATATCAGATAGCCCGTCTCCTTTTTTACCCGACTACCGAAGGAGGGTACTGTGTTTATCAGTCTATGTATGTATGTATGTTTGTTCACCTTTTTTTCCAAATACCCACATGTATGTGATTTTGTGTGTTGTGCTGTGTCTTTTGTGTGCACTGAATAAATGGTTTATCTATCTATCTATCTATCTATATGTATGGCGTTCTAAAGACCAAATGCGTTAGTCGATTTTGATGATTCTAACGTCAATCGATTTGTCTTAACCCTGCGAGTGTCACTGGCAACATTAAAATTGGAAAACACAACAAAAAAAATTGCGGATTTTGGGCGCCATTTTGTGGGGAAAAAAAAACCCTTCGTGTGGGGTATCAAAATAAAGGGTTTTAATAGGTGATTTCAAAAAAATATAACTCTTATATATGTTTTAGTGACCCTAATTCTAAAAAATAAATAACTAAAAAGTAGTAAAAAAAACAAAATTCAAAATCATTCGTGAGCTGGCTGACCAAAACCAGATATATCCTCCGACTGCACAGCATGATTTTCTTCTTGTTTACGTCTTTTTAGTTCGCTTTTTAAGCAGTCGAGTTTTTTTGTCATTCAAAAATATAAAAGAAAACGACCTCCATTAAAGCCTCTACGAGTGAAGATATTTATGTAAGTTCGTACCGGCACACCCTTTGCAGATAGCCTGCTACCTAAACTTCATGACTGGCAATATTTTTAGCAAGGTATGAGCTATTTATAACATTAACTTTTCATGATAAGACAAAAGAAAACATATGGTACGTATAGATGAGACAAAAATTGTGAATTACCACGCTTGTTTGCAATTCCTAAACACATCATCATCTGCCTAGCCTTTTCGCGATTGTTGCTGGGGTCTGCTGCCAGTCTTACCGGATTCAGCTGAGTACCAATGTTTTACATGGATCTACTGCCTATCTGACCTCCACAACCCAGAAACTGGGATACCCCTTGACAAGACTGGTATCAGATCTCAAGCTTCTGACTACCCGTAACGACTGTCAAAGATCTTCAAATTACAGCCGGGACCAACGACTTAACGTGCTTCCCGAGGCCCGGAAGAAACTCGGTATGTTGAAATGATCACCCATCCATGGACCGACCTCAGCAAGCGTTGCTTAACCTTGAAGATTGACCCATGCGACTATTATTATTAAGCCACGAGCTCCTGGACTTAGTAATTGCTAAACACAAAAGTTCTTAAATCATTAATAGAAACTTACAATCTAATGGCAAAATCTTCTATTTTTTCAACCTAACATAGGTCCCACAGCTGGGCAAAGATCACCCCCATAGCCGTTCACTGTTCCCGATGTGTTTTGTTTTTTGTGTGTTTCGGATTTGAATCCGTCATTTAAAACAAATTATTATTAATCAAACAGCAATTTAACTTCCTATCATTTTATCTTATTAAAATAACAATACAATTCAAATTTCATACTTAAAACAGTATTAAAATACTAAAACACAATTCCAAAGAACATAAAAAGTCAAACCACCTCTTACACAATGCAAATTCAACTCTTAAAATATAAGAGTGAATTTGGCGTAGCACCTCTACGAGATTTCGTAGCTGCTCTACGAGAATTCGTAGCGTCCCGTAGCATCCCGCTACGCGCATCCACGGGCCTTAGTTACACTCAGAGCGTCGTTGCGACAGGGTGTTCCCTATTTCTCTCTCGCTTTCAAAACTCTTCTTGTGAAAAAAAAGTCTTTCTCTATTCATCTTGAAGCTAAAAAAAGAGTTCGTTCGTTCGTTGTTCAGTGTTTGTGTGAATTTATTTTTCTTGAATATTTTTTTCAAAGAGTTTGTTATCGTGCCTCCGTTTTGTTATGTAATGCGTAAGTATATAAGTTTTGTTTATATGAAATTACTTGGTTGCTCAGCTCATGTATGAAATGACGAGCATTTCCAGGTATTTTTTTGTGTACAGAGAGTTTTTGTCCTGAAAGTACTTTGTTTGATTAAATATTTAGGAGCGAGTTTTAAAATTTTCGGGTGGCGGTTTTTAATAAAATTTTAGGGTTTTTAAATCGTTTGAGGGTTTGTAGATTAATGTCATGTCATGAATATTGTCGTTTTAGCGGCTTTTAAAATTTTATTCGAGTTTTATTTAAGTGAATTTCACACAAATATTTAAGTGAATGTAATTGTTTATACAAATGAATTCAATCAGTGAAATGATGGATTGTAGGTAACAACAATTCCAAAAATAATTCGGGAACATTAATGGTGTCAGCGTTTCGCCCCCAAGGGGCGCATCCGTGAAAAAGCTTGCGTACGAACGATATGCCAAATTACAAAATGAAAAAGTTTAATTTTCGAATTCACATCTGTCATGATTAACTTTTGTTTTTTTTTTTTATAAATACAAAGGACAATTTTATCGGGTGTTCTGAGGTATCTGCTATACTTAATTGTATTTGTCGTATTGTAAGACCTATATTCATAACTACATAAAAAGACTAATATTAAAACATTTTTATTTTAACTACAAAAAAATATTTATAAATTTGGTATTTATCAAAAACCATGTATTTGAGACTAGAATGCTTCTTTCTTCAAAACTTAGGAAAAACATAAATGACAATGTTCACTGGTCTTTTACAGGAAGAAGATTATTATTTCAATTATAAAATTGACTAAGTCTGAGACCCGATTTCACCAATGTAGCTAATCGCGATAAGTTCAACTAAACTCAGTTTATGAAAATACAACGTTCTAATTGATAGTTTCTCAACGGTCTCAACTGATCAGATCGCTGTATTTGTATAAACTGAGTTTAGTTGAAATAATCGCGATTAGTTTCATTGGTGAAATCGGCCCTAAGTCCCATGGAACTTGGGACGAGAATATTACCGTAAACACAAACTACCTGCAATAAATCACTGCAAAATGAGTAACTAAGAAGGACCGTATTGCACGGTTATGGTAGGATCATGGATATGGTGGTGGTAGTATCTGTTTACAGCCTTTAAGGGAAGACGTAAATTTAATAAACAAAGAAACATTATCATATGACTCTTTATACTTTCTGCTTACACCCATCAAAGTACAAACGAGAAAGTATTTTTTTTTATATCGATATGCTCGCGTTTGACCACTATCTCGCCTGATGGTAAGCGATGATGTGGTCAACGGTGAAACACGCTTGCCTAGAAGTAACCTATTCACTCTTGACTTGAAGACCCTAAGGTTGTATCTATCAGGGAACAAAGAGTCCGGAAATAAATTCCACTCCTTAGCTGTGCGCACTGTGAAAGTATTAGCAAAACGCTTTGTGCGTATGGGTGGGATGTCCACCATGAACCAATGGCGCATCGCCGTACGATTTGGAAAATCATCAAAATTAAATTCATTCATTTACCTGAATGTAGGTTTTCAAAGTATGATCTTAAATCTATGACGGTCCCTTTACATTCTACCATTAAATATGGCGTGCAAATATTTAATTTTAGCTTGTACTATCATTTAAACTTACCTTTATTAAATTAAGAAAATAGACAGTAACAACAAAAAGACATCATGCATTAGGATTCTTATGGAAAAAATTAATTAATTGATGTCAGAATTACAATTTTATACCTAGATCAGTTCAAATAATGTCAGATTAAGAATATAATTATAATTTCTTGTAAATTTAATCGATAATTATAATATTTTATGGAACAAATAAATTAATTGATGTTATCCAAGGACTTGCCCCACTCTGAGTGAAGCGGGAGGGCGTGTTGAGAATTTTTTGACTAAAACCCACCCGTGTTCCTTCAGTTGCTTGAGCCAGGGCTGCGGTAACTCTCTTTCAAATCCGTGACCCAAACTAGCAAGCATACGCACTAAATGTTTTGGGAATATGTTCACTGTGCGTACAGCTAAGGAGTGGAATTCCCTGCCGGAGTCTGTGTTTCCCGATAGCTACAACCTTGGGGTCTTTAATTCAAGAGTGAATAGGTTACTTCTGAACAAGCGTGCTTCACCGTCGACCACATCATCGCTTACCATCAGGTCAGATAATGGTCAAGCGGGAGCCTAACAATAATAAAAAAGAGGTATGAATTTATTAAACAAATGATCGTAACACATGAATCTGTGTAGGTTCTGCTTACTCCCTTTACAAAAGCGCGAGTCTATTAAATTGAATCAATCAACAAATAAATATACTTAAATTTTAGGCCCGGTGGCGCCACCCTGGGTTATCTTACTAACGCCCAGATTAGTGGCTAACATGGCAGGTAAATTATGTATGACATATTTTTTATTTAACCTCGTATGAATTATTTATTTACATTGATAAAAGTATGTACAGTATATTAAATACTTAATTGATTACAACTACAAACATATACACATTAACCAAAAACTAATCACTAACTAAACCTAAAAATATACTTAACTAAAATATGGCGTCGAAATATTCCTCCACATCGTTGTCCACTAGTCCACCCAAAAGACTGGCAGCATTGCCACGTTGTATGGCAATGCTTATTCTCTGACCAAGGTCAAAGCCAGCCTCTGGGTCACGCGAAGTATCAACTAGGCATTTGGAATGATCTTTAAACAAAAGCGTGAGCATTCGGACCCCACAGACCAAGAGTTTCAACCCCAATCAGATCGAAAATATAACTACCGATGAGGTTATCATATTTCCGCCACTTGAGGTTCTCTGCAGCCGCAGCGCCAGCACAGCATGACCTCGTATTAACAAATAACACTGAGTTAATTTTTTGGCGCATCTAAGCATTCGGTTTCTAAATAAATCTACTTATAGCCCAAACCCAATACCTTCTTAAAACCTGCGACAATACACAATACTTATTCAAATCTTTCACAAACAGACATTGCTTACAGAAATAACATTATCTTTCTACAAACCGTTGGCAAATGTGTATCAATATTTTATTATTCCTTATAAAAGTGATTGTACAAGAATCAAATACAAAATCGGCTTATCTTGGCTTGTTTCTGTTGTGATATTCTTTTGTTTAATATTTTCGATAAATATTCTTGATATTTTATTCATAATATTAAATGGTATGATTGGTGAATGTCTTGTCTTCCAAACATTTAAAAAGATATATTATTCAACTACATATGGCTAGACAAGAAGCCGCCCCAAATATAGTCGGGATAAGGCTATGCAGATGGCATTTATGGCATTTGCCCTAATATCCTTCATAGACATATAATCCAATAGCAAATTGTCATAATCTTGGTACGTAGACAGATTAATGACCGTAGTATGTTGCTATTAGCAGACAGGAGGACGCTGGTTGTGTATCTTCTTGACGTTCATAATCTCTTTGTCACCTTGCACGTATAACATCTACGACTAAGGAAATAGAGTTGAAAATCCAAGATCCTAATATGCAGTTACTGTTTCTCGAAATATCTTTTCGAAATTCGAACGGTGTCTCGTTGTGAATCCGCGATGATTTACTTTAAAAACAATTGTGTGCGCTCACTTGAGTGCGGTGAGCTGTGAACTGTACAGAATATCGTTTGTCTTTTGTTTTTATTATAACCTTTCTTACGAGTGTGTCCGGCAAGTACTAAACCATTTTTCAAGGACTGCCTGGCATCCGATTAAATTGAAACTAAGCATACTTATGCAACTGAAACATTGAAATAATACGGTACTAAGGAACTAGTATCATAAGTGGAGCCGGAATGTGACCATATGAACTCCTCCACTCGTGTTAAGGCTCATTGGATGTGTACAAGTGACCTAACGTTTTCATTTATTTATTTATCGGTCTATCTACAATTGTTTCACTATTTATTCTAATAATACAAGCAATATGCTACAAGCATAGTATTCAATATGATGCGATAGACACAGCATGCAAAAACAAAATTATAACATCCATATAATTACAACAATAGTGCAGAAATAACAATTACAACAACTAGTGGGTAGTTTTAGAAATACAATAGGTACCAATATGATAAGATAAAAAATAAAAATATGGTGTTTGAAGAGTACAGACAAAGAACAAGGAATGGCACAAGATTTCATTTTTCTTTTTTTTTATTGGCAAGCAAATCTTTATCTATGGTAGTTTTATTCCCAATCACTAACTCTTTTTAAAAGTAAACGTAAGGTGCCATAAAGACATTTTTGTTTATGGCCGAAACGAAAAGAACCGGGAATGTCCATGACATACCGGTACATACCGGTAAAGAAGAGGATAAAAATTGCATACTTCTGAACATTATACTGCGTTTTTATCAAAATCTAGAGATCTTAGATCCTTCCAGTTCAAAAAGCTTGTTCACAAGATCACCTAAAACTTATCTATTTTAAGGTCGATATGTGATGGAAGTGAGTATCGCATATGATTTAGTCCCCTTGTGATAGTGCGAGGGCATCAAAAATGTACTGTTTTTATTATGCATGCGTGCTCGAGAGCCTATCTGTGGACATGCATTTGTAATGTGTGTGTGAGATCAGTTTCAGAATCGTTTGGGGTTTTGATATAAAAGTATGTTATAAAATGTATTATTTTTAGCAATGTTACAGGATTATTTTTAACTCAGAATAAAATTATGACGTGTTTGAACCCAACTCATTGCGTTTTTGACGTGAAACAATCAGAACGCGAACGCCTGTTGTATATTTGTTTTAATTTGATACAATAACAAATACAACTTGGTTTACAATAAAGTATATTTAAATAAATTAAATATACATTTTTGCCCTAGTGCCTACTTTGTGGGGACTTACTCTTTTACTTGTCTTTATTAGTCGTAATATTACCAGTTCAAAATAACAAAAAAATCTTAAAAATAAAAGCCGGCCAGGTGCGTGTCGGACTTCGCACATTTAAGGTTCCATACTAAACTGCAGAATCAAGTTGATTGTAAAAGAAAGAATGAGGGCAATTTCAAACAAGAAATCTGATTTATCATAATATTGGTATTTGTTAGTAAAATATACGCAATAATAAACTTTTGCACTAAATTTGAAGGTCACAGGTCAACGGGAGGTTAAAAAATTATTCGGGAAAAATTGTAGCTTCTCATTCCTTTATTTTCCTATATTTTATTAAACAAAAAATACAGTATTTATCGACACAATGATACCCCATTTGATGGAGTGGGTGTAAAAAAAATTGCGCCCCCCTCTTTTCGCTTTATCGGAGCCCCCCTTAAAATTTTTTTTTTTTTTTTTTGTTTTTTTTTTGGCTTTGGTTCAATAAGATGTAGATGTACTGTAAACATTTGAAGATTGTAGCTTCAAACAAGTTTGGCTTTAAAACCTGTATGACAGAAGATGGACAGACAGGTATATGTACAGACAGACGCGTGAGTGACAGAAATAAGGCTTCGTATGGACCCTTCGGGTACGGAATCCTAATAAAAAACTTGGTTCTTTTTCTCTTTAACACCGGTTTAATCCACCTAGAGCTTCTTACTTTTTCTCCTCCCCACTTAGTTATTATCCTTTTCACCAACTATAATCTATCTATATAAAAATCAATACCACTTTTCGTTGTTATTTTATAACTCAAGAACGGGATCAACTATAAAAACTCAACTATAATTAAGGATTTATTCGGACTATTAAGCAGATGGTTTATGTGAAGAAAAAAAAAACTAAATTGAAACTTAGGGTAGGGTAGGGTAGGGTAGTGTAGCGTAGGGAAGTGTAGGGTAGGGAAGTGTAGGGTAGGGTAGGGTAGTGTAGGGTAGGGTAGTGTAGGGTAGGGTAGTGTAGCGTCGGGTAGGGAAGGGTAGCGTAGGGTAGTGTAAGGTAGGGTAGATAAATGTTTGGTGTTTTTATGGCAAAACAAAGTTTGCCGGGTCAGCTAGTTTTCTATAAAATATTCATTTTTTGCTTTCAGTTTATTTAAATCGACCGCACAATCTATGAAAATAATTTTATCTATGACTTTGTCAATTTGTTTTCATAATGTTTTTTAATTAATATGATTTTAATTTTATGCTCGTATTTGACAACCATGGTAAGCAAAGATGTGGTTGACGATGGAATACGCTTGCAAAGAAGTAATCCATTCATCCTTGACTTAATAAATCCCTCTAATATCTAAAAAAAAATACTATTTCTTAACCAATACCGGTACCTATCCGATAAAATACACATACCTACACCAGTCAAAGATCACACTGAAAACCCCTATTCCGAAACCTTCACCTAAATTCATCACTCGTTCCCACGGCAGTTACCGTAACTTTCCTTTTTATATTTAGATCAGTCGGAAGGGGAACAAAGGGACGGTTGAACCGAAGGTCAAGTTTGAGCTGTTTAGGTAAACACTCTTTTGACCTATAGATATTATTATGTTTGTTGTGTGGAGGTATTCTGGTATTATTTTTATTTGGTTAGTGAATATAATAGTAGTAGTAGGTCTGTAATTACCAAATATTTGTGTAATAAAACTTTATGCATAAATAAAAAATGCCGGCCATGTGCGAGTCGGACTCGCGCACGAAGGGTTCAGTACCCTTATCGCAAAAACGGCAAAAAAAACACGTTTGTTGTAAAAAAAAAAAAAAAACACTTAAATATTTATTTTATTCTGTTTTTAGTATTTGTTGTTAAAATTTCAACTGTCTAGCTTTCACTGTTCATGAGATACAGCCTGGTGACAGACAGACAGAAGGACCGTGGAGTCTTATTAATAGAGTCCCGTTTTTACGCTTTGGATACAGAACCCTAAAAACGCAATAATACTTTGTCTGAAACAAGAATCGCCAACAACACCAACAAGTTATTTAAAATTTAACCACAAGTTTGTGTAATTAGCTATGAGGAGCTCGTGGCTGAATAATAACAGCCGCACGGGTCGATCTTCAAGGTAAAGCAACGCTTGACGAGGTCAACCCGTGGATGGGTGACCATTACATACATTTATACAGAGTTTCCTCCGTGCCTCGGAAAGCACGTTAAGCCGTTGGTCCCGGCTGTTATTTGAAGATCTTTGACAGTCGTTACGGGTAGTCAGAAGCCTGTGATCTGACACCAGTCTAACCAAGAGGTATCGTGTTACCTAGTTACTGGGTTGTGGAGGTCAAATAGGCATTTACTCCATGTAAAACACTGGTACTCAGCTGAATCCGGTTAGACTGGAAGCCGACCCCAATAATAATTGGGGAAAAGGCTAGGCAGATGATGATGACCACAAGTTTGTGTAATTATAGAACATACTTAAGTTTTGTAGTTAATACCTACAAAGTCACGTCTTGAAAAATGAGTATTTTCTATACCAGTCCGCTACCCTTGTTAACAAAGGCAACACATTTTCCTAACAAATAACAAGACTGGTGTCTGCTTCCACTGTAACCAAAGGAGATAGAAAGTCAATATTGTACATAGAAGCACGAACAGATTTAGTACTACCAATAGGTAATTTACTAACTGAACGTTAAGACCAGTAGCAAAAAGTTATTTTTACCCGACTGCCGAAGGAGGGTAATGTGTTTATTACCCGACTGCCGAAGGAGGGTAATGTGTTTAACAGTCTATGTATGTATGTAAGTATGTATGTATGTATGTTTGTTCCTATATGGCGTTCCAGAGACCAAACGCGTTGGCCGATTTTGATGATTCATACGTCAATCGATTTGTCTTAACCCTGCGAGTGTCATAGGCTACATTAAAATTGGACAATGGAAAAATTGCGGATTTAGGGTGCCAAATTGTGGGGGCCCAAATTTTTTTTTTCTTCCAAGCCCATCGTGTGCCCGCGAATATGTATCCTCCGACTGCACAACATGATTTTTGCCTTGTTTACGACTTTTTAGTTCGCTTTTGAAGCAGTCGGGTTTTTGATTTTTTGAATTAAGTTTTTTTTTGAATAACTAGTACCTAAGAGCTCGTGGCTAAATAATAATAGCCGCACTGGTCGATCATCAAGGTTAAGCAACGCTTGAGGAAGTGGTTCCGTGAATGGGTGACCATTTCAAAATACCGAGTTTCCTCCGTGCCTCGGAAAGCACGTTAAGCCGTCGGTCCCGGCTGTCATTTGAAGATCTTTGACAGTCGTTACGGGTAGTCAGAAGCTTGAGATCTGACACCCAGTCTAGCCAAGGGGTACCGTGTTAACCAATTAATGGGTTGTGGAGGTCAGATAGGCAGTCGCTCTATGTAAAACACTGGTACTCAGCTGAATCCGGTAATACTGGAAGCCGACCCCAATATAGTTGGGAAAAAGCTGGGCAGATTGATTGAGTACCTAACTCACATTTGTATTTTCTAGTCGCCTTTTTCAAGAACTGTTATCGCTCTGTATTTCACCCACTTATTATTTCGGTAAGTCATGAAGGGTATTTTTGATTTTGGTTCCAGTGATATTTGTAGTGACAACCAGCAAGTTTAGAGTAAAAGAAGAAAAGAAAGAAAACCAGTTTATTTGGCACACACAGATACACACAATGTACAAATAAAAGGAAAAAGAATTAAAAAAAAACAATTACATACATAGTGTGCCCCGCGGCTGCGCCAAAAAGGTCCAGTTCAGCAAAATGCCAGACAACTGGGAGAAACGTGACAACTGGGACAACGTCTATAAAAATAAAAGATAAAATACTCCTTATTGAAAAATGTACAACATACCTGACAAACAATTAAATGATAGAAGGGATAGGCCTTCCATTTCTTTGGTCTACAAGGTCAAAGATGAAAATCATTAATGGTGAGACTAGATGACAACAAATATTAATGAAAATACAAAAATCGCTATGTGTTTGCCCCAAAAATTTGAGGAGTTCCCTCGATTTCTCCAGGATCCCATCATCAGAACTTGACATGATGACCATGAGACTACCTGAGCAGTATACCCTTTCAAATAAAAGACGAAATATCCAAATCGGTCCAGGCGTCTTTGAGTAGTCGGGTAACATACATAAAAAAAAGTTTTCCACGGAGAACCTCCTCCTTTTTTTTAAGTCGGTTAAAAAGTCGGAAATAAAGAAGTATGGAAGATGAAGACATGTTGCGCCGAGCCATATAAGTTGGGATAAGGACAAGTAAATGAGCTGGTGGTTTATACTTAGGGTACTTATACAATATAGTTTATATTTTATATTAAGGTCCGTATAAATCTACAGACATTGAGCGTGTCAGACACGTTCCGGGGCAGACAAAATAATATTATTTTATACAGTGTCTATTAACGTATTTATATCTGTCGTTACACGGCCGCGCAGACACCAACAGACACGGGCCGTGCGCGGCCAGTATTCGCGGCAGGACTATTTTGTCTGTACGGCTACGTGCTGGGCAGTGTGAATATCACAGAATATTTTTTGGTGAATATAGTATTGGAACCGTGCAGACGTCTTTTAATTTTATTTATTGAGCATAGGGTGTATGGCCATGGGTTTTACTCATTTTTAGGGTTCCGTAGCCAAATGGCAAAAAACGGAACCCTTATAGATTCGTCATGTCTGTCTGTCTGTCCGTCCGTATGTCACAGCCACTTTTTTCCGAAACTATAAGAACTATGATGTTGAAACTTGGTAAGTAGATGTATTCTGTGAACCGCATTAAGATTTTCACTCTAAAATAGAAAAAAAAAATTGGGGTTCCTCATACTTGAAACTGAAACTATTTTTTTTTTTCCATCAAACCCATACGTGTGGGGTATCTATGGATAGGTCTTCAAACATTATATTGAGGTTTCTAATATAATTTTTTTCTAAACTGAATAGTTTGCGCGAGAGACACTTCCAAAGTGGTAAAATGTGCCCCCCCCGTAACTTCTAAAATAAGTGAATGATAAAACTAAAAAAAATATATGATGTACATTACCATGTAAACTACCACCGAAAATAGGTTTGAACGAGATCTAGTAAGTAGTTTTTTTTTAAATACGTCATAAATCGTAAACCGCAATTTACCAAGTACGGAACCCTTCGTGCGCGAGTCCGACTCGCACTTGGCCGGTTTTTTTTGTTTAACCCTGCTCTTCCTCTTTTAGCAACAACGCAATTATGAATAAATCTTCCACAGAGAAGTGTCTGAACATTGTGAAAGCTATTCATAAACTGCTTATAGAGCGGCCCCGACGCTGACAACGGTGTCTGCCCTGGCACGCGTCTAGCACGCTCAGATGTAAATAAACCGTGCCTGTCGGTGTCTGCCCCGGAACGCGTCTGACACGCTCAATGTCTGTAGATATAAACGGACCTTTATGTGGGAGTCTTTAAGTCAAGTGTGAATAGGTTTCTTCTAGACAAGTTTTCCCCATCATCAACCACATCATCACTTACCATCAGGTGAGATAGTGGTCAAACGCGAAACTACCAATATTAAAAAAGTAAATAAAATATTTGGTCCGCGCGCTCTGTCGTTTGTCTATGGTTTCGACAAATGATCATTGAGCATCGCGTTTATATATTTGTATTATACTTACACTTACTTTGACCCACCTTCAGTGTTTTATTCTATTTTGTTTGTTATTTATATATTCTTCTATTTTATTTTATTTTATTTTATAAGTCCTGTTTCCGTAAGTGTGTCCGTGGCATCAACAGTAGGCCCTATCAGAATATCAGCGCAGCGTTATTACCTTTTTGGATATCGCTGCACATGCTGAGATAGGAGACTTTTTGGTCTCGCACAGGGTTTTTTATTTTATTATTGTTTAAGTGTATGCTTATTTTCTCGTGTCTCCTGTGCGGGTCACAAAAAATATTTTTCTTTCTTTCTTTCTTTCTATCTATCATTGATTGTAAGTTTTACAAAAGTAATATCTATTACCCACAATATTTCATCAAGTCAGTTCACTACCAATATAGCATAGGTACTGTTCACATTATTTGAATTCTCACACTTACACTATATGCGTATCATCACTTAGTATTACGTCACAAGCTTTTATCATAATATGAAAATATACACAGTCAAAATATTCTGTAAACAATTTGTGAGCGAGGGCTTACAGTGTTGTCTCCAAGATTAGTTTTGTAAATAAGATGTTTACAATATTATAATCTGTTTGTGTTTGTCATGTCTGCGGTTCAATATATTTATTGTAACTGCAAACTTTGACTAAATAATAACAGCCACACGGGTCAATCAAAGGTTAAGCTCATCCCACCCATACGCACTTAACGCTTTGGGAATACTTTCATTGTGCGTACAGTAGGAGTGGAATGCCCTGCCGGAGTGTATTTTCTAATAACTACAACCAGGAGGCCTTTATGTCAAGAGTAAATAGGTAACTTCCAGGCTAGCGTGGTTGGGGGCTCAGTAACCATGGCTTGGTCAACCACGGTGAAGCGAAGAGGAACCCGAGGAGGAGGGCCGCGATGTCTTATGGAGCGACCCAGGGCCCATACGATGTCTCGGCTGAGGGTTGAGGGCCGCGGCGGGAGAGAAGTGCCGGTATTGGGGTGCGCCGCTCTCCCTACCTTCCGCGGCCTAGACGGGGTTGCCACCGTCTGTTGGCGGACACGGTGGGACCGAAGGGGAAGAGGAGTGTCGGTATTGCGTTAGCCTCTCTCCCTATCTCCTGCGGCCGAAAAATGTTAGGTGGCAGGGCCATTGACCTTGACCCGTCACGAGGGACCAACGGTGCATACACGTGGTCGTCTGGTACCCATGTGCTGGTTTGGTCCTTAGGCTGGTCACAGCGTTCAGTGTGTTCTGGTTCGCCAGATGATGGGGGGTACTCCCTCGAGGATGGTCGGTAACGGACAGCCGCGGCGGGTTCGCGGTGAGTGCTAACACGTGCCCGTGTTCCCGCCGTAAGCGGCACAGGAGGACACCGTGGAGTTTTAGTGGGTTAGAGTCCCACATAACTGCACTATCTCCCCGTGGTAGTGCAGTATGCATGAGCATTTATAAACGAAAAAAAATAGGCTAGCGTGGTTCACCGTCGACCTCATCATCGCTTTAAAGTAGATCTTGAGATGAGAGCAGTAGTGGCCCAGTGATAACGTACGCGATTTACAAGATATAGGTCGAGGGTTCGAGCCCAGGCAGGCGCTATACTTTGTGTAAATTATTTCACCACCACTGCTCTCAAAAGAAGGTGAAAGAAAACATCGTGAGGAAACTTGTCTCAGAACCAAAAATTGGAAGACATGTAACATCCGCCGGTATGCACTGGGCCCGTGTGGTGGATTACGGCTCATTCCCTCTCACAGAGAGGAGGCCTGCACGCACAACAGATCAAATGCAAGTCTAAGTGTGGAAAAGGAGTCTATCTATCCTAGATCTTGAGATAGTGGTTAAACGCGACCCTGTAAATAAAAACAAAGCTATGTTATAAGTCAAGGTCAGTACATAGATGGTTCCAGTCTCTGGGTTGTAAAGATCGGACAGAAAGTCACTCCATAATATAAAAGTCTAGGATTCAGCTGCGTTGGTTAAGCTGAAAATGGTCCCAAACATGGTTGAAGATGACCAACGGTTTGACAAAACTGATGATGATGACGGAGCTGTAAAGTAACATTTCTTTTCACCCGACTGCTAAGTAAGGGTTATGTTTTTATCAGTCTATGTATGTTTGTTCCTATGTGGCGTTCTAGAGACCAAACGCGTTTGTCGATTTTGATGCTTCTTACGTCAATCGATGCGTCTTAACCTTGCGAGTGTCACCGGATACAAAAAAAAATGGAAAATAGAAAAATGGCGGATTTTGGGTGCCATATTGTTGGGGCCGTTTTTTTTTCCAAACCCATCGTGTGGGGCATTGAAATAAAGGGTTTTATAAGATGATTTCATAAAATGAAAAGTATATAAAACTTATAAGTTTTAATGTAACTAAACCGAAAAAAAATATGTTAACAAAAAAGTTATAAATAAAAAAAGTTCAATCAAAAAACCGGACTGCTTATGAAGCGAATTAAAAGACGTAAACAAGAAGAAAATCATGCTGTGCAGTCGGAGCATGAATCTGGTTTTGGTCAGCCACCTCGCGAACATGAATTGGAATTAACTTTTTTTGTCAAATTTTTCGCAAATCGTAGCGGGTGGTGTTCTTTAGTTTTTGTCTATCCTCATGAAAAAAGAGCGTAAGTGTATCTATGTATGTTATGTGTAAAATCTTTATATTAATTGACAAAGTATATTAAAAATACCAACAAATTTGTCACACCTCGTTGAGGCCTACAGTATTACGAATTATGAAAATATTATCACCCTTGAAGCGTCGGGCAATTTAGCTCGCGCTTAAATTGCGTGGAGCTAACCTAAGAAGTTAAGATAGCATTCATAAATAAAAATAAATGAAGAATTCATGGAGGAGTTTTTTTAAATAAAATTGCCTGGGCAATGTTATCATTAACATTGTCGCCCAAATGACGCGAGCAGTAACGTCATCTCTAAACATCACTTTGAAATTCGAACGGTGTCTCGTTGTGAATCCGCGATGATTTACTTTATAAACAAATGAGTTCGCTTTCGAATTGTGTGCGGTCACTTGAGTGAGGTGAGCAGTGAACTTTACAGAATGGTACTATAGTTCATAAATGCTTATCTTTGAACAAAGAATTGTGTTATACTTTTTCAGAATCCTTTTTTAATGCGCCAAAACTTGTAATACAGGGTCACTTTTCGCTAGAGTATTTTTTTTTCACAGTGGGATCCGATATAAATAAAAAGTTATGATTTGAGAAAAAAAAATCGTGAAACGTAATATTATCTTCAACACACCCAATAAACATCCATAAATAAATATTGTTTTGCAGCTGATGGCCCCATCTAACCCCTAGTTGCGTTTGATCCACGACTTTTTGGCTACCCTGTATAAGCCCGGCAAGAAAGATTTGCTCTGTCTACATAACTATTCTCCAGATAAATTCAAAATAAGCACTACATCTTTTGACACAATTTATAATAACTATACAGCTACACATTTAACTTTGCACAAAATCTTTTACACATCGTTGAACTCAAAAATGTAAATAATATTTGCCACCAAGTGTAATCATGTCTGAAAATTTGAGCGAGAACTAAATTGCGTAAGTCTTAAGATTACGTTGTAAATAAAATATGAAGTCGCGTCACAAGTGGGGTAATATGTCTCGTATTCATAATATGTTTAAAATATTTACATGTAAGTTGACTGGAATAATAAGATGTTGTTTCAAGAAAGGCGTATCTTTAGGTAAAGAAAAATTGGATGGATTTTGTGAAAAGTAATATGTCTAGTAAGGAATCAAGTAATGATATAATGACAAATAGAGATTAAAGGGGAAGAAGATAACATGTTGCGCTGACCTCGCATATATTAAGATTACTATTTGTGCCAAGTTTCAAGAATTTTGGACGAAGAAATTCGATTTATCATACAAACTTTCAACCTCCTTTTTACCCCCTCAGGGGTCAAATTTCCAAAAATCCTTTCTTAGTGCTCACTAACGTCACTTGAGGATCCTTTCTGACAAATTTCATGCTTCTATGCCTAGCGGTTTTGGCTGTGCGTTGATCGATCAGTCAGTCAGTTTATTCTTTTATATTTATAGAAGATAAGGCGAGAATTCATATATTGAGATACATATATTATATTGGGGATGACGGGAAGCTGTGTACTCGATGGAATCTCGTATCGACTTCTACGAAAAATTTCCTCACAAATTTTATTAGTGCTCATACCCGTTGTGAAAGAGATTCTAAAGAAAAAAAATAACTGAATTGCAAAACTAAACACTACAAAACAAAAAAATACTTTCTTTTCAGAAGTCGGTGTCTTTGGTACATATCTTTTTTCGTTCTTGACATTGTAGCGCTACGTATAGCTCAGCTCAGTGGAGCTATACGTAAGCCACGTTAATAAAAATTAAGATAAAAGGTTATTTAAATTAAAGCTAAGAAAATTAAAAAGGATATGATAATAAAATAAGGTCCGGCTTCGCGCGACGTAGGCAGCTAACCAGGCAGCAAGACGAACAGGAGGATGTGGTATGCCCGAGGTAGACAGATGAGCAGGCAATCGGGCAGGTAGGAAGTTGTGTAGACAGCAAAACGGCAGATGAGCAGGCAATCGGGCAGGTAGGCAGGTCAGCAAAACGAACAGAAGGATGTGGTATGCCCGAGGTAGACTGATGATCAGGCAATCGGGCAGGTAGGATTGTTTCACAGGTAGTGACGTAGGCAACAAGGAGTGTCGAGGAATCAGGGCTGTGGCGTTTCACGCCGTAGATATGAAAGTACACGATAGGCAGGATCCAGACAAATGATACTCAGTATATCACACACAATATATATTATTGGAGCACTTCAGATAATAATAGTTATACATGAGCTGATAACTCAACAGTTTTTAAGGGTTTTAGAATAGAAAATACACTTCGTATACGTATAACCGACTCTTGGCGTTCAGACCAGACCCTCACCTGGAAAAATCTGAAGCCTGTTTTCATTCGATCTGCCATCCCTTCTAAATTTCAAATTCAAATCTCAATGAGACCAGAACGAATAAAAACGGCTTTACAAAGGCGGGTCAGTCTGCTCTGACCTTACAATAATGTACAACTAGCTTAAGGAAAGGTCTAGGTATTATAGTCCATGGTACCTATGGTATGTCTATGGCTTTAAGAAAATAAAATAGACAGACAGATGTCATGTCAGATGAAAATGTCACAGTAGAAAAATATTGCAAGAATTATAAATTACGAATATAATTTAAGTTTAGATATTTAAAACAGTCAGAGATAACTAAATAAGCTTTCCAGATGTAATAATACAAAGAATATATATAAAAATGAGTTACACAAATTGATACAATATCAAAAGATGTGAAGATGGATTGTATAGTGTTATAAAATCGTAAGTATATGTGGAATAAATACCACAACATTGATTTCCGAAAAGAAAGTTATTTTTCGCTTTGTAGTATTGGTATCTTCTATTACCATGAAAAAACGCATTATTTAGGGATAACTTATAAACTACTCGTCAGATCTTGATCAAATTTAAAAATAATCATCAAAATTAGCGGACTAATCGCATAACAATCATACAAAAACATACAGTCGAATTGAGAACCTTTCCTTTTGGAAGTCGGTTAAAAATTCATGCTTCTAGACTCAGCCGTTTAGGTTGTGCGTTATCTACATACCAGTAAATTAATTAAAGATTTTTTTTAAGTAGATTGTAGGCTTGGCATAAAAGTTGCCGCGAAAAGATAGGAGGAATAAATATAGGACCAATAATCAGAGCTTGTCGAAGGTGTGAGGACTCTTGTCACATATGAAGGCCTACCTATGATGATTTTATTGTTTTGAACTTACGTTAAGGCCCGCCAAAAAGTAGATTTTAAAGCAAATAAAATTGAAAATAATCTTGCTTTTTGCCAGCTTTTGTACCCGCATTTTCATTTGAATAGAAATTAACAAAAAGCGTAGAACCAGTTGCTTCAAACGAAATAGATGTTGGCACTGTGCCAAAGCATAATCTTTGATGTCTTCCTGTTATTTTAACACTAACGCAGCTTTATTCTTTTGCCACGTTACTTCAGTCATCATCAGCTTATTAATGATCCCACTGTTGGGACACAGGCCACTTCACTGTGAGAGAGGGAATGGGCCGTAATCCACCACGCGGGCCCAGTGCGGATGTGTGGATGTTACATGTTTTCGAGTTTTTGATTCTAGGACATGCCGGTTTCCTCACGATGTTTTCCTTTACCGTTTTGATAGCAGTACTTCAGTACGTGTGACGAATCCTAGACGGTCAGATTTGCGATTAATTTTGCGGAGAGGCTATCTTTTCATAAGGATGTGCTCTGGAGACATTCATTATATAAGTTCATTTATAATGCATACTATTACATACAATGAAGTTATATATATACTGAGATAGATATGTTTTACTGACGTCTGCGCGGCAGTATAAACACAAGCTGACCAGCTTGAGTGATCTCAGTCCACGAACGTACGTCTGAACAGTATTTTAATCTCTCTCTGACAACGGGGTACTATTTATATCTCTGTGATCTTTTGACCTGAAATAAAGTTAAAGTAAAATATCATCTTGTTTTTATTTTTTAATAATGAGTATGACGTCTCTATTGGTAAAATCTTATAGGTTACATATTCATACATATCGTATAAATATGGCTTCTACAGTGTTTTTTTTTTCAACCTGACAGCAAAATAGAAACGTGGCATCCATAAAACTCACGTCAAAAACAGGTATGAATTTGAAGTTGGTAAAAATAAATGTTCAAATACTGTAAAGTTCACAGTTCACACTCAAGTCAGCGCTCACAATTTAAAAGCGAATTCATATTTTGATTTAAAGTAAATCATTGTGGACTCACAACGAGACACCGTTCGAATTTCGAACGTGATGCTTGACAGAAGAGGGGAGGCATTTATGAAATTATCATTTACTTATTTATTTTACATTTACAAATCAAATCAAAAATATTTATTTGCTAGAATATGGTACATAAGGTGTTACAGTAAATTAGTTTCAGCATATCCTGCCATAACATGGCGTACAAATGTATTGACAATCAATGATGTCACTTAATCTAACTCACAAATTACAGATTCTATTGACTTGTCTTCCAAATAGTCCTTAATGCTATAATATCTTTTATATAATAATAGTTTGAAAAGTATTTTTTTAAACATAGTCAGCGGTAGCTCTTGAAAACTATTAGGTAAATGATTGTAAAGAATAATCGACATGCAGTATACATTTTTCTTAAATAATTCTAACTTTATTGATGGCATCTGAAGTCTATCTTTATGCCGTGTTCTGCTATTTGGCCTGTCAGTGTTAGTTTCAAATAAATAAATAAGCTTCTGTCAGCGACTTCGCCCCCGTGAATGTCGAAAATTATCACAAGGGAACATATCCCCGAGATAAAAAGTATTCTATGTGCTATTCCAGACTATAATCTATCTCTGTGCCAAATTTCATCCAGATCCATCCAGCCCATTGAGCGTGGATAAGTAACAAACATACAAACACACACTCACAAACTTTTCCCTTTATAATAGGCACACCAAAGACTCATTTACAAATTCATACCAGAAAATAACATTCAGAAAAGATCCTGTGCAAGCATACTTACAGGCATGCTCATCATTGTCATAGTAAGTCGCATAAATTAAAATAAGAATTTAATACAAACGTAAAGTAAAATTGAAGGTAATAAAATTAAATAAAAGCACATAAATTCAAATTAAACCAAAATAGAAACAAAAAGAAATAAAACAAAATTGAAATATACATACACACACATCATGTGTTTTCATCAGACAAAATTTTGAACTTTTGACAATCGTGTTACCGCTGGTAAAACGATTGCCAAAAGTTCAAAATTCATCATGTGAAATTTTGGTAGTGCATGTCAATTCCATACATATTCTACTTTTAGTCAAAACTTATCACTAACTTAAAAAAGTCGCTGGTACCATTTACGAAATGATCATGTTGAAATCAAAATTCAAATCTGGCACAACGCTTTTGAAATTCAAAACAGAGACTCGACGACCGATCCTTTTACAGAATTGAGTCAATACAATCTTCTCTACAATATTAATGACTGTATTCCGTTTTGAAGTTGAAGACATTGTGGGAATTCAGAAGTGACGGTCCAATGGACAAATGTCCTTAATATTTAAATGGATTTGAGTAGAATATTAGCCTAAATTGGATGGATTAGTAAAGAAATAATGTTTTGTTTAGAAAGTTGAGTTTATGTAAATCTAAATACGACTATGATTTATTTTTACCGGTCTGCCGAAGGACGGTAATGTGTTTATCAGTATTTGTATGTATGTATGTTTGTTACTATGTGGTGTTCTAGAGACCAAACGCGTAGGCCGATTTTGTTGATTCTTACGTCAATCGATTCGTCTTAACCTTGCGAGTGTCACTGGTTACATTAAAATTGGACAACAGAAAAATGGATAATTTTGGGCGCCCTATTGTGTTGGCCAATTTTTTTTTTTCCAAACCTATCGTGTGGGGTATAAAAAAGGGTTTTAAGAGGTGATTTCCAAAATATAACTTGTATGTTTAAATGTACTTAATTCGTAAAAAATAATTATGTTAACAAAAAAGTTATGAATTAAAAAAAAACTGGTCGGGCTTCGTCAACCAGCTCGCGAATATGTATCCTCCGACTGCACAGCATGATTTTCTCCTTGTTTACGTCTTTTTAGTTCGCTTTTCAAGCACTAGATTTTTTTTTTTATTATTTTGTACTCGTTGTTTGGAAAATAAATGAGAGGATTTCGAAAAGCAGCTAGAATGTCATCCTTTTCTACTAACACCATTAAAATTACGTTTAAACGTTAACAAACACGCTTAAACGGCTGGGCCCTGCTTAGCACTTAAGTTTTTTTTTTATTCTGCCAGTATGTTCCCGTAGCATAATTGTCGACTTGAACGTGGGCGAAGCCGCGGGCAAATTGAAGCTAGTTTGCCCGCGGCAGTTAAGTTGCATCGACTGGGCACAAAGTCCAGACTCCGGGCGGCTGCTGAGAAATTATTGATGGAAAAACACAATAACACTTTCTCCGACCCGAACATCGAACCCAGAAGGTCATGTTCAGTAGTAGCGCTAACTAAAGTATTGTCCAGTAGACTATTCTGACTAGTAAATGTTTAATGCAACTTGAATGCATATATTGAAAGAAAGATGTGAAGAAAACGTATTTATCCAGCACGACACAAATGATACCAAAGCCCACATTTTATAGAAGTGAAAAATAAAAAAACTCTGTGACAAAAAATCAAATCGACCTCCAAAATAAAACACTAGAAAGCGAAAAATAACTTTCTTTTCCGAAGTCGGTGTCTTTTGCACCCATTGTTTGCCGTTTTTCAACACCGACTTCGGATGAGAAAGTTATTTTTCGCTTTGTAAGTCTGTTTGATTTTTATTAAAATTATTTTTTATTTATCATTTTTAGTTTTGGTAGGTACCTCCAATTAACATGAATATCATTTATAGCAAAAGTACATCTCATGACATACGATTCCAATTAGCTTAGACTAGGATACATTTTTATTTGGAGTTCCAGCATTAAAGAGTTCCAGAGGCCATTTGCGGTCTTCTTCATCGGTTCCACTTTACCAAATGATACTTTCTGAGTGAAAATGATTGCATTTTTGATGAAAATACCAACATCGCTATATGTATGCCTATAATATTTGAGGAGTTCCTTCAATTAATTTTTATAGGATCAAATATTGCAAACAAAAGAAGATTTTTTCAAATCGCTCTAGGCGTCTTTGAGTAATCGGGGAACATAAATAAAAAAGGATTGCTTTTTTTGAAGTCGGTTACAAACTAAACAACACGAACAAAATATAAAATCCTAAATGTAAACCAGTGAACATAAACAAGTCAATCATTATATAAACAATGAACCACAAAACAATCAAAATACATAAACTACTAGAGCGCCATAACCCGATTACAAAGCACAAGTCTAGCACAAAATTGTGTGCCGACAATCCGCCAATATGCACGCCAGTTTACGCATGAATAATTAAACCCGTTCGCTGCATCTCCTAGCTGTGTATGTGCGCCTAGTACTTCGCTAAATTGCGAACTGTATTGTGGCTTATTTTTTTTTATATCTGGCACAGCTTTAGAGCTTATTATTGCACTTGACATCTTTAAATAGTACAATTGTGTTTAGAAATCTACTAAACAGGTTTTCCTTCAAGTCTAAAGCACATTTTCTATTCAAAATGATATAATATTGCAGTGTTTCTACCACGAAGATACATATACATTTATTTTACGTCGCTTAAAATACAATTAAAATCACTACCTAACATTTTCAATGCACTTCGGTGCTACTCCTAAGAGCTTCAAAAGGCTGCAGTGAAATATATCTACCTCATTTGAAATAATAGGTATTTTACAATCTTATGGCGTGTGACAAGGGAGCAAAATTGTTCAGGTTAGTCCTAGAGGATGGTTCCAGTAGCATTGGCGTGAGGCGAATCGCGCTCCACAGCCGGGCGGCGCGCGCCTCGAACAATACAGAGCGATGTCCCTCCGCATATATCGCTAGACTGCTGTACCCTATTACGAAGAGACTCGGGAAAATGAGCGGGCAGAAGAGATAGTCAGCGTACAGCTTAAAAAAACAATAAAAAACTATTGAATTTGTTTTGGATTTTAGCCTCAAGGGGGTCCCAAACGATAGCCCTCGTTTTAAGACGGCTTCGTACCAGCGTATTGTACAGGATTCTTACCACTGCCGTATTCTGAGAGTCTTTGCACTGTCTCAATATAAAGCCAAGATTTCGGAAGGACTGGCCGCATATGTCTAAGATGTGGCTACGAAACATTAATTCCGGAACCATCTCCACCCGCAGCTCCCGTACATGCGTGACTCGTGACATGACCGCAGCTTCCGTATAGTATATATATTCACTGATGCATAGTTCAGACCACCTCCTAGTTGTGCATGTGCGCCTAGTACTTTGCTAAATTGTGACCTGTTGGTATTATGGTTTATTTTAATCTGGAGAAGCAAAAGTTGAGGTTATTCTGGGTATAATAAGGCATAGATTTTCCTAAAAAAAAATACAACATTTATGTCAAACATAAATAGGTTTCATCTAGGCAAGGATGCTCCATCATCGCTTATCATCAGATAAGATACTCGTATATGGCATAGGTTATATGGCCAGAAATTATTTAAAAAAAAAAACTTCAAGATAGGCCTGTTCGAAAACCATACATAGCATATATTTGGTTTTCCTTGGATCTCTAAACGTAACTTTGAGATTCGAACGTTATGAATATGCAATGATTTACATTAAAGACAAATAAGTTCGCTTTCGAATTATGTGCGCTCACTTGAGTGAGCTGAGCTGTGAACTTAAAAGAACACAACTCAGCAAAAGCCAGTTCTAAACATTTTATAAAAGAACAATAAAATTCTCAAAAAGATATGAAAAGATCTTCTCGTGAAACGTCATTTCTTTTCCCCAGTTACACGGTACTTAAGAACCAATATGTTTCTTTGTAAACCTCTACAGATATACCTCTTTTAATACGCCACTTTACCGACCCAGATCTTAAAAGAGATATTACGTATCACACATCTTCACAATGAAAAGTCCCGGCCACTATAGCCCAAGAGCCAAGACTACTAAAATCAGCAATAAAATTTTGGTTTTAATAAAACATAATTTTCATGAATGTCACTCGATGGCTCCAGGGTTACGGAGCAATATCTAGACTCAATTAACTTAATTAAATAAATTGAAATGTATGTTTAATAGTTAACTCCAATAAAGAAAGAAAGAAAAGAAAGAAAGAAAAATATTTATTTGTGACCCGCACAGGAGACACGAGAAATAAGCATAAAATGAAACAATAATAAAATAAAAACCCCGTGCGAGACCAAAAAGGCTCCTATCTCAGCATGTGCAGCGATAACTAAAAAAGGTAACGCTGCGCTGATATTCTGATAGGGCCCACTGTTGATGCCACAGACACACTTACGGAAACGAGACTTATATAATAAAAAATAAAATAGAAGAATATATAAATAACAAACAAAATAGAAAAAAAACTCTTAAGGTGGGTCAAAGTATGTGCAAGTATAATACAAATATATAAATAAAACATATTAAATATAGGTAGACCTAGAAACCGTCATATACCATCTTTACCGTGGCAATACTCAATGATCATTTGTCGAAACATAGACAAACGACAGAGCGCGCGTAGAAAAGAGTGACTTATTAAATACGGAAGAAATCTATGGTCGGCTGTCAAAAGAAAAATGTTATGTAAGTTATGTTATGAAATAGTGTAAATGAATAAGTGTAAATAAACCTGGCGAAAAGAATACATAGAATAATATATTGCTATTATTGGATAAATCAGAGTGTTATGAATTTAATATGTGTGGTGTGGTGTTCGCAAGAATGTTATTATTAAATAAAATGGATTACAGGCAGTAAACTTAACTGCGTGCAAACCCCGGGTAAGCCAATCTTCCGGATTCCTTTTGCTTATGTAATAAGTACTGCTTGAATTTAGTACTAAATGTTCCAATCGTTTTTATAGCACGAAATGGCGGAGGAAGATCATAATAGTTAAATACATAAAGTTTTTTTAAGTGAATCCAACGTCATTTGAAAGAAAATAGGAAAAAAAGGTTGCCAGCTTCAGTTAGACGCAATCTTAGAGTTAGGTTTACATTTTTGGTCCTGGCAACCGGTGGCAACCATTGATACAGCAGAAATACTAAAAGTAGGGCAAAGAAAATTTCAAAATAAGGTAAAACAAAAAATAACTAATTGCGTCTAGAAATTGCTAGGCAACCCTGCTGTAACCTATTCTTCTATTCATCTTTCATAAAATTAAGTTTAATCAAAAACAGTAGACTACAGAATTTTATGGTGGGATCTTGTACTATTTGACATCCCACTTATTGAGCTTCCCATATTATTTGATGACGAAAATTTTAAATTTTATGAAATATTTTGTCTGAGAGTTTTGATATTAAAAGTAATGAAAGAAGTGTCGCGAGTCTCCGGAGTGTCGAGGGTGTCAGCTTGGTGTACGGAAATTGAAAGATCTGTGAAATATTGTGGCGTAGTTTGGTTGTTTTTGAATAGGATAAGGATAAATTTTATGCATCACAACTTTTCGAATAAAGCTAAGTTATTTGAGCTTTTGAAAATCAAGCTAGTACATAGCTTAAAAATTATGTATGTGTGTGTATTCAAAAAATATTGTACAAACACGTTTTTTTTTTTCGTAGGTAGATAAATTAAAAAAAAAGAACCACTACAGTACAACATTTTCCTTCGATTTTAGAAAAACTGCATCATAAAATAACTTTTTAATTTTTATAGCACACTTTTACTTTTTAATTTATTGACGCGTATGGCTCATTGACATAATGTAGAAAATTAGTGTCATTGTCTATGGATGTGCGCTGTGCAGTCATGCGCAATTAGAATTTAAATTTCCCGCCCAACCAAATTTTTTTTTCGTTTCCACTTTTGTTTTATTTCAACTGTATGAGTGAAGATAAAATAGTGTATGCAACGGCATATAATTAGGTATTAAAACACTCGTGTGATACTATTATCACACTCGTGTTTTAATAACCCTTATTATATGACCGTTGCATAAACTACTATTAATCAATCATCATCATTATCTGCCTAGGCACTGCCTAACTACTCATATGTTGAAGACGGCTTCCATTATAACTGGATTCAGCTGATTACCAGTATTTTACATGGAGCGACTGCCTCTCTGATCTCCACAGCGCAAAGACTGTCATGAACAAGTACTGACTGTCTACGAATGACAGTTGAGTTTTCCGTGGCACGGAGGGTTCTCGATATTTAATGGTTCGTCAACTCATCCACGGTATCTTCTCGTGCTTCGGCAACCGTAGCATCGATCGACTCGTGCGGCTATTGCGAAATATTTTAGCTGATAACAAATAATCCCGTGATACATTGAAAACTTTTTATGTTGACGATTTAAATTAAGGCGTCTAGAGTCTGGCAAACGAAAGTAGAGACTGAAAAAGCGCGGCAAATTTAAAAAATATCAGCATAGCAACCCCAAAACTAGTGTGAAATACCTGGAATAACCTAATTTGATACTTTACAATTATTTAATTTACTTCGTCTGAATATAAATGCTATAGGTACTTTAGGTAGGTAATACTTTGGATATTAAGTATCAAAGATAAATAGTGATTACGAAATAAAACAAAGTATCAACTTATTAGCGTCATACAAACTTATGAAATCTAACACAACACGTAAACAATCTTGTTATTGTTTGAATTCGACGTCTTTCTCCTGTTGTTTTTCTTGATATTTAGACATCACGCGAAACGACATATCCACTTTTAATTGTTTTATTCATTTTTCACTTAATAAATGCTATTATCAAGACCACAACAAATCACCAAAAATTGATGTCGACATTAGTATAGCGTTGCCATATAAAAAGTTTGCAAATAATTCGAGTGTCTACTTTCGTTTGCCAGACTCTATATTCCCCAATGTTAACGCAATACTGGCAGTGCGCCCGCTCGGAGCCAGAATATCAATATTGAACCTCCTTTTGAACAATTTTGTTTGCAAAATATTCTTTGATTTACATTATTAAGCTAATTCAGTTAAAAAGAAATTCTAGCCATCAATTTGCTGTGTAAAAATATGAAAGAGTATACAAAACTAGCGAAAAAATATCGCGTTGTTATTATTTTTGAAAGCAAAGCTATTGATTGCATGAAATAACCATGTTTCACAAATAATGTAAATAAATACATATTTTCAAACTTTTTAACTTAGCCGTTACTAAGGAGTATGCTTTAGAAAGTAAACATTTTACGGCACTAAAGCGGTTGAAGGCCCTTATCTATTAGGGACTTTATTGATTGCATTGAAAGGCGATGTCGAGCAATAATTTCATAAGAAAACTGCAAGTGTAAATCGTTCGAATTGCATCGTATTGCATCCATATAAAGTATTTGCAATTTTACTTTGTAAAAATAGTTTATCAGTGTGATATAGATGCCACGTGTGTTAAATATAGCTTGATTAATTTATTATTATAGGAGAATTCTGACTACGACTAAGGAAAGTTAATCAACTATTAACGTAATCTTACTAAACCCCAAACAATACCCTCTGGTCCCTCGTCCTTCATACATGTCTTTGTAGTCCATTGTTCAAGGGATCTGTCCCTTAGGCCTTATGTAGGGAGAAGCACGGTGGCTAAAGCGTTAGCGGTGGCGAGCAAGAGTTGGTGGCAATAGTGTTTATTATTGGGTCAATATCCTCCGTGTCCGTGACCGTTCTTCAAAATCATGTTTTTTTTTCTTCCGCGTTTCTTGTCATGATAAAACGCCTTTATTAGGTTAAAACAAGAGACAATCTTTTGCTAGCTAGGTTGCTCGATGAGTTTATCGATGACACACATGACTTAATCTCATAAAAACGTGACTTGATTATTACGAGAACGATATTTTTATTTCGTGAACTTTGCTCTCCACTTTATGAATCCTTTTTTGTGAATCTTAATACGGTGAGGAGGTAAATCTAACGATTTAAATCCTGGCTCGCTATCGTCATTTTACTATGGACACAAAAGCCGGTCCCTCCAGCAACACTTCTAAACCTTATAATAAAGGAGGAACCGTAGCATTTTTTCTAGGAATTTTATACCGAATAATTTCGTATGAAGCAGTTATCTAATACATACATACATACATAAACTCACGCCTTTTTCTGATGGGGGTAGGCAGAAACTACAGAACGCCACCTGCTACGATCCTTACATACTTCTTTACTTACATTCTTCTTTCTTACCAGTTATCTAATAATAGTTTTTCTAAAGATCAAAGATTGACGCTTTGATCTTTAGAAAAACTATTAAGTAACTTAGATAATAATGTGTTTTTCCATAATTAAACGCTTAGTTACTGCAGGATAGGCCTCTGAAGAGAAGTCACGGGCCATAAGCTACCGCTTCATATTTTGCATAAACCACAGCACCCGCGTAAGCTTATCACTCTGGTCGAAGCCTTAGTTCTGTCATGAGTGATTATCTCAGGAACTATATTGATAAAGGCAGTGTTGTATAAAAACAACAAAGGGATTGTTTCGGTTATTAGGTCCCAAAGTGACAATGGCGGAGTCAAGCTTTGTTCCTAAAGAAACTATGAAGATGGGTAGTTTAATTATATGTAATCCTACTATATTATTATTAATTTCAAAGTATGTATGTTTGGATGTTTGTTATTCAATGACACATCAAAATACACATGGTTAGATTTTTTCCTGGATTAGGACATGGAACAATTTATTATGCCGGGCATAAGTTCATTTGATATACTTTCTGACCTTTACACGGAAGCCGTAAAACTAAAAAAGTTTAATAAAAAAAACAAAAACCCGACTGCTTATGAAGCGATCTGAAGCGACTGCACAGCATAATTTTCTTCTTCTTAAGCAGTTGGTTTTTTTTTAATCAACTTTTTTATTTATAACTTTTGTATTTTTTTTTTATTCAAATTACTTTTAAACATATAAGTATTACATATTTTTGAAATCATCTCTTAAAACCCTTTATTTTGATACCCCACACGATGGGATTGGAAACAAATTAAAATTGGGCCCCCATATAGCGCCCAAAAGCCGCCATTTTTCTATTTTCCAATTGTAATGTAGTCAGTCACACTCGCAAGGTTAAGACAAATCGCTTGTCGTAATTTATATTAGATTATTCTTAACTACGAATGGAATTTTGGTACGGTTTTCAGAATCATTAAAGAAAATTTAAGTAATTAAGAAATCTTGGTTTAGTCTAATCTAGAAAACCGCGTGAAGCAGATTAAGGCGGGCCACTAATTTAAAAAAAATCAAGCATTTGAAACTTACTCAAATTAACGTTCACTTTTCTCTCTCCAACATTACTTCTTACAAACCCTAATTAATCAATCACTAAAATGCAAGTTCTTGCCATTAATTTTTACGTCTACCACAACGAGACTGTGAGTGACGCGCAAATCTCTCAGGAGAATAGAAAACCTGATGTATCTGCGGATCTAATCGCTTCGAGAACGCAAAATGATAATGTTTTTTTTCTGTAATCAATCTCCTGGTGCCTACGCAGTGAATTTGTTAGTGTAAGTGTCTGTACTTTTAAGTTTGAGTGGTGAGAATTGAGATGCTTTTGCTGTTGTAACAATTTTGTTTTTCTAAAAATGTTATTGGTAAATGTTTACGACTGTGAAGTTCAAGTATTTTTCTCGTACTTATAATTTTTCCTTCATAAATGGCTAGATTTTCTTTCATAGTTTGAAGTCTACTTAAATACATATAAGCATAGCATATTAAGAGAGCAGTGGGTGGCTCCGTACCATGCTTACGTTTCGTGGGTCGTGGTTTCCTGTACATTTTTTATTCACAACTGCTCTGAAACGGTGAAGGAAACATCGTGAGGAAACCGGCATGTCCTAGTAACAAAAATTCAAAGACATGTGACATTCACCAACCCGCACTGGGCCTGTGTGATGGATTAAGGTACATTCCCTCTCTCACAGAGAGGAGGCCTATGTGCCACCAGTGGGAACACTGAAAGGCTAATGATGATGATGATAGCATATTAATTATTTTAATTAAAGCTTTATGCACAAATAAAAATACATAGACAAATAATATTAATATAAGAAATAAGCATGCTTTTTAAATTGAAAATACCATGCATTTGTATTCAAGTCTTAAGAGACTCAAATTTACAAATAAGTAACTAAATTCGTCAAATTAAAAACCTTTATTTATTTATTTATATAAACTTTATTGACACCAGAATATACAGGAACAAAAGAAACTTAAAACTTAAAAAAATATACAACAAACATTCAATAAAATTCAAACATTCAAACAAACATTTAAAAAAAACCGGCCAAGTGCGAGTCGGACTCGCGCACGAAGGGTACCATTATCGAAAAATACGGCAAAAAACCACGTTCGTTGTATGGAAGCCCCACTTAAATCTTTAATTTATTCTGTTTTTAGTATTTGTTGTTATAGCGGCAACAGAAATACATCATCTGTGAAAATTTCAACTGTCTAGCTACCACGGATCATGAGATACAACCTGGAGACAGACAGACAGATGGACAATGGAGTTTTAGTAATAGGGTCCCGTTTTTACTCGTTCCCCTTTGTGTACGGAACCTTAAAAATCAGGTACCTGAATGTTTAAGTTTTAAATTCAAAAAACAACATTGTAAAAAGTGTTTCATAGTCACATTTCAACCACATACGTCCTAACAATGTAAGTACCTATATACCTACTTCACCTATAACAACCCACCTGCTGCTGCTAAAACCGCCAGTTGGAATGTAACCACAATATTACAAGTTTGGGTACATGCCAGTAAAAATCTAATATTAAAAGAATTCATAGTAGATTGCATCACTATGAATTTGGCTTACTTTGGTTTTGCTAACTTGAAATAACTTTTTGCCTTTCAAAAGAAAATTCTGGCGCCCAGTCTTTGATATCATGTTACTCAGTAACTATAGGCAATTGTTCCATGTTACATACTCGTATTAAGTTGCAAATTAACCGACTTAGTATTACATTCTCTCTTCTTATTCGTTGATTTCATTACTGAAGGTCGTGCCCGTCTTGGAAAGCTTTCACGGAGTTATTGACGAGCTACTTCGAAGCCAATCTGTCTTCGGCTCTTCTCAGGGCAGTGGTCACCGTGGGTCCCGTAATCACCCTGATCTAGTCTGACCACCGATTGGGTGAGCGTCCGCGAGGCCTTTTCCCATCCACTATTCCTACAACAACCAGTTTTTTTCAGGTTTTCTGGCTGTCTCCGGGTGATGTGACCAAAGTAATTTAGGACTCTTTGGTAGAAGAGTGTGGAGAGTCTGGTTTTGATGTTTAACAGGTCGAGAATGGACTTATTTGTGCGTTTTGCTGTCCATGATATTCGCAACATACTCCTCCAGCACTACATCTTGAAAGCCTCAATCTTTCTTCGATCAACCAAGTGAATAGCCCAAGTTTCGGTTTTACATTAGAAGAACACAATAATATTTATATCGAACCATATCTTATTTTAGTTGTTGTTATCTTATTTTTAAGGTACCTACTGAATAAATTATCCGACTTTGTGTAATATTAGATCCCACAAATTTTTGCGGCAGAAGAACGCGAGACTTGTGTATTATAAGTGCCTCAGTGCAGGACTTAAACAGATACTGGCGTGATAATAGTATAGTTATTAAGCTCTGCCCGAAAGTGAACCCGAAACAAAAGACTAATAAAGTGGACAAAGCTATTAAACACACCAATTTATTAACAATGTTGCTTCGATAATCGAAAATTTATATTGCCAATTTTCAATGAATTAAAGTGTGACCCAGATCAATAAGATACTGCAAAAGTGGTTTTGATATTAAAATGAAAGGCATTTTATTTCAGTCATAAAAATCGATCTCTTTTAAGAGGGATTTCTTCGATTTAAAATGTAAGAAGTTGTTTTTGTTTGCTGAGAAGAATACGAAACAAGCTTGTTTTAAAAATAAACATTTTATAATGAATAATTTTATTTAAGAGCTACTTATGTAGTTCACAAAAGACTAGATGCTCAACCTAAATACTTTACGAGAACATTCCCACTAACACATTTCTGAGTTCGCAATGAACTTCCATGCCAGTTGAATTGAGTTCACAGATTTGCATGCGATTTTCATCCTTAACTCGCTGTAATGGTGGCAATCAAGCGTCAATTTTCTCTGCATGCTGTGCATTGAAATCTTGTCTTTTGAGCCTTTGAGTTTCCTCGCTTTGTCTGTTCTCTTATTGCAGCATAGTTACATAAAATGATGTCTGTATATCGTGGAAAAGTGTCACATACACCTTCGTTTTGCTAACTACTCGTATGTTTAATTCCCATGTAATTTTTAATAGCGAGCGAACCTTTTGAGTACTGATAAATTATGAATGGATAAACCTAATAACGCAGTCTGACCGACGCAGAAAACCCAGGACCAGGAACACATATAGCAGCCGCAGTTGCGATCACTATACCAACAATTCAGTTAAAATAGTTGAAGCGGATTAGAAACATAATTATTATAATACAAGCTATGCCCGTGGCTTCGACCCCGTCAACTGCCTAACCTACCCACCCCACCCTACCTACCTTTTTTTTTTCTAGGGTTTTCCTTCCGTGGAGAATCTTAACACCGCTATTCAGAATTTGAAGTCAAATGCACAACGCTGTCGATCGAATACGGAGTTCAACTGTCCGAGAATCTAAATTGCGTGTGTTGTACTATTTTACTTCTAGAAAAGTTTAAATTCATATATCTTTTGATAGATTGAACGGATTTCGATAAAACAAAAATTATATATTATACAAATTATATTCATAGATAAACATGCAAAAATGTCAAAAATGGTGATAACATCCTGGCTATTTTTTGAATATATTTTCGACGTACAAAAACAACTTTTCTGCAGATTTATTATATGTATTGATGATATTGATTATTAGGTTTCAAACGTAATAATGATTATATTGTTCACAAAGTGTGTTATGACTTTAACTTAACACAGTTTTTACGATAGTTCATTCAGCCAGAATACTACAAAAAAATAAAGACATAAAACAAAAACTTACCTTCATACCTTTTTATGATACCATTATACAACTTTCGAAACCGACAAAAGTCCTTACTGTAACCCTAACTATGGTCATTTATACCCGTGTATATCTGAAACACAATAAAATGAAAACGAGCCAGTGCCGGGGTCAATTAGACCCGACAACGTTGCGTAACTGACATTGGGTACGTGGGTGATCGTTTGTGACATGGAGAAGGTAGTAAATGGAGTGATCACACATACCATGTAGCAAATAGCTTCATCTTTCTGACTTACCGTCTCCTAGACACAAAAATTTCTATAAATGACAAATTTAAATAAATACTTTGAATTTGAGAAATATTGACTGATGCCTCATTTTTTCGCAAAATGTTATGGCTAGCTATCTCGTCTTTGCCAAGATTATGTGGTTTCAAGCTTAACATTGAAATCTTTTCTTGCTTTCTCTTCTCGTGTTGACGACTAATATTCTATCTTCTCAGATCGGGTTTATAAATTAATTGAAACGAAGGCAAGGTGAGGCATTATTTTTCGATTACACTGATGGTTTATTTTTCATGAAACCATTACTTAGTGGAATAACAACAAAAAGTTTTGACCTGTATAGATGACAGGCAATTAGAAGTCAGTTTAATAAAGTAATATAAGCCACGACACACAATAGGTCTGTATTTACCTCTTATCATCACTGTGTGCTCATAAAATGATCAGTTCAAAAAGCGACTGTTAATTGAATCTTAACAGATTTCAGCAGCAAACCAACATTTTTCACAACCAACAACCATACGTCACAAGGCTCGCGTTATGGATTGTGGTGCACTCTCTCCCACAGATAGGCGGCCTGTGTCTCTGTTGTGACAGTGGCAATTTTATTAGGTTGGTTATTTGTTTATGCTTACTTGAGCAGCAGACCAGTATTTTTAACCAACTTCAAAAAAGAGGAGGTTCTCAATTCACTGTATACTTTTTTTTAGGTCGTTATACTCGTTACCTCAACACTTTTTAATAGGTGAAAGCTGCTTCTGAACAAACCGACGACTAAAGCAAAACACAAAAAAGGCAAAAATTACTTTCGTTTCGGAAGTCGGCGTTGAAAAGTGACAAAAACAAACAGACAAAGACACTGCTTCCGAAACGAAAACTATTTTTGCACTTTTTAATGTTTTGATTTAGAAGACGGTTTATTTTTTGTGAAATAGTTTTTAACGATCAACAGCCAGTTGTCAAAGTGAAAAAACTAGTATTTAATAATGCTATCACTCCATTAAATCACCACTCTGTGGCTCCTGAACCATTAACCAGGAATAAGGGTAATACAATGGCCGTACACCCGAATATATTTTTATCCAATAGCCAAAGTTAATGTTTTGCCTTCATTAATTGAAGAGGAAAGAAAAATATAAGAGGGATTAGTATTCTACGAGTGTTGCTCGAGTTTTGGGAAAAGTGCCTTATAGTGGATTGGATTTAAGTACCTTTTTCAATGGTATTAGGGTCATTATGTTTGAGCTCGTAGCTAAGTTATAACAGCTGGACCTGCAAGCTTAAGCAACACTTGCCGAGGTCAATTTTCGGATGGGTGACTATCCATTTCATACCGGGACCTCTCTTCTCAAATTACATTAAGCCATTGGTTCCGGCTGACATTTGAAGAGTTTTATGGTTGTTCAGAAGCCCGTCAACTCAACCGTAAAAACAACTTTGAGAGGCAGGCTAGCAGAAGAATACAGCTGGGCTGGGTGGCGTTTGGGAAACTTCATCGAGCCTTCTTGTCACCTATTCCACAGATCCTAAAGACCAGAGTCTTCAATCAGTTCGTCTTACCTGTTATGACTTACGGGACCGAGACGTGGATACTTACTAAGGTCGCTTAGCGAGATAAAGAAAGAGCTATGCTAGGAAAAGAAAGAAAGAAAGAAAGAAAACATTTATTGCCAACTGTAACAAAACAAGAACAAACACAAATTAGTTCTGAGGCACAATATTATTTCAGAATGGCAAAAGGAGCGGGCTCAGCATATGCTGAGCAGTGTAAAGCATGGCTATTACGCTGGTCAACGCTGATTTACAGCCCGCCCCCTTTCTGACAAAACTTTCACTACATTAAAGTAATCACTTTATAAATAAAAAGATACCTTACCCACCCCAAATATCAAATTATACCTACATATACAGTAAATTTACATTAAAAAAAAAATAGCACAAAAAATAAAAAAGAATTAAAAATGTCAATCGCAAATAATAAGTACTTAATAATAACAAAATCCAGCAAATCCATATCTTAATAATAAAAAATAATAAAACATTCCAATCAATAGCAATAGTAAAAAATGTCAGTTAAAAATAGTAAAAAGTTCCAATCCAAAATAAAATTTAGAAAAGGGGTCAATGGCTGAATTAATGACCCAATTTCAAGACAGAATGTCAAAATTTGAGGCGGAACTGGCCAGGACGTCCAGCACAGCAGCCAGCAATCCAACTGAACTAGCGGCTGACTATACGTCGTTCAAAACCTTCGTGCTCCAGGCCCTCAGCTGTCTTCAACGACAGATGGAGGCGGTTGCTGGAGAAGTTGATGCACTTGAGATGAGGGGCCGTCGAAAAATGCTCCTTATGCATGGTGTTGGTGAGGTGAGCAACAAAGAGACAGCGCTGGTGGTTGCTGAAGTTGTGCGTGATAAGCTGCAGCTGGAGGCGTTTTCTGTTGCCGCTATACGGAGGTGCCATAGAATGGGCAATCAGGCTGGCACTGGCAAGCCAAGGCCCATTCTCGTGAAGCTGCAGGACGTTGATATCCGTAACAAGATCTGGTATGCGAAAACCAAATTGAAAGGTTCTGGTATAACCTTATCAGAATTTTTGACTAGGTCGCGGCATCAGGTTTTTATGGCGGCACGTGAAAAGTTTGGCGTCACTAACTGCTGGACTAAGCAAGGCCACATACACATACAGGGGCCTGATGGGATCAAGCATCGTGTCGTCACCCAAAGCGAGCTCAAATCTATCGGCGAGCCTAAGCTGGACTCCGATAAACAAGAGGCAGTGGTGGCCAATAAGCCAGCCGCTTTTGCATTGAAGAAGAGGCGTGCGGCGGTTACTTCTGTCTCCAAAAAGTGATGATGCATTTTTACTGCCAGCGTCGTTCGGGTATTTTGATTCAATTATCAAGATAATTTCTCAATCAGCATTCGAATTCAAATCATTCAATTATCTTTGTTTGTTTACCTTCGTACTTCAATCTTCTTATTTATTTTTACACCTACCTAACTTTAAATCTTTCCTATTTTATTATAGTTTTTCCGTTATTATTTGTTGACATTACGTACGGCTCTCTCTATTCTGACACTTGACTCTTGACAGCAGTCAAGTGTCAAGTCCGTCAATAGTTGCATTCCAGTTACTTGTTATGCCGTATGTGACATTTAGAACATGTTTTGTCTATGGTAACAATTGATGCAACATTTTTCGTTTGTTTTCTTTCATATTTCATCATGGAATTAGAAATTACTTTTTTGTTTTTTCGTGTATTTAATGTCGATGTAAATACCCGAACGATGCAGCTAAAACTTTTAAATTGTTTGTTTTAAAGTTATTTAATTTTTTTTTTTTGTTAACACACAACTGGCCGGTGGACGAAATTCAACCTACCTTCATTTTATTTTTTTTATTTTTACATATTTTATATCTTCGTGTTTATATTTATTTTATATTTACGTACTATATAATGGCGGATAGTGATAATGGCAGCTTTTTATCAGCGTTTAGTGACAGCGACAGCTTTAGCAGTATCCCGTCTCTAGCTGATACCCTTGAGTCTCAGTTCTCCGATGTTCCAAGGAATCTTAATGTAGTCCATATTAATGCCCAAAGTATTCCGGCCCATTACCATGACATGCTGGCGAGTCTGGACTGTAAGAACATACATGCAATCCTTGTTTCTGAATCATGGCTAAAGCCATGCCTTCCATCCACTTCCTACTCTCTACCCGGATATCAACTAATTAGAAATGATCGCACGGGCTGCGGTGGTGGCGGTGTTGCCATATATCTCCGTGCTAACATTCCATTCACAGTTGTTCATATGTCATCACAGCCACCACCGCCGAACGCTGGTGAGCATCTCTTCTTGGAAGTCAATCTTCATCATTCGAAGATTCTGCTTGGTGTCTATTATTGTCCCTCTTTACGTATCGACTATTTTTCTTCTTTTGAAAGTCTCCTCGTTAACTTAATTCCTTCTTACAGTCACACTATTATAATGGGGGACTTCAACACTTGTCTTCTCAAAAATGATTCAAGGTCTTCCTCCCTACAATCTATATCACATTCTTGCAATTTATCCCTTCTTCCCTTAGGTGCCACTCATCATTTGCCTAACTGCACTCCTTCACTTCTTGATCTTATACTTGTTTCTTCTACTCAACATATCGCTAAGCATGGACAATGTACAGCTGATGCCTTCTCCTACCATGACCTTTTATTCCTTTCCTACAAAATTCGCCCTCCGAAGGCTAAACCTAAGATACTCCTCCGGCGTAGTTTTGGTGGTATGAACCTTGAGAACCTCCGTGAGGATGCTGGCAGAATTGACTGGTCTGATGTCATTGCCACTGAGTCGATTGATGTCAAAGTCAATATACTGAATACCAAGATTCTCCAGCTATACGATATCCATGCACCTGTTCGGTCTGTAAAAATGAAGCACCTGCCGGCGCCGTGGCTGACAGACGACCTAAAAGACCTACTGCAGAGGAAAGCAGCAGCTAAAACAAGATTTAAAAGCAGACCAAATTCTTTTACTCGAGAGAAATATGTTGCAGTCCGCAATCGCAGCAATGTGGTGTGTAGGGATGCACAACGCCGCCACATTCATAAGTCCGTCGAAAACGGTGACCCAGCTAAAGTCTGGAAATTTCTTAGATCAATGGGAGTGGGAAAATCGCGCCAAGATTCTATTCCTAAAGATATAGATCTTGAATTACTTAATCAACATTTTTCTACTTCCTCTAGCTTCAATGGTACTATCAAAGCAAAAACGTTGAGAGATCTTTCGTCTCTTCCCACTCCCGATTATTCACCATTCGTCTTTAATCAGTTCTCCGATTGTGATGTTAAGAAGAGCATTGAATCTATCTCGTCTAATGCTGTTGGTAGTGACTGCATCAGTCGCAAGATGATACTCCCTATCCTTGACGAAATCCTTCCTGTCATCTGCCATATCCTTAATCATTCCCTATCCAGCGGTGTTTTTCCATCTTCTTGGAAAGAAGCCCAAATCACCCCTCTTCCTAAAAAGCATAATCCTGTCTCCTTCTCCGAATTCCGACCTATCTCCATATTACCGTTTCTGTCCAAAGTCCTCGAACGCCTTATCCATAACCAACTAAGTACGTTCCTTTGCAAGAACCACCTCCTTAATTTTTTCCAATCCGGGTTTCGTCCAGGACATAGTACTACAACAGCTATTGTTAGCATTACAGACGATATTAGACTCGGCATGGAAAATGGAAATCTGACGGTTCTTTCCTTATTAGACTTTAGCAATGCTTTTAACACCGTCGATTTTGATATCTTACTCGGCATACTTGGCTCTCTTAACATATCTCCAACGGCAATTGATTGGTTTCGTAGTTACCTGTGTGGCCGCCGACAACGTATTTGCATTGAAGGTTCTTCTTCGTCATGGTGCAATACTTCTGCAGGTGTACCACAGGGGGGCGTTCTATCTCCTCTTCTCTTCGCTATTTTTATTAATTCTATTTCCAATGCACTTCTCTCGTCCTACCACCTTTACGCTGACGATCTGCAAATATTTTCTCAAGCTCCGGTAGAAGAATTGTCTGAGGCAGTTAATATGATCAATAAAGATTTGGCTAGTATTTCTGAGTGGAGTTTGGCTCATGGTCTGAAGATAAATCCTACGAAGACTCAAGTCATTGTGGTCGGCAGTCCTAGGTTGCGCTTGAAAATTAACTGGTCGCAGCTCCCCCGGATTGTCTTTGATGGCTCAGCTATTCCATACAGCGACTCAGTGAAAGATCTGGGTATTTTAGTAGACAAAGACTTTTCGTGGGGTCCTCAGCTGCAGGCAGTTAGCCGCAAGATGTTTGCGTCTGCTGGGTCTTTGCGCAGACTGCGCAATTTCCTTCCGACTGCCACCAAAACTGCACTCGCCCAATCCCTCCTTCTCCCAATCCTCGATTATGCCGATGTCAGCTATTTAGACCTAAATGAAGTGCAGCTAGATAAGCTTGAGCGACTCCAAAACTTTTGTATTAGATTCATATTTGGTTTACGCAAATATGACCATGTTTCCGAATTTCGAATTAAGCTCAAGTGGCTGCCAATCCGCTTTCGACGGAATGCCCATATTTTATCATTACTCTACAGTATTCTGTTTATTCCTACAACCCCCACTTATCTCAAAGAACGCTTTAAGTTCCTTCATGACACACATTCTAGACACTTGAGATCATCGGAGAATTTGAAGCTTTTGATGCCTGCCCATTCCACAAAGTTTTACGACAAATCGTTTACAGTCCAGGCTGTGCGATTGTGGAATGAGTTGCCGTTGTCAGTTAGACAAGCCCAGTCACTGGTTTCTTTCAAAAACCTGGTTAAAAACCATTTCCTTTCACTGTAACGCTTTTCTATTTAGATCTTATCTCTGTCAATTTAACCCTTTTTCTTTTTTGTTTCTCTCTCTTTCTATTAGTTTCATGTTATATTATGTATGTATGTTTGTATAAAGGTTTATGCATTTATTATATTATTATAATCTTGTATATATTTATGTTTTATTTTAATAGCAGTACACCGACTACCCCCTTTTTATTCTAAGTTTTCTTTTTTCAGTCCATCCAAAGGTTGTCTGGTAGATATCGCTGTCAGCGATAAGACCGCCTTTGTACCCATTTATATAAGTTTTTTTGTAAATGTCTATAATTTTATGGTGTACAATAAAGTATATTCTATTCTATTCTATTAAATAGAAATACATAAAAGCCACTAAAAACATCCATTAAAAAATGATTAATTAAAATACCAAAAAATATTTAATACAACAATAAATTATTAAAATGCATACGATTAAAATTATGATACAGACAATATTTGAGACCCTGGCTAACGAGACAGCGCTAAGCAGACCGAGGCAGCAACCAGTAAGAATACATTATGCATTTGAAATTTGTTTGAGAAGCAGTTTCGTCTTAACTCTCGCCTTGAAAACTGGCTGAGAGATGCTCTGTCTAAGCGGTGGTGGCAGATCATTCCATATTTTGGCCGCACTATATTTGAAACTACCTCTATAAGAGGCTGTTCTGTGCTGGCAGACTACCAACTTGTTAATCAAATGACTGCGAGTGGGTCGGTTCCGCTGGTCAAAGGTCACCTTGTCAAAGAGGTACCCTGGTCCTCCCGTCCATATAACTTTTTGCACAAGGCAAGCCAGGTGCAATTCTCTTCGCCCAGCCATTTGTAGAATTCGCTTTTCGTTCAGATACGGTGTGATACATGCCCGCTTAGGTATAGTGAAACAGAACCGCGCACACGCGTTTTGAACTCGCTGAATGGCGTGGGACGTCTTGGTCAACAATCTCGGTCCATACACCGTATCGCAGTAATTAAACTGCGATAACACCAAAGATTCCACCAGAGTGACCCTGACCTTTTCGGAAAGGCACTCTCTCAGACCATAGAGCACTTTAAGCCTGTAAAAGGCGTTTCTGATTTTCGTGTTTATGTGGTCAATGAAACGTAGACCGCAGTCCAAAAGAAGACCAAGATTCCTTGCCTTCACCACTCCTTCGACCGCCGCCCCATCAATAAGTATTTTAGGCTAATGGCTCATCACGAGTTCACGCTGGTGTTTACTGCCCAGTATAATATATTTTGATTTGCTAGGATTGAGAACCAGGTTGTTTTTTCGTGACCATTCTGAAACTGCAGCCAAGTCCTGATTTATTAGCTCCATGGCGCTTTTAGTGTCACTCGGGTAGAAGGAGTAATAAATTTGGGTATCGTCAGCATACAGATGCACTTTACAGTGTTTTATATGCTTGCAGAGATCGGCGGTGTACAAAATAAACATAAGCGGACTTCCAACTGAGCCCTGAGGCGTTCTTCGTTTAACATCGCCCACTTTGGAAGATGTTTCTTCACCGTTAACGTTTTGTGTAACCACATATTGCTTTCGCTGCATCAAAAATGACGCAAACCAGTCCCGCGCTGACGGTGAAATCCCATAGTAAGACATTTTTGCTAGCAAAAGATCAACGTTTATGCAGTCAAAAGCCCTGGAGAAATCCAATAAAACCAAGACTGTACTTTTACCGGCATCGGACTCTGACAGTACATCATCCGTCACATGAGCCAGTGCCGTATCAGTACTATGTCCACTTCGAAAGCCCGACTGGACACCGGGTAACACACCATTACTCTCCAAGTAAGATGTTAACTGTGCACATACTGCCCTTTCCACTAATTTCGATGCAACCGGTAGAATGCTAATCGGACGGAGATCTTTATAGTTTTCGACAATACTACTCTTTGGTAAGGGCTTTACTTTTGCTAATTTCCATGCGTCAGGGAAAACATTAGCTGTTAGCGATTTATTAATTATGTTGCATAGCACAGGTAAAGTATGTGGTAACGTCATACGTAACATCTGTATTGTTATATTGTCATGGCCCGCAGCATTAGTACTTATGTCTCGGATGATTTTAAGTACCTGTTCCTCACTACATTCCTCAAAGTTGAAAACACTGTCATTAAACTTATTCTGAATGAAGTGGTTATATGTATCCATATCCAGACCAGAACTCCCCGGCACATCCAAAAAAAAGTTATTTATACTATCTGGGGCTTTTATATTATCTGGTATTTCAGGTAGCGACGAGCTACCATTAACTGAGGTACGCTTTAAATAAGTCCACATTTTATATGGGTTTTTGATATTGTTGTTTACATAGAACGAAAAGAAAGCTTTTCTTTCACGTTTAACGGAAACATTTACGAGGTTACGGAGGCGTTTGTAGTATTCCCAGTGGACATCGAGCTTGGTCTTGCGTGCTTTTTCAATGCAGCGTCCCGTAGTGACATCATCTTTTTAATTACATCTGTAAGCCACGGTTGAGGCTGCGTCTTTATGCGGATTCGACGTAATGGTGCATGTTTATCAAAAAGAGCTAGCAGCATCTTATTGAAATGCTCAACTTTGTCATTTATGTTACAGGCATCCTTAGCCTGGTCCCATGATATACTGGTTAAGTCCGCTCGAAACTCTTTTTCGTTGATATTATGTAGGCAGCGCCTATTCACAAAAGCAAAGCCTTTCTTTGGTCTTCTGATATCAAATTCCCGATAGCGCTAGTCACGGATACTGACTCCGGTCTGTAGGCAGTCCCAATGGCCACTCGCAGCCCGCCCGGCGCGCTGAGCTCCAGCCACATTTGTTCAAGCACCGATGCTGGGTAAGCTTTTACGCGAGTACGCAATTCGCGTCTCACATAAAAACCCACTCCGCCTCCTCTACCAGCTTTAGAGCGCGGCTTGTGCTTGAGAACGTAGCCAGGTATATCGGGAGCATATCTACCTTCACCATCTCTCAACCATGTCTCATTTAGCGCTAGAATGTCAGGCTTATACATATCCATCGAATAGAGAAGTTCACTTTTGCCAGTGTTCAGTGATCTTACATTTATAAATCCTAAGGTTAAATTCATCAGTTTGTTTCTAGGCATTTAAAAATAAAGTTATGTAATCACCCAAAGTAAATTGTATAAAGTCTGGCATTGATTCGTTGGCATGATACACAAAACGAAAACATAGGACACTGAATGTAATCACCACAGGCAACTCGAATACAATGGTTATCAAATTATGATCAATCAAAATACAAAGACATGTCTGAGTAAAAATATTGTCAACAAACATACTATTACAACTTAAGATCAAATGCGGGTATAAATAAAAAAATAAATTGATGTTTGAATTTAAAAACAAATGAAGGTATAAATTAAAAAATAAATGTCGGTATAAAGTAAAAAATAAATGTCGGTATAAATTAGAAAATAAATGTCGGTATAAATTAAAAAACACATGTAGGTATAAACAAAAAAACAAATGTAGGTATAAGTTGAAGAACAAATGAAAGTATGATTTTAAAAACAAAAGCCGGTACAAGTCAAAAAACAAATGAGAGTATAAATTAAAAAACACAGCAGAATATAATAATTTACAGTACACTAGTCATTCCTTACTTTCTGACGACAACTGCTGTAATTGTTGTTCATTCTTAACTATAATGTACTGACTTTCTGGGTTCTTTTTGATCATAACACGACCGTTTGACGTCCAGCAGAAGTTAAAGTTGTTAGCCTTTGTAAAGCTTCGTGCGGCGTAAAACAATTTTCTAGACTGTTGAGTGAGCTGCTCACCAACATATACAGGTATAGGTGGCACAGCCAAACCCAAATGAGTCGAATTTATCTTACTACCGGGATTCTTGTTGTTGAACTGTTTTGCCGATGTAAGAAAATTACTTTTCAGAAGGGTATTAGAGAACTCAACACTGATGTTCGATGTCTTGCTTTCTTTCTTAGATGGTAGCCTTGACACATCTCGAATGTGAGATAGCTGGACACTTGTTTCAAATTGTTTTGAAAGGAATTGTACAAAAGCAAACAAAGTTTGCTTATTTTCTTGTGGTACTTTGGGGACATTCCTTAGTTCAACACAGGTTTTAATGGAGTGACGATCCAAGGAGTCAATTTTTTCTTCGAGAGAGCTCATTTTGTTCGCCATAGTGTTTCGTTCAAATTCTAAGCCCGTAATTTTTGCCTCTAGTGAGGTCAGCTGGTCCGATATACATGTAACAGATTTCTCGATTTCAAAATTAGTTTCCTTTATGTCTGTGTATTGAGATTTAATGTCCATTATTAGGGCCTCTAATCTGTCCAGACGCTCGTTTTGGGAAATTCTTAATTCCTTAATCCTGTCCCTAAATTCATTCCTAAGCTCGTCAGTCGGGTTCGAAACGTCACCAGGCCCGCGGCGACGCTTGTTAATATTTGTGCGCTCGCGCTGGGCAATGTTGGTTTGTTTACCTTCATCTGCAAAACATTCTTTTCGAGTGTCCGGCTCTGAACTTAACTGTTGTTTATTTTTAGAACCCTTTGGTGGTGTTTGAGACATTTTGATTGTTCAGCGTAAGAAATTCAAGTAGCAAAAAAAAAAATACAAAGAACAGACAAAAAGTAATTTAGTCTCTTCCCTGGTTTCGAACTTGCGACTCGTAGCACACTATCTTAAGCTTGAGCCGCTAGACCACAGTAGTAACAGTTTGCGTGGTGAATTAAGTGATTAGTTGTAGGTGTCCCGCGGTATGTGTCATAGACCTGTTTATTTAGTGTGAAGGTCATTAACCCGGTACCCACACTTAACTTGCACTTTTTAACTCTTCAACCGTTTTTATATAATGTTTTCGTTAATAACTCGAGTAATTATTTATGCACAGGTGTGGTTTTTCCACTAATATATCCGTTAACAAGCTGATCACGTATATATTTGTTAATTGCACTGTTTACTGTATTATTAACAACTATTATCAAATAAAATATACAGAGGTCACAAAAGCACGTCCGCTCGCGACAACGCTCGGAGGGGTCTATGTGTGGAGTGTCTCTGAGGGATCGAATCTGGAACGAGGTGATCCGGCAGAGAATCAAAGTTGTAGACATAGCTCAGAGAGTAAGCAAGGTGAAGTGGCAATGGGCCACCCATATTAGCCGTAGAACCGAAGACCGTTCGGGTAGACGTGTTCCTAAGTGGAGACCGCGAACTGGCACACGTAAGGTAGAACGGACTCAGACTAGGTGGAGTGAAGATCTTCGCAGGTTGGGTCGTAGCAGCTGGATGAGAATAGTGGACTGCTATAGGCTGATGATGAAAAGTCCGTCAGTCTCACCAAGGGGACTGACTAGCGTGTTTTCCAGATTCTAAGTTGTTGAATATCAAAATAGTCAGCCGCTCCATGTAAATACTACTCCTTATATCATCATCATCAGCCTTTTCAATGTTCCCACTGCTAAGACTCAGGCCTCTTCTCTGTGACAGGGAATGGGTCGTAATCCACCACGTGGGCCCAACCTACCCTGTTGGTGGATATCACATATCTTCGATTTTTTGGTTTTAGGACATGCCGTTTTCCTCACGATGTTTTCCTTCACCGTTTTGAGAGCAGTGGTGATGAAATTATTTACACAAAGTAAAGCGCCTGCCTGGGTTCGATCTCACGACCTACAACTTGTAAGTCGCGGCCGCTACCACTGGGCTACCACTGCTCTCTCAATGTAAACTCCATGTATACCTAGAGGTTAAAGGAGGCTAGGCAGGATGATAAGTTATGCCAATTTTTGAAAATTACATTACAAATATGTAATTTATGTAACATCTATGTGTAAGAGGTTATGCAGCATTTTGTTTTGTAAAAATATGATAATTTTATTCGGTTGTCGAACCAAAATATAAACCAGTATAAAACCGTTGTATTTACAACGAACAAAGGCGAATAGTAAAATCAAAGTCAACCTTGTGTCACAACTTGAATTATTTTGAATACGAAATAGTCTATTAGGTCCTCGTAAATATGAAAATCAGCTTGTCTAGACTTCTATAACTAGATTAATATCGTTTTATTAAAAATCGAACTAATTTATCATTCTAAAGACCGTAGTGGTATTCTGTAAAGTTCACAGCTCAACTCAAGTGAGCGAATTTGAAAGAGAACTCATTTGTTTTTAAAGTAAATCAAATCGGATTCACAACGAGACACCGTTTGAATTTCGAACGTGTTGATAAGAGAGCTCCACATAGCTGAGATGGTGACAACTGCTAGTGAGGCATAGACAAACTGTTCAATACTAACCAAGTGTAGGTCATTGTAACTGCAGTTTACTCATAGAAATTGACGACCCGTGTCTATTCTGACTATAGAAAAAACATACATATACTTAAGAAATTGCATAGTTGAATATTGTAATATTACATACATACATCCAACTGACCACAATGTCTCAAGACGAAAGTCTATAACCAGTGTGTGTTGCCAGTGATTACTTACGGGACAGAGACGTGGTCACTAATAATGGGTCTCATCAGAAAGCTTAAAGTCACCCAAAGGGCAATGGAGAGGGCTATGCTCGGCGTTTCCTTACGTGATCGAATCAGAAATGAAGACATCTGCAAGAGAACCAAGGTTACCGACATAACCCGAAGAATGGCCAAACTAAAGTGGCAGTGGGCAGGACACATTGCTCGCAGAACGGATGGCCGTTGGGGCCGAAAAGTTCTAGAATGGCGACCGCGTACCGGAAGACGCAGCGTTGGAACGTCTCCCTCTACGTGGAGCGATGACCTGATCAAGGCTGCGGGCTTCCGGTGGATGCAAAACGCACAGGACCGATCAGTGTGACGACGCTTGGGGTAGGCTTATGTCCAGCAGTGGACGTCTTTCAGCTGATATAATGATGACATATATACGTGTCAAAATAATAAAAATTGCAATCGGTAATAACAACTAAAACTTATGCTAATTGCACGAAAATTTGATTTATTCTTCGTTCGGCCCACTGATTTTCGGCCCAAATGCCAAAATCCTGGTTCGTCCCAAACAATATGCTTCGTTCGTCCCAAAATATAATTTTAATTATTTTATGCCTGTTTCGTCCTATTTTATATTCCTTCTACGGCCCATATCTTTTTTGTATGTACCAAACTTACTTGTTTGTACAATCAGCTATTAAAAAGGGTTACGTATTTTGAAATATTTAACATCAATAAACTATTTAAAACCACCGCTCCTCTCTGTCTTCTCCGCGATGGAAAATGTACTCGTATTATTATAATAACACTTTATAGCCGGTCTTATTGAGCAAGTTATACGTATAGGTACAGCTGAAGTCACCGGAATCTGTTTAAAAGAGCGGGTAAAAAAGGTCCACCCCTTTTATATATTGCGTCCTTTGTTTGTTTTGACTCATTTGGCCAATAGCATTACTTCATCGCGACCTCTGTGTCTTTTCTGGCTACTTGGAAAAAACTCAAAACTGGTGATAGATAACAAACTTCTAATATACAAGACCATACTGAAGCCAATCTAGACATATGGCATCCAACTTTGGAGATCAGCCAGCGCCTCCAACATAATGAAAGTGAACTTGAAAGACAACTTACAATCCCAGAAAGCATCCGCCGATTAAAAAAGCGGCGGGATATTTTCGACCTTTAAAACAGTGAGCCAGAAGAGTGACTTTGTAAAGATGGGGCAGACTCCACTGAGAGTAGAGCCTAACACGCCATCCGAACCATATCATCTGCTCATAGTGAAAGACTGATCGCAAGATAAAACAAACAAACAAAAAAATACTTTTTAGTAAAAACGGCGACAGACATAATTACGTTAGTAGAAATAGGAAACAATTAATTCAACCAGGTTTCAGACTGGATAAACTAGCCTCTTCTTTCATGGGGTACTGTATAAAATGCTACAATAAAATTCCTCCCCCCATTCTATAACTAAATGAGACGAAATTTAAAACTTGTATAAAACGCACACTATGCAGGCAGGCATATTATAAGTTGGGCGCTTTCATCGCAGATAAAAATGCTTGGCTCAATCATAGCCCTGCTACACAACCACTAGGGCGCAAAAACAAGTGATGTGTAGAACATTATTGTTTTGAAGTATTGTTGGACCTGCTGAAGACTGTATGCATATATTTTTATTGTATAAACTCAATTTCGTTTAGTGATAACTGCACAGCATATGTGTGAGTACTATGTACCAACTGTAAATCTAAGATTTACTGTACTTATGTGTCGTTCGTTGACTTGTGTGTGCCCTGGCAGTTGAGATTGTGTCATGCTCTCTCAACTGTCTCTCTGATTGTGGCACAATTGTTGGATTATTCAATACCCTTCATGATGGGTGAGCTGAGTGGTGCCAATTCATGCGTCATGATCGTAAACGGGCGCCATCAGTTGGGATTGGCTTACTCGCCAACTCAACTTAGCTGCCTCGGCTAGTTTTTAATTACCAATTTTTTGTATTTTTTTATTTATTGTTTCACTCGTGATGCTTTTACGCGCACGACTTTTTACATCGTTCTCACACATGTATTTTTCAACAAGAATGATGTAACCAAATAAACTGATGAAAAAGAGAGTCCGTGGAGTTTCTTGCACATTCTTCTCCATAGAGATAGACGCTTGCTAATGTGCAACTAGATTCATATTTTTCTTTGACTATTCTAAAGTACGATTATAAGTCGAAAAAAATTATGTATTTTTTTTTATTTTACGCTTCAGTGTGCATGTATGTGTGTTATTTTTATTGACTGTACCATTAAAGTACTTGTAATATGGGACGAAACAGTACTTCAATGATGATGTGGGCCGAACTAAGAATTTTTTGGAATGTGGGACAAAACTTCGGGCCGAACGAAGAATAAATCGAAAATTTGCATTTGCGATTTTGCCCCCCTAGCCAAGTTAAAAACGTTTCGTATCGAATATCTTTCTACAATCGTTAACGCCTTCTATTTGTATGGTCTGACCACGTGACTTAACGTTCAGATGTGTCATTCCCATACATTGATTCGTTTTCTACTAGCGTTATCGATTGTAGATTGTTAACTTGGTTACAGGTCGCCGAGTTGCCAGCTTGTCGGTTTTTTATCGGTTACATTTCGGGGAGTGTGCGATGAAATTGCATGATCTAATCCACCCAGCCTGTTTCATCATCGGACTACCAGACGTACGGCGAAGCGCCATCGGTACATGGTAGACATCCCACCCATACGCACTAAACGTTTTGAGAATACTTTTATTATGCGTACAAAGAATTCCCTGTCGGAGTCTGTGTTTCCCGATAGCTACAATCTAGGGGTCTTTAAGTCAAGAATGAATAGGTTACTTCTAGGTAAGCGTGCTCCACCGTCGACCACATCATCGCTTACCATCAGGTGAGATAGTGGTCAAGCGCGAGCCTATAATGAATAAAAAAAGAAAAGGAAAAGGTGCTTGCATCTTCAATGCTGCGGTATGCAGTGCCGGACAGTTAATCCTCCTCATCACGGACGCATTCAGCGATGAAACAAAAGACAATTCTAGATACTTTTCTATACGATTCGATTATGTGTCAGTCACCTCAAACCGCTTACCACTACAGGATGCGTTACGATCAAGAGACCAAGCTTAAGAGAGCTTCAACCTAGTTTAAGGTGTCGATATCTTAAATGAATCTTTGCAGTAATATATCTTTTGGCTTATCGCCAAAGTCTGTACATTTTGCTTTTAAAATGAACTGGTTGTGTCCTCATTAGTAATTCCTACCACGTCTCGTTCTAGTTCTAAAATGTTAAATTAGTAATTAAGTAATTGAATTCTGTTATAATTCAATGAAAGGTATCCAATTAGTTTTATGAGCCTATAGAATTTATAGTAGAGACGTTTTGTGACTTTGTAAAATTATTAAATCAATTAGTATTTAAGTGTCTAATATGAAAAGATCTTAATATTTTCGTAATCAATAGAAAATAAAGATCAATCCAGCCTGTGACATCTTTTATAAAAAAAACCGGCCAAGTGCGAGTCGGACTCGCGCACGAAGGGTTCCGTACTTAGTAAATTGCGGTTTATGATTTATGACGTATTAAAAAAACTACTAACTAGATCTCTTTCAAACCAATTTTCGGTGACAGTTAATATGGTAATGTACATCATAATTTTTTTTTAGTTTTATCTTTCTCTTATTTTAGAAGTTACAGGGACACACACACACACATTTTACCACTTTGGAAGTGACTATCGCGCAAACTATTCAGTTTAGAAAAAAAAATATATTAGAAACCTCAATATCATTCTTGAAGACCTATCCATAGATACCCCACACGTATGGGTTTGATAAAAAAAACATTTTTTAGTTTCAGTTTAAAGTATCGAACCTCCAAAATTTATTGTTTTTCTTCTATTTTTGTGTGAAAGTCTTAATGCGGTTTACAGAATACATCTACTTACCAAATTTTAACAGCATAGTTCATATAGTTTCGGAAAAAAGTGGCTGTGACATACGGACGGACAGACAGACATGACGAATCTATAAGGGTTCCGTTTTTTGCCATTTGGCTACGGAACCCTAAAACATGTCTGTTTTTTTTATGTAACTTGCAGGTATGACGTTAGTTTATAAATTAACTGTACTTACTTCTTCAATCGGTCCGTCATTACTGAGGATCGTGGTCTTGTTAAGCAGACAATCTGCCTCCATCGGCTCCAAAGTTATCATCACCGCCAGCTGGAATTTGCTTGACGACGTAGCTTCTTTCACTAAGTCTGACCATCTTGTTGCCCTCACCCAGCAGTTTTTCCTACGTGAAATTCAGATCTTATTCTAGAGGTACGTAAGTACTCCCGCGAGAACAAGTAAAATTTATAAAATTTAAAAAACCCCCACTCACATTTATCTTGCGAAAACACCCCGATTCAAACTTTAAAATGCCCATAACTTTTGAACGGCTGAACCGATTTAATTCAAACATAGCTAAGAACACTCTCGACAAAATCACCTTTCAAACAAAAAAAAAACTTAATCAAAACCGGTTCTTCCGTTTTGGCGCTAAGATGCCACAGACAGACACACAGATACACAGCAACACACGCAAACCTATAACACCCCTCTTTTTTCGGCGGGGGTTAAAAAGGTAGAAAGATCTGAGTTACTTTCGAATTTATTATTTCAGTATAGTATTTAAATTATTTTCAATGTTTTATTTTTTATTCAATTTATTATAAAACAGTACTAAAGTATCTGAATATTGCTATACAGGTTCTATTTCGTTCATAACTCTCTGCTTGCACCCTTAAACATTATTCTGTATGCTAATTTAATTTTGACCCTAACTTTTGCTGTAAATCAAATCTAATAGGGTTTTAAAATTCACAAACCTCACGACGCAAAAGGGGTTAGGGTCCCTATTTTATGTCAAGGGATGTATTTTACTCTCGTCCTAAGTAAATATTCGTATTTTGACGTGATATTGAAGTTTTTGTGTACTAGAGTTTGATACGATATTGTAAACATGGTTTTTGTTTATGTTTGGGAATAGTGGGCAAATATTATTTTGGCAGTGGGCAAGGTACATTGCTCGTAGAACGAACGATCGATGGCAGGTAGCGCTGGAAGGCTTCGCTCTAGGTGGACCGATGACCTGGTTAAGGTTGCGGGAATCTGCAGACACTTGGAGAGGCCTATGTTCAGCAGTGGACGTCTATCACCTTAATTAATAATGATTATGATTGTGAATAAAAAATTACAACCGATTTAAAAACAAAACGTAGTGTTTTGAAGCAAAAAATAAGTGTCTTTGGTAACTATTTTTCCGTTTTTCGACACCGATTTTGGAAAAGAAAGTTATTTTTCGCTTTGTAGTGTTTTGTTTTGGAAGTCGGTTTGATATTTTTGTTAAAAGGTTTTTTATTTATCTCTGTTTAGTTTTGCTAGGTGCCTATCTCCATTTGCCTTGAAAATCATTTATAGTCAAAGTAAATCTCATGACGATTCCAATAAGCCCAAACATGACTATGATACATTGTTTTAATTCGGAGTTCCAGTGCCTACCTTCCAGCTTCATCATCAGATCAGTTCGGTCATACAATTTTCATCAGTACCTTTTATACATAAGTGTTTGTTTTATCTAGTCAGTTAACTATTCGAGATATCTTATACCCGTGGTATAATTAGCATTAAAGAGTTCCAGTGGTCTTCTTCATCAGTTCTACTTCACCAAAGTATACTTTCTAAGTGCAAATGATAGCATAGTTGATGAACATACAAAAATCGCTATATTGCTATATAATATTTGAGGATTTCCCTCGATTTCTCCAAGATTCTATCATCAGATCCTAACCTGATGACCATGAGACCACCTGGAAAGAATAATCATTCAAACAATTTTTTTTTTACCAAATCTGTCCAGGCGTCTTTGAGGAATCGAGGAATAAACATAAAAAAAGGAAACCGACGAATTGAGAATCTCCTCCTTTAAAAAAAAACAATGCGGTAGTTATACAATAATTGTTAGCGTTGATTTATTTTCCACTCTGTTTTATTAAATTTATATTCAAAATATTTAGCAATATTTCATTCATCATCTCATTTCATTCCTAAATGTATTTGCCTAGACGTAGGTCATCCCGGTTCTCATTCCTCACTAGATACTTATATTCCAAAGCACACCATCTACCTATGTTCAACGAATAGATAGAGAATGGACTGAGCTTCTTCTATTCAGTAATGATATGAATATGGGTACAAAAGAGTGAGAGAGTTATAGAAACGTGCAGCCAGAGGATGTATTTTTTTTCTCAGAACTAACATTTTTATTTGCAAATAATATATGCAATTGAATATTTCTAATCTTATGACTAATAACAAATTAAACTTACATTTCGAGGGGAGAAGGAAGGGCTCATTTCGCATCAACTAATTCGTCTACATCGTTTTTTAGGGTTCCGTAGCCAAATGGCAAAAAACGGAACCCTTATAGATTCGTCATGTCTGTCTGTCCGTCCGTATGTCACATCCACTTTTTTCCGAAACTATAAGAACTATGCTGTTGAAACTTGGTAAGTAGATGTATTCTGTGAACCGTAAGATTTTCACTCAAAAATAGAAAAAAAACAATAAATTTTGGGGTTCCCCATACTTGAAACTGAAACTACTTTTTTTTTCCATGAAACCCATACGTGTGGGGTATCTATGGATAGGTCTTAAAAAATTATATTGAGGTTTCTAATATATTTTTTTTCTAAACTGAATAGTTTGCGCGAGAGACACTTCCAAAGTGGTAAAATGTGTGTCCCCCCCCCCCCCTGTAACTTCTAAAATAAGAGAATTATAAAACTAAAAAAAAAATATGATGTACATTAGCATGTAAACTACCACCGAAAATTGGTTTGAACGAGATCTAGTAAGTAGTTTTTTTTTAATACGTCATAAATCGTAAACCGCAATTTACCAAGTACGGAACCCTTCGTGCGCGAGTCCGACTCGCACTTGGCCGGTTTTTTTTTTCTAGAATTATGTACGACACAGGCTTATATACTGTCACAATCATCACTACAGAAAATGGGGAACTGTTCGACCAGATGAGTGTCTTTAAAATGTTCAAATAGTGCGGCGATCTTTGATGGCGGGATAAGGATTTGTGTGACGGCAGTTCTTTTTGTAGCTCGTATATTGCGGATACATGTCCAATCAAAGACATTTTTCAGTCCATTCTCCATGTGCCAGACATAGGTAGGTAGGTACGTCTTTAGAATTTTAATACTGCAGGAATGAGTTAACACATTTTTGTAAACTCTCACACCGTTTAAGTTGAAAGTGGATTATCATCGCTGGATCCATTAACGTGAAGTAAAGATACTCCATCATAAAATATATAATCACGCCTGTAGTCCTGGCAGGGTAAGGCTGAAGAGCCAGCACATTTTACCGTCAAGCCTGAAATGTTTCAATAATTGTTACAGCATAAAAAAAAAGAAAAAGCAACATTGAATTTGCAAAATTATATGAAAAACGCACAGTAAACAAACAAACCAATAAAAAACCACCCAAGTGCGAGTCGAACTCACGCACGAAGGGTTCTGAACATTTTTTTCATTTTTCTTTCCTTTTTTAAATAAAACGTTGCCCCACACTAGGAATTTCTTCCTGTATCGTGGGTGCGTTTACAAACATATAATCTATATAATCTACATCTGTAGGTCATACAAATATTTGTTCCGTGCGGGAATCGAACCCGCGACACGCAGCGCAGCAGTCAATCGCTCAACCACTGCGCCAACCGTGCGCCCAAAATCGCAAAAAACGGCAAAAAAAACACGTTTAGTTTATAAAAAAAAAAAAAAAAAACCATTTATTGCAGACTAATTACATGTCCATAGTTATTAGTAACAAAGGTCTTAAAACTAAGTTAGTAAAATTATTAATCATAATTTAGTGTCATCTCGTCACGTGAAGCTGGATGACTCTCCTCAACACCTCAGAGTCTTGCCTCTCAGAAAACATCCTTAGGATTCCGTTGTCGCTCCCCCGAATCCGACGCATCAGAGAAGCTGTTTTCTTGCGCATAATGGCATAAAAGTCATCGACTCTTGCGTCAGCAAACATGCTCGACGCGCTGCAGAATCGGGGGAATCCTAAACCTAAGCCTCACCAGAATCCTAAAGGCGTTATTGTATTGTATACGAAGAGCGCTGTAGGCCCGCTGGGTGTAGTTGAACCATAAAGCGCTGGCGTAAAAGTTTTGGCAGTAGGCTCTGAACAGCGTCACTTTTACGTCTACTGAACACCTTGCGAATCTATGAACCAACATGTTAGCACGCACCGACAGCGCCCTTCGTTCTCGTTCAACATCCACATCATCTTTCAGGGTCTCTGTCACAAAGTGCCCTAGGTACTTAAACTGAGCGACACGTTCTAAAGGTACTCCGTTCAGATAGACAGGTGGTACATGCTCCGGTTGTTTATTGCTACCTCTAATGACCATACACACACTCTTCTTCTCGTTGTACCTCAGACCGTGAGCCGCAGCATATGACTCACAAATATCGAGCAATTTTCTTAAACCACTGAGCGATGGACTGAGCAACACCATGTCGTCAGCATAGCTGATGTTATTAACACAGACGTTATCTATATGACAACCGACACGGCAATTACTGAGCCCATCGATCAGCTGATCAACGTACAAGTTAAATAGTCTTGGAGAGGACAGGCCTCCCTGCCTCACACCACACTCCAGTGCATACTCGTCCGACAATGCATTTCCCCACTTAACGAAATTCTTTTGATTTTTGTACCAAAAGGACAAGATGTTAATGAGTCCAGTGGGAGCCCCTGCCTCTCCAAGCTTGCCCCAACTACATCATCTGTGTAAATTTCAACAGACTAGCTATCATGGTTCATGAGATACAGCCTGGTGATAGACAGACATGGACAGTGGAGTCTTAGTAATAGGGTCCCGTTTTTAACCTTTGCGTACGGAACCCTAAAAATGATGTGCATAATGAAAGTGAATTTCAGACAGACTGCTGCTGTCTAACAGTAGTTTTCTATGGGACCTTTCAAAGATGAATCCATAAACACTTTGTCTGTATTGGATATCAAACCCAGTGTCACACTCTCAACTGACATTTAAGAAAAACAATCAATGCTTCTTACATCACGTTAGCACAGATAATATAATACTAGCATACATATGCCTCATCCCATATAAAGAAAGCGTGCCGACGTAACTAGCAATTTTCGTCTGATT